>BPTQ01000001.1:289099028-289677355 GCA_019973895.1 Chrysanthemum seticuspe
CTGTCTTCTCTTCCATAAGCATAAACATATCGGCTACAGGAAGTGCTTTGAATGGGCGAGGAATAGTATAATCGAGTTTGACTAAAGGCCTCTGGAAGGACTAGGTGTGAAAAACGAATTAGGATGTCAACAACTAATTCATGTGTGTTAACAAAGGCAAATTTATAACTACTGACTTTCCTTACCGTCTGAGACTTTTCTTATATACACAATGGTACCATAGATACTTTCGACACACAAATTTGCTCGCATGGACAAAAAACGCGTCAACAAAAGGCATTACAGTTTGTGCATAAGTGAACTGTACAAAAACATAAACCGGTTGTTATTCCTTTTGTAATCATAGTAGAAACACCTAAAATTTTATTACGACTCAAATTGTTATTAAACGTATTGTACAATTATCGTTTATGTAACGTAAAAAAAAAAAAAACTTTGAGTTGTTTGGTAAAAGGTGGATTTAACGTTTGAAGGTTATGTTGACGTTTGTATTCGTTTATGACGGAACAGGATGATTGTTCCAAATGTTGACTACTGCATAGTTGTTCACCGCGGTAGGCACCCTGGGATGTGATTCTTAGTTGTGATCTTACTGTTTTGTGCCGTTAGTCGCTAGCGTCGATCTAGAATACCCCTTCTTCAGCGTCTCACCTGATTGGGGATTCGTCTGGAGACCCTGTTGGTCGCGACGATTTTTATTCCCCAGTCCAGTTCTGAACGGGAGGGGAGTTCATCTTGGCGTGAGCCCTTATTGGGTTCAGCGATGTTGGTGGTGCTCACCTCATCTGGGTGACGCGTGAGCCCTTGTTGGGTAGAAATGATGGGGGAAGGTTAGCCACGATCTTTGCCTGGACTGTTTCCATGGTCTCCGTGGTCCAGCCCTATTCCCATGTCGTCATCTTTGTTTGCGTGAGTGAGAGCTCCCTCAGCGCGGTCTTGATCGTGGTCTTCGAAAGCATAGGGTTTTGATGCTTCGTAACCGACGGGAGTACGTTCTCCTTCTCTTCTTATCTAGTCCCGCCTTGGACTTCCGGGCTGAGTTAAAGCTAAGTCTTATGCTATGAAGAGGTGGCGCGGTGGGCTTCCTTTTCGCGTCTCCTTCGCCAGTATTTGGGGGTCATAAGTTGTCTTAGCCCTCCTCTTAGCTCCCACTACTCTGTAGAGTGAGCGTTGTGAACTCACTATCACTAGCTCTCCTTGCCGCATGGTCACAGATGCGATCTGACCCATCGGCATCTCATGTCCTATCTGCCCCCGCTTTCATGAGGGGTTCACTCTCGGGAAGTCTAGGTCTGATACTCAGTCTAAGACTCCATCCGGCCGCGTTCGCGGCATTCTTCCATTTAAGTAGAAGACTGTTGAGGAGCCTGTTGCTCCTATCACTATGTCCCGTAACCTTTAGGTCTTCGTCTGCGCTATCGGTTCTCCTTCTGTACAGAGAGGGTACCGCGGCAGTCTTTCACCTACGCAAATGGTCTGCGTAATCACTAAAGAGACTCTTGTTCTTTTCCGCGTACGGACGTTTACAATTTTGGATACTACCCTGTCCACTAGGACTGCTAGTGCGGTTCTACTTGAGGGGAGGGCAAGTCTTGACCTGACCCCTTATTTTTAGCAGCGCTGGTTGTCCCAGAGGTCTGCTTAGGGGTTAGTCCACTCTGCGACTTCTTCCCCATAAGATCTAGCTGCGATCGCTGATTGCCGTGTTTTGTCATTCTAGTGTTGATTCTTAGTGTAGGGTCCCACGGATGGCGCCACTTGTTGATACGTCATCAGTTGTAAACCTTGTTAGTAGGACAAGGCAGTATTTGCTTATGTTTGCAGTTGTATTGGAAGTTTGCAATTTAGGTGGAAAATGGTTTGTTGAGTTTCAAAAAAAAAAAAAATGCAATGTATTTGCTATTAACATGTTATGCAAATTATTGTTAAACTCAGCATTATTTTAAAATCCACAAAGATGATACTAATGTTTTCCTTATTGTTGGCCAAATACAAAAACATGTCAAGTGAATACGTGTTTGACATTACGGAAAACAACTGCGCAAAAAACAGGTACGCTCGTTTAAACACACAGCTTTCATAGATACCATGGTAACACATATATTCTTTTCAGAGTCTGCCATTCCTTTCAGTCATCAATATTTAAACGGAAACAATTGTGTGTACTTAATCAACAACTGTAGGATTAAGCAAAAAGTGTGGATCAGGAAGGTCTCCGGAAATCAGTTTGAGCTAATATGATAAGGAGCGGGTAAGTTTCGTGAAGGACATCGGCTATACAAATACGAATACCTTCTCTTTCATTATGATCATTTCAAGGTTGATCACATTTGGTTTCGAATGACCGATTGCATCCAAGTCCTAAGAATACGAACACGCAAGATAATATTGCGTTTTACAACACGCAGATCGGAAAGAATCCGCTTTGAAACCTTGCCATTGAGATATTGATAATTGTGAGATAAAGTATTGTAAGGAAACATAGATGAATTAAAGGCGAATGATTTTGGTTTCACAAAATATGAGCTGAGGATAACTTATTTAATGCATGATTATAGTATTATACATAAATACTACTCGGTAATTTAATACTTTTCCATACCAACTTAATATGGAGCGCTTTTTTGAAAGTTCGAAATCAAAAACATTGCATGCCACGTGTTAACACCAGGATTGGAGTTATTTTTAGAAAAAAATTAATTAGAGAGTGGAAAAAAGTGTATTATCTATACTGATTTATACTACCTCCGTCCCAAAATTATAGTCCCCGTTTGACTTTTTTAGTCTTTTTTTTTCAACTTTGACCTTAAATATTTTTGTTTATGTTATACAATAGTTGATGAAAATTATACCAAATGAAAATACATTAAAAACCCAATCCATTCATATATTTTGCATCAAGTATTATATAACACAAACAAAGATACCTAAGGTCAAAGTTATGAAAGAAAGACCGAAAAAATCAAAAGGGGACTATAATTTTGGGACGGAGGGAGTAATAGATTTGGGACTTGCTAAAAAAGGTAGTCTTAAAATTGTAAGACTAAAAACATTTCTTTATTAAGAAATAACAATTTATTTAGTCAATAGTAATACAAAGGCTTTATGACCAAACTTTATGGCTTTGAAAAAATTCAAACTTTATGACCAAATTTTTAAAGTCCTGTAATTAAAATGGTCAATACGTTACAAAACTTCATCATAAATATGTTTGACTTTTGCGAAAAATTCAATACCTTACACACATAAATTAAAAGTTATGACATTTTTGTAACAACTCCAATATTCATTATGCTCATTTAAGATGTAACAACAAACTACAAAACTTCATCAATTTTTTTTTTTAATTCATTAAATTCATACTTTTAATTTATACTCTAACCTACGGGATATAAGTACCCACAAACACACAAAAAGAATCTCGTTTTTCCTTCTCACTCTGAAAACACACACTACCAAAATCATCCTCTCTCTCTCATTATCTGTAAAAGAACACGCATTATCACCTCAACTGCCACAACCGCCTCCGACGCCTTCTCCACCGCCACAATCATAGATCTACTAAAAAACATTTGTTCGTCACAAAAATAGTTATCGGGTGCCCGCCGCCGCATTGCGCGGGTACCCTTCTAGTATTAGTTTAAAAAGATTTACGTAGAGGTGGAAGGCAAACGAATAACAAGCTGCACTGCTAGCTCTTTTTCTTTTTGGATTTTAAAACTAATCTTTTTGAAAACTATATCTGTGAATTTAGGTGTCGTAACATTACTATGCATAACTCGTTGGACTCTGTTGAGGTACTCCACTGCCTCAGGTGCAAGGAAACCAAAAGTATTAAATGCGAAAGAAATAAAAACATGTTGATTTTAAATGCACGCTTTCTCAAGCATGTACTACCGTAAAACCCCGGCCCCATTCAAACACCACTATTTTTTGCTCGTAAAAATTACTAACCTAAAAACCATAAACTTGTTGTAAACCTCAATATTCTTTCATGATGTAAACATAACATAAGATCATAAACTTGTCTTTTGAGATGATATATAGAAGAATTTTGCAATTCTGCGAATGTAACACTTAAAATCATAAGTATTAAATATTAAAACGAAGTGTTGATTGTACCACCTCTATTGCGATTTGCAGGTCTAAATCATATATACTATCACTATTGAAGGTCTCGCTGACTCGCTTAAGACTTAGCGAAGAAACTCTTCTAGTTTATGTTCATTAACTATTTTGCTTTTGTCTATTACCTCCTCGTTATGTCATATAACGATATCACAAACTCTGGATCCATTGCACCCACTCGTATGCTTAGGAAAGAACCTGATATGTATAGAACAAGCAAACAAAAATGCTTGCCTAGACTCTTTCCGTCGTGTTGGAAATATTGAATTCCGGGGCAACCCTAATCGCTGCAATGACTTTACTTCTCGTCCAAACACTCCAGAGCGCCGTAAATGCAATCATAGGTAGATTTGGTTTTTGCCGACTAGATTCGGTAGAACAAAATTGATTTTGACGAATAATTATTTCGGGATCTCATTCAATTATTGTGATTTTGGTTCTGTGCACCTGCTGCTTGATTGCAAGTTTGCAACCCCACTTTTAATCGATTAAATCAATAAACGTCCATCTTTAAGTACTTGTTATTAGTTTTCTAAGTATGCCTTTAACACACTCACATTCATATATTCCCTCTATTTGCTTTCCAATAATTGTTTTGAAGAGTATCCAAGAAAGCTAGCCAAGCCGACTAATTTGCAATAGAAGTTGAACTCGTATTACTCATCCGAAAATAAGTGTGCGTTTTTATTTTAGTATGTCTCAAAATAAACGTTTACGCCATATTTATACAATCAAAAGAGATTTTAGTGAGCATAGATGTTATATTATTAGTGAAGTGTGTAGTTTTTGAGTATTATTAAAAGTTTATGCATTTCAAAGTTGACATGTAGTTAAAATAAAAAGACAAATATCCGTAAAAAATGATAAAAATATATTTTTTTTATAAGTAAATCGTTGTCTTACGCTAACTGAATTTTTGGTCATGCAGTTGACGGTCACTATTCTCAGAGATCTTAGAAAAGTGGAGAGGCAATAGGCCGAGCTCTAGTTTTTCTTGCGGGGGAAGGACATTCTTTAAAGTGGGTTCGATTTTTAGGCAAAAAATTGTTCTTTCTTTAAAGCACATTTCCATCTCCACCAGAATGAGAGACCCGATTTCGTCCATAAACTGAATTATGTTCAGTATCCCAATGAAATTTTCATCCAACGATGCAAAAAGACGAGACGTGGACGCTGTCTCAATGGATGGTCAAGATCTAATAGAAACGAAGGGCCGCGATGCTTCAGATGATGAACGGTCATGATCAACATATCGAACGACCATGATGTGTCAGAGATTGCGCGCGGCTAAAGTAACGTCGTCACTAGTCCCATTAGGGTCAAGGGTGCACTTACGGGAAAGTGAAAAGAAAGTCTTTTCCTTAGCGGGAACCCAATGCAAGTTATACGGGACTTTGCAAAATCTATTTCTAGCGGGACTATACTCTCGTACCCAAAAATGTGCATACCAGCAAAGAAAATACATCCTCCAAGAAAAAGCAATAGTATTTTTTTTGTTTTATGTATCGTGTAGTGGGTATGTGTGTATTAAGTGTATTTTAAAATGATTATAAATGAGAAAAAAAAATAATGGAACATAGAGAAGGTGCCGCAATGATTGAGGGAAAGTTGAAGGAAAAAGTTTTTAAGAGAGAAAAAGTTGATGTGAAACTGATATGGCGAGGGAAAACCTGTCACCGCACCCTCCACCCTCAGTCATAGGAAAGTTATGTGTGATGATTAGCACGCTAACAAGCAAGAGACGCATGGATTACACTAAAAAAATTGAAACTTGCGGAAGGCATATATTAGTCTAGAGCGATTAAAAGCCACGATCGTAAATCACCCTAGACTGGGGAGACATTATAACGTATATGGCGGAATCCGCCCTACATATACAAGCCCGCCACAAAAGACCACGGATGCATGCTAAGGCACGGGCGCATAAGACTACGCGCCTTCCATAACGAGAACGAGCGGAATACAAATAACCACTGACGTGCGAGACCTACGTGCGACCCTTGAGTTAAACACTTCCTGTCCGGACCCTAGCACGTGGCGGTACAGATCCCAAAGACGGCGGAAGTCAAATAATTAGACAAGATAGCTCGGATATCGAAGCATAATATCTTAGTCCCAAAGCAAAACATGCTATTACCCACTAGGTAATAGCGTGGTCAACACCCATGACCGGAGGTAAGGACAAAGAGTTTCGCCTATAAATACCAAGCATTTTGGTCATTTGATGCTAAGTCTGAATACACATATACACTCTTACATTGCTCTCTTAAACTCTTAATTATCCGTTTATAAACAAGTACTTACTCTCAAACATGAGGTTGATCGTGGGAGATCCCTCCCGTGGTGATACTAACGGTGCTTCATCTTAGCAGGTTCATGCGCGTGAATCTACTTATCCTAAAGAACAAACGACGAGCAATCGTCAATCAGTGAAATACAAGAATACCGCTAAATTTTGTATCATCAAACATCTCACAAGACACCCAACTTGTTGTGTAACATCTTGGGTGGTCGGAGAATAGTTCATAAATGATCACAAGAATACCGGTTAGACTTCGTACATGGGATCCGGAAAAAAGTTTAGCTTTCTCATGGTAACCTACACATGAATCCTTCAATGTATTTGAAGTTGGAGATATGGTGATGGTTTTTCTTCGTTGTGAACAATTCCGAGTTGTCCAATATAACAAGTTGCAACCTAAGAAGTATGGACCATATAAGATACCGCATATGATCAACGTGTTAGACTTGTCGCGCTATCATAACTCGATGTCTCGAGTCCTTTTCGGGTGGAAAAGACTGACGTGATACACAAGTAAAGAAAAGGATCAGACTTTGGGTTCCAATAGTTTAGTAGCTATTTTCCTTGAGGGAGTAAATTAGTTTTAATATTCAACAGATAATTATTATCTAGTTTTCTTTCTTGCCGCAAATTAGTTTTCTAGGCAAAATTAGGATTCCTTTATTATATTAGTTTTGTTTCCTATAAATACTTATGCATTTGACGCAACTTCTTATTCGATCCAATTCAAGTCTATAGAACTGTACGTTCCATTACTTCGTTATATATTCCTATTTTGTGATTTATATAATTGTTACTATTGTTTAGTCTTGAGTTGAATTATAGCAACGAAAAGAGCTATTTGTCCCTTTTTGTAAAGAGAAAAAGTTGTTATGCAATAAGAGTTTCCTTTTATGCTTTTGTGCATCCATGTGTGATTTGTTCATGTTCATGTTCTACTAGATTTTATTACTTATTAGCAAAGTTATAAATAGCACGAGGCGTATCGTGTTGGCATGATCAAGCCTCACGTTTTAGCGTTTAAGGCGAAGCTTTTGCGTTTATAAAGCGTGACCAAGCCACACGCCGTTGCGCACCTTTTAGAACCATGGTTATTAGGTTAGTTCGGGATATAAAACGGAAAGTAATCCTTGTTCAGGTTACTCACAAAACCCGAGATTTTTCTATTCTTTGATGTATGTAGCCTAGTAGGGCTGAGCAAAACCGACCGAAACCCGACTAGCCCGACAAACCGACCGACCCGACAACCCCTCGAAACCGACCGAGTATTAAATGGGACGGGACTCGGTTGAACAATTCCCACGTGGTAATTCTTTCTTAAATGCTTTTAAAGAAAAAGTTGGAAATAAGTTGAGTGGGGGTGAAGACGAGTTGACCAAATATCTAAAAGAACCGCGTGTTGAGCTAGAGGATGATGAAGAATTCAACATACTTAATTGGTGGAAGGTAAATAGTCCAAGATTCCCAATTGTATTAAGGATGGCGAAAGGTAATAACTTATTTTTTTTAAAATAAATTTTAGATATCTTAGATTCTTCGTGCTTTGTTTTTTATAAACTTATGTTTTTTTATTAATAGATATCTTGTGCATACAAGTATCCACCGTTGCTTCCGAATCCGCCTTTAGCGCAAGTGGTCGCGTTTTAGACCCATATAGGAATTCTTTAGCGCCTAGCATTGTAGAGGCTTTAGTGTGCACACAAGATTGGATCCGTACATCAAGTAGAAACATCACTTTGGATACGTTAGAGGATTTAATGAAAGACGACGAGGTTGCTAAAGGTAGAATATTTATATATAAGTTTATTGGTTATTTGGTTATATTAGTAACTTATGTTTGACTTATGTTTTCATGTTTTTTCTAGAAATTCAAGAGGCGTTAGAGAAACAAAAAGGAGAACATGAAAATTCAAGAATGTTGTGATTTGGTTATTTGGTTGCTAATTTGAACTTGTATTTCAATTTAGTATTTGTAATTGGAGGCATGATTCAAAACATTTGTCATTTGTATTTGGTTTTGGAACGGTTTTGGAAATGACATCAGTAGCCAAATTGTATTTGTTTTGGAACTGACATCAGTAGCCAAATGACATCAGTAGCCAAATGAGAACATGGAAATTCAGGCCCAGTCGGAAATATATAGTGAAATGTATCTGATGGGGTGGGCTGGGCTGGAAACCTGGAAATATTAAGTGAAATCGGGCTAGGCCCGTTTGTCTCGACACCCGACTAGGGGTGAGCGAAAAAACCGTAAAGACCGAATAAACCGAAAACCGAAACCGAACCAAACCGAAAATAACCGAACCGAACTACTAATTCGGTTCTCGGTTTGGTTATGGGTTTGGCAGTTTAAACCGAAAACCGAATTCATATAAATATATATATATTTTTTATATTTATATATATATTTATATATTTTTATGTATATGTATATATCAATAACTACTATTAAAAGGTTATCATAATATAAAAAAACACTTTTTATAATTGAAATATAATTTTTTGCTAAATATCTATGTAATTATTAATTATTTTTTTTAAAATAGTGAAATTCGGGTTATTTGGGTCAACCCAAGAACCGAACCGAATTAGAATTCAACCGAACCAAACCGAAAACCGAATTTGAATTTGGTTTGGTTCGGTTATCGGATTGACCTAAAAAATTTTTTAACCGAATTAACCAAACCGAACTAACCGAACAACCCGATGGCCGAACCGATCAACACCCCTACACCCGACCGAGTTGCCCGACAGTTTCCCAAACCCGACCGAGTATCAAACGGGTCGGGACTCGGTATAGATTATAGAGTGTTTTCGGGTATCGGTATAGTCGGGTCGGGGTCGGGTTCCGACCCGATGCTCAGCCCTATAGCCTAGTAAACCCATAGTTCTTCTCTGACCATCTAAAACGTTTATTCTTTGACCGCGTACCACTAGCCTACCATGAAGATGTCCTAATGATTACCTTCATCAAGAAAACCTTTAAGAGGCGTTTGGTAGGGCCTTATTTCCATAAAGGTATGACTTTGGAAATCATATATTATATTTGTTTTGTATTTATTGGTTTGAGAATACCCATAAACAGAGGTTTGCTCATATCTCACTAATATGAGTGGTATTAGAATACCCATTCCAGATTGTATCGAAATTGATAAAAATTGAGGCCCTCTATATTATTATATTATATTTGATCTTTCTCTTGTGATACTTCTTTCACAAAGAGTCACATCCAACTGTTTATATTAGGGTCCATATATAATATTGTATTATATATTTGATAGCAATTTCTATTTCTCTTATATTAGACCAAACAACAATTTTAGAGTAATTAAATCCATTTCTATTCCACCTTATAGCTATACCTATAGTCATTGTGATTCATGACAACAAACCAAACACCTCCTAAGAAGTTGAATTTGGCAAAACACATGTGACTATGGAAAAACAATACATGGTTTATTTCTAGTTGAAGCTTTTCTTTCATCTAAAAGAGTTTGTTATAACTTTTGGTAAAGTATAGGGATAATGATTTGAAAATGTATTATACTTTTTACTTTTTGTTATTGTGTATTGATTTTTTTTTTAATTGTGTGTACTGAACTTTCAAATTTATATTATTGTGTGTATTTTGTGTTATTCAGCCATGTAAAATGATCATTTTATCCTTCAAAATTTGAAAAAAATAAAGATAAATTGGTCACAAAATAACACACAATAATCAAAATTTGAAAATTCAGTACACACACTAGGAAAAAAAATCCATACACACAATAATAAAAAATGACAAGTATGATATATTTTCAAGTCATTGACCTTAAGGTATTTAACATTAATCTTATTTGTTTAGCATAAGTATCATTTTGAGACACTAGTTTCAGGTTGTATGGCTTGTGGGTGTCTTGCATATTTCGTGTCCTTTTGTCATACTTCTTGGTATGTTCTTTGTAGTTGTTGTGTCATGTTTTTTTTGCCTATTATTTTAACCATCTTGTTATTATAGTAGGTGCCTTTGTTTATAACTGTTGGTCATTTGGTAGTTATATATCTTGCCCCTTCAAAAAAAAAAAAAAAAAAAAAAAAAAAAATTTAATCTTTCATCTAAAAGAATTGTTATAACTTTTAGTAAAGTATTTAAGTATTTAAGATTATTGTTCTTCGTTTAACATAGGTATCTTTTAGCATAAAATCTTGGCTCTTGTGAATTATTATCTCAAAATGGGAGACAATAAACTTATGGACAAGGTCCTGGTGTCTAGCTTGATTTCTTTTCGCAATATTATTGGAGTTGCTGCTTACCAACCCTTCGATATGGTCAAGGTAAATTTATTTTCATATATTCCTTCCAAGCATATGTATATCTTTACCTACTTGAAGTTTAATATGCATATATATTTGGGATAACTTTCTAGAAATCTAGAAATATATTTATATTTTTTGTGTTTTGAGTTAGGATCAAACGCGAAAAAAAGAATAAAATAAAAAATAAAATAAATGAGAATGATGAGAATAAACCACAATCACATATTTCAAATGCATTTAAAAAATAGATGCATCTCTCTTTGAAAATCTCCCTGTTATTTTAAATGTGCGGCTAGAAATTCTTCTTATTCTTCTCACTTTAGTTTATTTTTTCTCACCGATCCCCTCCAGTTGTGTTTTGATATAACAAGGACACCGCCCCACCTAAAGCCCAAAATGTTTTGGCGTGTGCCCTTTTTAGTGAAATCGTCCGGAGTTTGGGAGAGAAGTTCGATTTATCCCCTCGGCAAAAAGCGGTGTTTGAATGTCTCCGAGCTCCTCATGCTCAAGATTTCTTGACGGTTATCCCCATTGAAGGGCTAGGCCAACATATGTCGGCCCTGGAGTACCTGACTATTCTTAAGTACCGGCTAATGATCCCTCTGTTTCCGGCTGATGAGCCTTGCCCAGTCTGCCGCAAGGTTTGTTTAGATTTCTTTGGCGAGCATGCGGTCCATCGCAAGGAGTTACCGGGTTTCAAATACAGGCATGATTTTGTTAGGGATGTTCTGTATGATGTTCTTAAACGAGCAGGAATTTCTTCTAAAAAAGAGGCCCCCGTGAACTTTCTGACAGATCCGCTTGAAGGGAGGTCAACTTTACGGCCAGCGGATATACTTGTGTTTGGATGGGCCGGGGGGAAACATGCTTGTGTGGATCTTACCGGAGTGTCCCCTCTTGTTGGGCTAAGGGACAATGGGTTTGTTGCGGGACAAGTGGCGTTGAAAGCGGAATCGAGCAAAGTTACAAAACACGAGAAAGCTTGTTTAGAGAATCAACACGTATTTACCCCTTTTGCTTTTGATACATTTGAGTTCCTAGCTTCGGCAGCTGTGGAGTTTTTGACTAGGGTTCAACGGGTTGTGCAAAGTGATTTTGCGACCCCTAAGTCACAAAATTTCATTTTTAGTAGAATTGGTTTTGTTATTCAAAAAGGGGTTGCAGCACAGCTTGTTGCCTGTTTGCCTGCCATCTTATTGTAATCCGTTATTAGAAGTAACTTATTATCATCATGGCAAGAAAGTAAAGTAAAAAAAAAAAATAAAAAAAAAAAATAAAAAATCGTATATTTGTTTGTATTTTGTGATCGTTTTACCTTTCCGTTTATCAACACTCCTATTAACATTGGAGGGGTAATATGGTCACAAGAAATACACAGGATTTCAAAAGTATGGTTAATATTAAAACACAAAAAAAGGATAGCTACACACTATTCGAAAAAGTTGCAAGTTAGCTATATTTTCAGATATACATATTTTTAAGTTTATTTGTCATTTATAGGTGACATATCAACTTCGTCAACAAGGATATGTTGGGGTAACACAGAGTATTCTAAAGAACTATGGCATTCCTGGCTTTTACAAGGTTGGTCCTATTTAGATGTCTTTGGTTTATAAGTAAGTTTTGGTTTTGGAGCAACTTGATGGTTAAGTTATTATAAAACTCTACGGTGTACCATGCTGTTTTATAATGTATGAAGCATGTTATGAGGTAGCAAGTATGATTTCACACGCGTTACATCAATCCCTTCATGTTCTCAAATGATAATGGACTCATCAAATGTCATTTCCGACATCCTTCTGCTTTATAAAATGATTGTCTCAATCTTTGGATCGGACTTGATATTTTTGTTTAGTACTCGTCTGCATTTTATGACATACAATTACAATGTTCTTGGACACAGGGTTTATCTGCAGGTTTGCTCAGGGAAGCTATATATGCACCTACTAAACTTGGTTCAATAATGTGAGTGTTAATTTTGGAGCATTTAATTTTATGACTGTTTGAGAATATATTTATGAATGTTTTGATTCTGGTTATGTTTTTATCTGTAATGTGTTATATGGTTTACCTTCTAACAAAGTTGTAACTTAACAAGTTGTCATTTCTCTGACGGTAATCATCATATAGGATTTGGAACAAGTTAACTGAAGGCAATGATGGAAAGCCGGTTCCTTTATGGCATACATATACGGGTTTGCTGACAGCTAGCGCGATTGGAACTTTTTTGGGGTGTCCAGCTGATTTAGCCGTGATTCGTAAGCAGGCTAATGCCACCTTGCATTACAAACACGCATTCCTTGCGGATGAAGGTATTTTTGCTTATTGGAAAGGTGCGGTTCCAACTGTTGCAAGATCAATGGCACTTGAATTGGGAATAATCGCTGTTTATTACCCAAGTAAGAAGTTCTTTAAGGATTGTGGTTTGGAGATTTCTGCCGATCCAGGTACTCTAATATTTAACCACCTTATACTTCTGTTTATTGAAACTTACGGTCGACAAGATTTTCCTATTTAGTCATTTTGACAATCCTTTCTTTCATTTGACAGCTACCTGTGTGGCATCTTTGTCTGTTGCGGCTGTATGCAGTGAGCCTTTCGATTATGTCAAAACCCAGATGCAGACAATGCAACCTGATGCATTTGGGAAGTATCCTTATACGGGACCTATAGATTGTGCAAAGAAAATTCTGAAGTCTGGTGGGCCGAGACAATTCTACAGAGGCATCGGACCATATATTGTTAGGTCTTGGCCTCAAACTGTGGTACGCTCCCTCTCTCTTAGACGATGGCAATGTACAACTTGTACAAGGCCAATTATGACATTTGATATATCACTAGGCATATATCCAAAAAAAAAAAAAAAAAAAAAGGATTATAATTATAAGTAAATTATTTTCTTATGCTAACTGAATGTTTGGTCATGCAGTTGACGGCCCTTATTCTCAAAGATCTTAGCGAAGAACATATTTTAAAATGGGTTTGATTTTTAGGCAAAAAATTGTTATTTCTTTAAAGCACATTTCCATCTCCACGAATGTGACCCGATCTATAGATCATAAACTGGATTATGTTCAGTATACACATTCTGGTGCCTTATACAAGTTTACTAGTTTTGGTGTCGTGGATTATTTGATTTGCATATATTTGGTATATACATTGCTTGAATATGATGTCTCGATGATCGTGACCATGTGACCAACTATTTCAATCGTGCAGACATCGTATGCAGCTGTTTGATTTGTAACAGTATCCAACAAGATACAGATCAGACTAACCTGACCCAAACCCATGAAAATTAATCGGAATTATGCAGTTAAGAGTTAAACTTCACTTAGATTTGACAATTGCAACTCTGAAAGAAAACCAACATACAGTATGTGAACATTGTTTTCTTAAATTAGCTTTGGCAATCGCAACGGTAAAAACAGTCTTAACAACCGGTTAAGCTCAATAAAAATAATCAATGGGACACGATTCTGTTTCACTAAAATGACCCGACAACAAACCAAATGAATGTCAATTCACCTGCTGATAAAGAACAACTTACCACCAAAGCCTCAACATAACTTATTTATTGATCTGCTCACTCTCCATTTGATGGAATTATGAATAACTTTTTCTACAAAAATATTTCCAATATAGTTAAACAAATGGCCAGTCGATGCTCAGACCTATCTTCTTATATATCAAACACGTATCCTGAGAATCGTGCTTTTGCAGCAGGAATAATGAAGTCATGAAAAATGAGTTCACACCCTGAGAGAAAATAACGGAAGAATTGATTAGCACTCACTATATACACGTGAAAATCAGGAAAGCGATATTGAAGAGAACGCAGATATAAAGAAAGCAAAAAAAAAGTAATAACAAAAAACTGTCATACATATATTGAACAAAAAGAGACTCATAGCAGACTGTACTGATACTAGATTGTTATTTTTGTGTTCATTTGATTAAAGATGTGTTATTTAATTTTTGCTCTAGCTTTATAAACCTTCCTTGTAGACAAGCTGTACATATATCATGATTCAACAATCACTTTACTGATATAGACTATGAGACGCGTTTACTAGTTAAAATTTGCTTTTTTGAAGTTCCTCTATAGATGGCATATAACATAATATGTTCACTAATTTGGCAATCAACAATGCGCATCGGTAAATTACTATGACCTGAATATTAATTTAATGCCAAAAGTAGAAAACTATAAACTCTGCAAACTTGAGTTAGAAGCAATTGTACCTGCTTACGTATGAGCTGTCAGTGGTGTCAATAAGTATCTTATCACCGGTTACAACATGAGGAGGTACCTAGGGACATCGGAAAACCATAAGTCACTAATAATGCAGCAGAAAGACGCATATAATATTTTCAGTATACCCATGAACTTACCTCTACTCTTAGGCCATTGTCCAGCAACACTTTCTTGGTACTGTTGCAAAAATGAAAAACACAATTAGGTATTTTCAGAATAAGATCAATATACGTATTCGGTTATATGACAGGTTTTTTTTAATTTAGGAAGTAATCAAGTTACGTTAAAGGGTTAATACAGACGAAATTATGCTGCGTCTTTTTTATCCAAAAATATATTAATTTTCAATGTATATAAACATACTGAGGGGTCGCTCCCATGCCCTTCATAGCAGCTTGTGCTTCCACAACGGTACATGTCACTCGTTTAGGTACAGATGCTGACATAGGCCTATCATTATATAATTCTACAGAGACTGTGATATCATCTGTTTATCATGAAACAAGTTTTAGTAACTATATAAAATAATGGAAAAAAGGAGCATCAACAAGAAAAATAGCAAGTCGTTAGTACGTCACCTTTTAAATATGCAAGAGAGTCACCAAATAGGTGTTTGGGTACATCCAATTGCACGAAAGTTTTAGGCCTAATAGAAACACAAGGATGGGAAACATGATATGATTGCTTGCGTTTATTTGCTTGTTGTATGCTTAGAAAAAGTTTAAGCAAGAGGTGGGAAATGGGCACGGTAACGGGTCAAACAGGATGATTTAATATGTGCGTTCTTGGGTTAAATTGACCCAAAACATTTGTCTTGTAAGTAATTAGTGTGTCGAATCTATAGAATATATAGTAAGGATTTAAGAGGTTGTTTGCTTGAAAAAAAATTGACATAATTTATGATTTATTTTAGCTGTTTGACCCGTTACAGATATATCATAAGCAAATGGGTCTAAAATATCACCTAAGAAGCTCTTGAAAAATGGGAAAACGTAAAAAGAAAAACTTACTCCATTAACACAACGCTGTCAGTTTCTTCATCAGTGTATAGGTAGGTATATAACTTGGCTTCAACATAAACTTCTGCAAAACATAACAAGCTAAGTAACTATAACACCAAAGAACTTTATAACCCAACTAAACCATAAAGTCGAATGCATACTCTCAACTGTCTCATCTGTACGAAACCTTTCATTCACTTTGTTTCCACTATCGACGTCACGAAGCTCTACCTGTTGATAATTTTCAAGTATTACAATAAGAAATAGCATAAAGTTGGAATACAGTAATGGCGAGTTAAAGATTAACACATATATAAATTTACAAACGAATAAATGGGTAATAACTTAGGGAGCGTTAACCTGTATGATGGCGCCTCCTCTTCCTTGAGTCGAGTGTTGTGCTTTTACGACCTACATCAACGTTACATACATCAATAAGTGAGATACAAAGTTACTTCAAAAACAAACCACTTGATTAGCATTAGCAGAAACATTACCTGGTAAACTTTTCCTGAACGCCCCAAAACAGGGTAGAAACAGTTTGGTGAGTATATATGCAGATCGTTGTTGACGAGTGTAGAAATAAGAAATAAATCGAAAACAAACCTTTCCTTTCAATAACATTTCCTGGTCTCACCTGCACAAGATAATAAATATTTATTAGCCCAATTTACAACCCAATCATACATCTACGTTGTTTTTAAAAGTCCTAGGCCCTAATATAATCAGCTTCGTTGCAGCTTTGACTAAACTAATTATTTCATATACTCGAAAACAGAATCATATTATGCAAAACTTTAGAAATTAATTATCTACCACTCGTAATATCAATAACATTCAGATATCAAAATAACATACTACCAACTTTCAAATTTCCACATGTTTGGGATAATTGGATGAGGGCGAGTCTCTTTGACTCAGATGTACGTCCTAACCGACGTATCCCCGTGACCGTTGGCCACCCTAGTGAGGTTTGAACCTAGACCTCTTGTGAAGAGGTTAGGTGACTTACCAATAGGCCATTTGGCGGTGGTTAGATTCTCATGTGTTTCCATAACTTTATAATAATTGTATTCTAATATATATGTAGGAACAGCTTATGCGTACTAATATGGTGTTTCTTCAGATAGCTTATTTTTTCTGCTCAATTGCTTATCTACTTATGTGTGAATTTCGAGTTTAAAATAAGCAGCTTTCATTAAGTAGGTTAGGACATGATTGTTTCAAGGGTTTATTAGATATAAAACTAAAATTACTATTTTTACCATAAAGTATTTAACCTAAAACCAATTATACGGGAAATAACTGGGAGGCCTAATAGTGTTTTTTTATTGGTTTGCGAAGAGGTGAGTTCGTTTTATGTGTTTATGCAATCACGCAATTTTAGGTGTCCTCATCATAGTTCTTACAAAATGAGCAAAACCTTAAAGCGTTATATACATTTAAAAGAAATCACTAGGAAACCTAAAAATATGACTAGCTTTATGTCTAAACATTTCATTAGTTTCTACAGAAGTGAGTCCATTAGCTGCAACCAAGTTTTTTTTTTACACGCAGTCATTTATCGATATTTAATTTCACTAAAATAACAACCTTAACCGTTTCCTAGTAATAAATACTACTGTAATTCAAATAGAAACTGATATCATTTAATCACATAATAAAATACGATCACACACAATGAGAAGAAAGAATACTGACATCGGAGCCGCGAGCTTTGGCGAACCGGATCTGATTAGCGGCCCACGGGACAGATAGAAGCTCACTACGGCCGGAGTTAGTTACGGTACTGGTGGTGGTGCCCAGTATAGAGTAGTTACCGATTGATGAAAATGAAGGAGAGTGAAGTTTTCCGTTCAGATTTTTGGCGGCTGCGACGACGGCGGCTCTCATTGTTGACGACGGCGGAGGGGGGTTTAGGGGAGCTGCAAATTGCTGCTGTGTTATGTTTTTCACTTTTTCTTTAACATACACAGTTCGGAGGTCCCCCAAACTCGTCCCTTGACCGAAGAATGTCATAATCAACTTTAATTTTTTGTTTTTCATTAACTGTGATTATGTCTACTAGCCGTTTCTTCTCTGATACGCTTGCATTTAATTTCGCGCGAACCAATACACCCACCCAACAAACAACATTAATAATCATAATACACCATTATCCAGAAACGATAAACTGAAAATCGAAATCCGAATTTAAATCGTCATTTCCAGAACTCAAAAGACCAACTCAACTTCCAACAAAACCATATCGATCGATCGTATTAGCAACATGCCAGATATAGTGACCCCTAATAAGGCATAATTTCATGTATATCCTTGTAAATTTTAAAAATTACATATATATCCTTTTTACTAGTTTTTGATGCATAAAGTACAATGCTTTTAATGCATCAAAAGGATATATATGTAATATTTGAATTTTGCAAGGATATATATGTAAATGCCCCAATTTTGAATCAGTTGCCTTTGTTAGAAGCGGTGAGAACCTCTAGTTTAGCGTGAAACTGGAGGTCTAAGTGGACTTTGCTCACCTATGTCATAGTTGATGATGATTTCTTTTATTATTTAACATATGAGTTTTGTGGGAGGCTTGTTACTAGATTCTTAAATCGGCTTATAGGTCCAATAAGAAAGTTTGTCTTCGTTGTAGAGCCAAGATCAATGCTTGGAATAGACAACTTTCATTATGAAGAGATTCATGAGTGGCTCTTGTTTTTGGCTGAGCATGGAATTGAGGAACTGATTATTACAAAATGGTATGGTGACCCAGTTACGTTGTTAGGATTTAGTAAATCCAGTTATTAAAGAGTCGGTCACCTTAATTATATGTAATCGTTAGAAAGCTCGTAGTCGTAGATTATTATAAGTTAAGTAGTATTTAGTTTAAGTAACACCGTGGAGGACGGACGGGTCTTTACCCACTGTATACCTGATCCACAGCCCGATAGGTGGCGATTTATGTAAAGACTATAAATACTCTCTACCTTCCAAGGTAGAGAGTTGGAGCTCATAATAAGACTTTTCTTTCTCTCACTAAAGTTCCCTAAACCTCTGACTTTCTCTCTCTAGAACTCTTTGTACGCCTATTTGATCTTATGGTTTAGTGTGTTTATGAAATCCAATATGTTACAAATGGTATCAAGAGCCATGGTTTGATCATCTCTTACATATCTTTGGATTTCTAGTGACTTTTAGGTGGTTTTAGAGTTTGAAAAAGTTTAGTGGTTTTTGCATCATTTGGATCATTTCTAGTGTTAAAGTTTGAAACTTGAATGTAGTTTTGTGTTTAGAATCATTGTATGTGATTGGGTTTTGATTTGTTAAGCTTGAATCATCGTGGTTGGGTTGTTTTTGGATTGAAAAGTGGTGTTTATGTGTTTTTCTTGCTAGCGACTTAAGCCACGGATAAGTTATCTTGTTAGCGACTTGCTTTGTAATGTGGTAGCGAGTTGTAGTTGAAGGCCTTAGCGAGTTGAGCTAGCGACTTGTCTATTGAGACAAGCCGACAAACAGTACACTTAGTGGAGTCTCCACTACGGGTAGCGACTTGGTGAAAGTTAGCGACTTGTACTTAAGTTTGTTAGCGACTTGGTGTTAGCGATTTGGTGCTTAGCGAGTTGCTCTTTAGCGACTTGACAACTTAGCGACTTGGTGCTTAGCGAGTTGCTGTCAAAATTTTGCTAGCGACTTGGTGTTTAGCGAGTTGCTCTTTAGCGACTTGACAACTTAGCTACTTGGTGCTTAGCGACTTGCTGTCAAAATTTTACTAGCAACTTGGTGCTTAGCGACTTAGTTCAGGTTTTCTTAGCGACTTGGTTGACTCTGTCTGTAATACGGTTTTCTCTTGATTTAGTAAAATCCCGTGAAAGAATCTATTTCCCGGTTTAATCAGAGAGTTATAAAATCCCGTTTAATCTGTCATCATGTCTACCAACGTTCCTACAATCATCTCCACTGTTGCCGAGGATGTTCAAGTAGCTGGTTCAGATACTCGTCCACCCATGCTTGACAGAAATGACTACGACTCTTGGGCTCAACGAATCAGATTGTACTGTCTTGGAAAGGAAAATGGAGTCAACATTCTCAAATCCATTGATGAAGGACCGTATCGGGTTGAGACTACTAGAGACTTAATTGATACAGCTGAAGATGGAACAATGATCTATGGAATAGACAGACCAAAGACATATGATGAGATCGATGATAAGGAGAAAAAGAGATTCGATGCTGATATCAGGGCTTCTAACATCGTACTTCAAGGTCTTCCAAAAGATATCTACAAGCTGATCAATCACAACACCGAAGCCAAGGCAGTGTGGGATAATGTCAAGATGCTTCTCTCAGGTTCTGAATTAACTATGGAATACAGAGAATCACAACTCTATGATGAATTTGAACACTTCAAGATGAAACCAGATGAGAGTATCTATGAGTACTATGTGAGATTCCACAAGCTTGTTAATGATATGAGGAACATCAGAATGACTATGCCAAACATTCAGCTGAACTCAAAGTTTGTGAACAACATGAATCCCGAATGGCACAAGTTTGTCACCTCTGTAAAGCTAACCAAAGGATTGAAGAATACAAACTATGAGCAACTCTATGCCTTCCTCCTTCAGAATGAGAGACATGTTATGTTTGAAAAAAGGATTCTTAATCAGTTCAAAACCAACCAGGGAGAGACAAGCTCATCGAATGATTAAACTGTCTTCTACTCAAACATCGGAATCACAACCAAAGCCTCACAAGTCATACCCATAGGTAATGGTAATCACAAACTCATTCCTGATCCTATGTTCAAACAAGCTGATGCTGATGCACACGTGGGAAACTTCATTAATCAACTGGCTCTCTTGATTAGTCAAAACATGAACTCTCTTCCACACACCAACAACAATCTCAGAACTGCATCTAATCCACACAATCAAGCCACTGTCAGAGATGGGAAGGTTATGGTGCAGCCAGTTCAAGAAAGGCAGTACGAACAAGCAAGAGGTGGAGCTGGTAGAGGTTATGCTGCAAATTAGAATAGGGGAAGGAATGGAAACCAGGGTCAAGCAAAGCCAATCAAATGTTACAATTGTGGAGGTGAGGGACACATTGCAAGGAACTACACATCGCCAAAACGCCCTCAGAATGCAAAGTACTTCAGGGATAAGATGTTGTTGTGCAAGCTCAGGATAATGGTGCAGCTTTGGATGAAGAGGAGTTGTTGTTCTTAGCTGAGGGAAATGCTAAGACATATGATGCAGATGTGGATGAGCAACCAATTCAGGAGATAGGCCATAATCATCAAAATGTCTTTCAAGTAGCTGATTGTGATGCATACGACTCTGATGTTGATGAAGAACCCACTGCACAAACCATTTTCATGGCTAGCATTTCTCCAATGGTCTCTCCTAAAGTCTCCTCATCACCACAAGCTGGTCCATCCAAAGATAAAATCATTTCTGAGGTATTAAAATTATACGATGAAGTTGATGAGCAAAAGATACATAACGAAGTACAATCAACTGTAATTATTGAGTCAAATATTGAAAATATGGGTAATATCAATGTTGTCCCATATGATCAATATGTGAAACAAAGTGAAAGTGAGATTGTACCAAGTGATGTATCTTATGCAGTCAATGATGACTATGCTTTTGATGAATACACTGCACGTGCCCCTGATGATTCTGTTATTTCTGAACTTAATGCTTATAAAGAACGTGTTGCTATTTATGAACAACGTGCTAAGTTTGAATTAACCACCCGTGAGCAGGAAATGGATGACCAAATGCGTACAACTATTAGAAAAAGTAGGTTTAGAGAAGAAGTATTAAAACAAGAGTTAAACTCCTTACAAGAAAAGCTTTCTAAAACTGCTAAGCAACAACAAGAACTTCAAGAAAATGTTAAAATGCTTAAGCAAGAATTTAGTGCTAAGGAATCAAAACTTTTAAATGATTTTTCTAATCTAAAAACCTTGAAAAACAAGCTTGAAAATAAGTTGTACGTACAAGGAAATACCATTCAGACTACTCACTTAATCACTAAGCATAGAGTCTTAAGCGATAAGCATAACATTCCCCTTGTTGAGGAACCAAATCCAGAGGTCATTAAAAAGGCTAGAAATGCCCATAAGGTAATTTATGATGGCAATGAAATCCTTAAGCCTAGACAGAAACCTAGTTGCGCTGAGTGCACTGAGGAAGATAAGAAATCAGATGAAGTCACTAGGGAAAAGATGAACAAGAAACTAGATTATCCTAAATGTAAAGAGAAGAAAATAAATATCACACCCCATGATTACAAGAAGGAGAATTGGATTTCCTTGAACAAGTTTAAGCCTCAGCATTGTTAACACCCAAACAAGTGTTCTGGAAAAAGGATTTAGATAAGCAAAAAGCAGAGAATCTTGTTGTAACAAACCCCCCCCCCCCTTTAGGAAAATGCCTTCAGCGACTGTGTATCCTCCCAATACACCCATGCATTTAGTTCCTAGGACTATTGCCACTAAAAGCAAGACCTTAATCAGTCAATATGTTATCTTTCAACTATTTGTTGATTTTGAAAAAACTTGTAAGAAAAGGATCACACCCACTGGTATAACTGAAGGGGAAAGGGGTTTTGAGCAAACGAAAGAATGTTATTTAACTGAAGTCATGCCTTTCTTTAAACAACTAAAAGATCATTTTGAAAGTCTTAAAAAGGGAATGAACTTAGACATTAAAGAAATGGAAAAGGAGTTTGATGCAATGATAGTTGAGGTTAGTGACTATGAGCGAGCACTAAAATATAATGAGATTGAGAGGAAGAACTTGCATACATTGAATGAGACTCTTATTTCTGAATGTATTACTCAAGATGTGTTTTTCACTGCTACAAACTGTTCCATTAATGCTTCTCAATTTCATGAATTATATGTTGCACTGAAAGTCTCCCATGATCGTGTCATTGAGCTTGAAAAGACTAATTCTAAACTAAATGAGAAAATTGAACTGGATGATCACGACAATTTGGTTAAACATTTTTCTAAACTAGAGGTTGAGCATTTTAATTTACAACTAAAATATCAACATCTTAAAGAAAATGTCAAAACTTCAAATATCAAGACATCCTCAGATGCTCCAGAGTTTGATGCAGTTTTTCAAATTAACAAACGTGATGAACAGATTCAAGCTCATTGTAACACGATCAAAAAGTTGAAAGCCCAAATCTCTCAATTAAAGGAACGAACAATGTGACAGGCTCCCAAATGCCTCCTCCGTTAGATTCTCAGAATTCTCAAACGTTTCATCTTCAAAACTTAGTAAATGCATTACAAAAGGAAAACGAAAGTTTTCTAGAAGAAAATGAAAAGGTTAAACGTCATTTCAATGAGTTATTTGAATCAATAAAGGTCACTCGTAACAAAAATAACGAACAAATAGCTTCGTTGCAAAAGGAAATTGAGAATTTGAAGAGCCAGGTAAAAGGGAAAATGCCAATGACCAATGGGGAGAATAGTGTATCAAAGGTTCACTCTTGTAATAAATATTCTTTATCTGTGAAATATGTTCCCCCTCATCTTAGGAATAACAAACTTGCATTTCAAACATATTTCTCATACATTAAGGATTGTCTAGAATGTCTCCGTGAGATTGTTGAAGATGATAAGTTAGAGAAACCACTTGATAATGCAATTGGGCATGCATGCTTATATGCCGAACGATCTCAAGAACTTCTAGAATGCTTAATCACAATATGCCCTAAGTCCTTAGGTGAGAGAGTTAACCCTTTGATTCCTTGTTCTATGCCTAGTGCCAAGCATGAAATCCATTCAATGCCCAATGTTATGAATGTGAACCTTAGTGTGCCTTCAAGTAGTTCAGATTCCAGATCTGTTAGTGCTAAGAAAGCGAACTCTAGTGTGCCTTCTAGGAGTACAAATCCCAGCACTTCTTGTGTTAAGAAAGCGAACCTTAGTGTGCCTCCATGTAGTTCAGATCCCAGCACATCTAAACAGGAGATGCAAAGAGTATCAAAACCAACTAATGTTCCCATTCCCTCTACAGGAGTAATCAGTGACATTAAAGCAAGCAGGTCAAAGTCTCAAGACAATACAAGGAATGATAGGACCTCGCAAGCTAAGAATGTACATTGGAAGAGAGTAGAAGACCAAACTAGGAACTTTAAGTTTGAGCCAAATAAAACGAATTGTGTTGATTCTAGTATTTGCCATAGGCGTACTGTAATTAATTCGAATTCTGATACTATTTGCAAACCTTGTAATGATGTCTGCTTGAATTCTGTTACTAATCATGAATGTGGTGTGAATGTTTTGTCTATAGCTGTCAAATCTCCAGTTAACATTGTTAAAGCAAAATATCATGCTAAGACGGCAAAAAGGCTAAGGCTAAAGAAAGTTAGAAAACAGTGGAAGCCCACAGGAAGAACATTTAGTAAGATAGGTTATCAATGGATACCTGTTGGCCATAAGGTTAATCAGACAATGCCCACTAGAAAATGGATGCCTACAGGTAGAACTATTCCCTTAAGAAGTGAACATACTTTAAATAGGGCAAATACGGACACTAGTACTGCATCTATTCATAATAACTCCATTGATTCAATTTCTGATATGAATGTTTCTATTTCTGATGTGGGTGTTCCAATCACTGTTACTAACCAAATGGAACCCATTCTTGCATGGGGATCCCAATTATCCAGTTATCCATTCTTGTATGTGTTCAACTGCAGATCGTTCAAATCGTTCTGTAGTACCTGGACTCAGGCTGTTCCAAGCATATGACTAGAGACCGGTCGCGGCTCATGAACTTCGTGAGTAAATTCATCGGGACAGTTAGATTCGGGAACGACCATTTTGGAGCTATTATGGGTTATGGAGATTATGTGGTTGGTAAAAGTGTGATTTCCAGGGTATATTATGTGGAAGGTCTTGGTCACAATCTGTTCTCTGTTGGTCAATTCTGTGATTCCGATCTAGAAGTGGCTTTTAGAAAACATACTTGCTTCGTTAGAGAACTTGATGGTGTAGAATTATTAAGAGGTACTCGAGGTTCTAACCTATACACCATCTCTATCGATGACATGATGAAGTCCTATCCAATCTGCTTACTATCAAAGGCTTCTAAAACAAAGTCTTGGTTATGGCATCGTCGTCTCAATCACTTGAACTTCGGCACCATAAACAACCTTTCCAGAAAGGATCTTGTCAGAGGCTTGCCCATATTAAAATATGAAAAAGATCATCTTTGTTCAGCTTGCCAATTGGGTAAAAGCACGAAATATGCCCACAAACCAAAACCCACAAATTCTGTAATGGAAGTTCTTCATACCCTTCATATGGATCTGTGCGGACCAATGAGAGTGCAAACGATAAATGGGAAGAAATACATTCTAGTAGTTGTTGATGACTACTCTCGATTTACTTGGGTAAAGTTTTTGAGGACAAAGGATGAAACTCCAGATGTCATCATCAAACTAATCAAACAGCTTCAGGTTCGACTCAACAATACAGTCAGAATTGTTCGAACAGACAATGGTACAGAGTTTGTCAACAAAGACTTAATTCAGTTTTATGAAAGTGTTGGAATCAGTCATCAAAGAAGTGTTCCACGAACTCCTCAACAGAACGGTGTAGTTGAAAGACGAAATCGAACTCTTGTAGAAGCCGCAAGAACAATGCTTATTTATTCGAAGGTTCCAATGTTTCTATGGGCTGAAGCCATTGCCACTTCATGCTACACCCAAAATCGTTCCCTTATACACACCTCTCATGGAAAAACTCCATATGAACTTGTTCATAAATGAAAACCTGATCTCTCCTACCTTCGTGTGTTTGGTGCTTTATGCTATCCAACAAATGACGGTCAAGATTTAGGTAAATTAAGAGCAAAAGCAGATATTGAAGTTTTTGTTGGGTATGCACCAAACACGAAGGGTTACCGAATCTACAACAAGAGAACCCGAAATATCATGGAAATGATTCATGTTACGTTCGATGAGCTGACCGGTCAAATGGCTCCTGGACAACCCAGTTCTGGACCCGTACTTCAAAACAGTCCCATTGGTTCATCCCTTGTACCAAATTTCTCTCCAGCTATTCCATATGTACCTCCAACTGAAGATGATTTGAAGAAATTGTTTGATCCGATGTTTGATGAACTCTATGAGTCAAGTGCTATTGAACTGTCAATCCCCACAACAGAGGCTGCTCATATCCCTGAGAATGAAGTCAATCCTTCAGTCTCAATATCATTAAGTCAAGAAGCACCTGCTGCTGATAACTCAGTCTCATCAACAAATCATCAATCTTCGAATGTACATCATGGAACTGTTTCTGGCATCAATGATGAAGTTAATCCCTTTGCTACTCCTGAAGATGCTCTATTTGAAAACATATTTGCTCCTGTATCATCATCAGAACCATCTTCTTCAGGAGACATCGACTCTGCTACCTCAGTCCCTCAACAACTGCCACATGAACACCTTAGAAAATGGACTCACGATCATCCATTAGACAACATCATTGGAAATCCCTCTCGTCCAGTATCAACACGGAAACAACTTGCAACAGATGCCTTATGGTGCTTCTTCAACTCCGTACTCTCTAAGATCGAACCAAAAGATGTTAAAACTGCCATGAATGAAGACAGCTGGTTCAATGCCATGCAAGAAGAAATTCATGAGTTTGATCGACTTGATGTATGGGAATTAATACATGCTCCAGATTGTGCTATGATCATTGCTCTAAAATGGATCTTCAAAGTGAAACTTGATGAGCATGGTGATGTCCTAAAGAACAAGGCTCGATTGGTTGCTAAAGGATACCGTCAAGAGGAGGGTATTGACTTTGAAGAATCATTTGCTCCTGTTGCTCGTATCGAGGAAATCAGAATCTTTTTGGCTAATGCTGCCAGTAAGAACATGGTAGTCTATCAGATGGATGTAAAGACGACATTTCTGAACGGAGATTTTAAAGAAGTCGTCTACGTCAGCCAACCCGAAGGCTTTGTGAATCCAGAGCATCCTACTCACGTCTATCATTTGAAGAAGGCTCTGTACGGTTTAAAGCAAGCTCCAAGGGCATGGTATGATACGCTATCAAAGTTTCTTCTATCTACCGGTTTCAGCAAAGGAGCAGTTGATCCTACATTGTTCACCAGAAAGTCAGGCAAACATTTAATTCACGTTCAAATTTATGTTGATGATATCATCTTTGCCTCGACTGACCCCAATGAGTGTGACCATTTTTCAAATGAAATGGGTTCTAAATTTCAAATGTCGATGATGGGACAACTGTCATTTTTCTTGGGATTACAAATTTCACAAAGTCCCGGAGGCATTTTCATAAATCAATCTAAATATGCAAATGAGATTTTAAAGAAATTTGGATTCGATTCTAGTGACCCTGTTGACACTCCCATGATTGAACGCACAAAACTAGATGAGGACCACTCATGGATCATGGTAGACCAAGCGAAATATCGTAGTATGATTGAATCCCTGATGTACCTCACAGCTAGTAGACCAGAAATCTTGTTCGTTGTTTGCATGTGTGCTAGATACCAGGCTAAGCCTACTAAAAAGCACCTTGAAGCGGTTAAACGGGTCTTTCGGTATCTCCAAGGAACCATCAATAAGGGACTTTGGTACCCGAAAGACACCGATATGTCACTAACAGCCTATGCAGATGCTGATCATGCAGGATGTCAAGATACTCGTCGAAGTACTTCTGGAGGTGCTCAGTTTTTGGGTGATAAGCTTGTGAGCTGGTCTTCAAAGAAGCAAATGAGTACTTCTATTTCCTCTACAGAGGCGGAATACATAGCCATGTCATCTTGTTGTGCTCAAATCCTATGGATGAGATCCCAATTATCTGACTATGGCTTTGAATTCAACAAAATCCCTCTGTACTGTGATAATAAAAGTGCTATTTCTCTCTCATGCAACAACGTACAACACTCAAGAGCAAAGCACATCGACATTCGACATCATTTCATCAGGGAGCAAGTTGAAAATGGTGTGGTGGAACTTTACTTTATGAGGACTGAATACCAGTTAGCAGACATCTTCACCAAAGCTCTTCCTAGAGAACGTTTTGAGTTTATTCTTCCACGACTGGGTCTTAAGAGCCTTCAACCAGAAACACTCAAACGTCTTCAAGAGGAAGAAGAGGAGTAAAAGGTTTCCTTCATCTATCCCCTGTAAATAGTTTTTCAAAAATCAAATAGAAAAATATAAAACTTTCAAAATCCATAAAAACTTAAAAAATCTTGAAAAATTCCAAAAAATATTGTCTTTTTGTCATGTTTTTCTCGATTCGATTATATCTACGGTCTTTGTGCTGTCATTCAAAGAATGACACGGGACTTTAGATGTTGTTCGAATTTTCATATAAAAAAAATAAAAAAAAAATTGAGAGAAAGAGAAACAATGATTTATTGTCATTTCAGGCAGTAACCCACTTTTCAAAGATAGAACAGAGCCATACTTTATCTTGGTTTTCAAATCTCTTGCTCTGATTCTTTAAACTAATCCTTACTATCTTATGAAAACTAGTTGTTTTGAAAAATAACTCGGACTCTATTTTTGATAATCATCTGGACTTAAAAGTTTGTCAAAATATCTATCTCTCAATCAACAACTTATGTCATTTATTGAGGGGGAGAATGATTTCAATTAAATCAAAAAGTTATTTGTCATATAATTGTTTTCAAAAGATAATCATGCATGTTTATTCAATGGAGTTTAAAGTCTTAAAATCCGATCCTTATCAGATATAACGCTTTCATAATCAAATCACAATTCATCTTAAAAAGCTCTCAAAATCAATTTAAATCTACAAGAGATCACAAATCTCAAATGATTTGATAATTGTGATCGGTGGATAATTTGTGATTTAAATTGGATTTAAACTGATAATTCGGTAAATGGTTTTATAAAGATGTACAAGGTCTCCTTCCCACATGTGCCAAACGATTTCAAATTTTCCATGCACATGTTGAGGGGGAGCATCTATCTTAAACCACAAAGATTTGAAACGTGATCAATGTGCAGGTTCCCTCTTGTATGTGCAAAACTCTTTCATACCTCAAGGCACATATTGAGGGGGAGCAAGTTTATGAAAACCTTATCCTTCCCAAAATGCTTTATCTACTTGATTTGATTAGGGAAGTGATGTTGATATTTTTTAGAAAATGGTAATCAAAGAAGTTAATTCTTTCTCTTACCTCCGTGTGCAAAACGATTTCAAACACTTGATGCACATGTTGAGGGGGAGCTCTTGTTCTAAAAATATCAAAAACAATTCAGGTACAAAACACTTTGATAATATATCATAAGTATCTGGATTGATTTTCAAATGGTTTTCAATTGGTTCCAATGGCAGATGAACAATACCAAATAGACCGACCAACTTTACTTTATGTATGGTGATATAAGGATGATAAGGTTAGGTATTTGTTCCCATGATCCGCCAGAACCGGAGGGATCTACCCAGGGACAATCCACTAGATAGTGTAGAAGTCCTTAGGTATATTGAAAAAAAAAGAGAAAAATGAGATATGGGAAGAGTGCGGACTGAGACTGAGCTAGTACTGGAATAAACCCAACAAGGTTCTAGCTATGAAGTCTCGGTAAGCACTGAAGGGGTTGAAGAATGAAAAAGAATTGAATGAGAAAAGGGTGAAAACAAATAGCCCTCCAATTATTCAACCTTAGGGCAGATACCGGGTTCAATTCATATGCTACTGGTGGTTACCAAGGTAACATCGGTATTGAAAACAAGACGTCATGGACCCAGTGACGCACTGCACTTCAACTTCCCAAACCACTCAAGTTCCTCTTGAAAGGACTTGTTTCATTCTCACGGGGAACCGACATTATCTATCAACTTTCTCTTAGAGATTGTTGATATTGAAGAAGGAGACCCTCTCCCTAGTCTCCGATATAGGATCCAAATATGCAGAGGCGGAGCCAATAGGGTGGCAGGCAGGTGCTCAACCACCCCCAACCGGACCGATTTCTCCAGCTTATTGTTTGATTATCAGGCCATGTTTCATCCAGTTTTTAGTTTGGCAGATGCTCAAATAGTAAGTGATTGGACAAAACTGATGAAAAAGATGACATTTAGAAAAACTAAAACATTTTTTATTATAATGGGTGATAGAAGAAGACAAATGGGTTGGTGGAGTAGTTAATATTGTACTTAATAGCTTTAAAGTAACTAGAGACATGGGTACATACGTAAAAAGTTGTTAAGGCTCTTTTTGTTGTGCCATTTTATTGGTAAACTATGGTAGTTTTGTTTTTAAATATATATATTTCAAATGTTTCCTATCTCCTTCTTTTTCTTTTTTACAGGAAACATTTAATTAGGCTGTATAGATGATTTAATTAAACGAATTGTTTTACAAAAGTTGCGACTCTGCTAGTCGTAAATAACTTTTAACTATTATATAAAAATGCAACAATGTGAAACTGACGTGACCCGAACCAATATATTAGTCAATTAACTATTTAATTTGACTCGACTAAATAGAGGAACCACTTAGATGTATGTGTGGGTCCGCCGATGTTTGACAATTGCATCAAGTTTTATAAACTTTAATAAAGATAAAGACATACTTCTAATTATCCAAGGCCATCATTTGAGGTCCAACAGGTTTACCGGTTTGATCAGTGGTTCACAAGAAAAACATTAAACGTTGTTACTATCTTAAAATGTTCGAGCCCCTGCTAATCAAAATTCCTGGCTCCGCCCCTGCAAATATGCACAAATTGAGTCTAGAGCCACGAGATCATCAATAAATCTCCTTAGGACACTTTCAATGAAGACTCTCTGTTTCACACAATGTGGAAAGAGAGATTATATCTTGAGTCCTACGCATTATCCTTGTGGTATTGCCAGAACATCCGAGTGATATGCTAACATATTCACAATGAAGATGGAAAGCCTTCTGAAGCCAACATCAAACAAGCTCCTGGTAGGTGGCATGTGAGATCTATTCTATAGATCAACCATGTGACAATTGAACAGAAACAATGGGGCGATTCAATCTTTTGAATCAATCCTGGTTCAGGTTATGGATTGACGGATACCTTTGAAAAACCAGCCGTTGTGCTTAAAAACTATTTTCTTTAGCACTTCGACCGTGTTCGAATATTTCAAATCAAAAGGTGTTTATGATTGATAATTGATTTTCATTAAAACCTTCGTTGTATTGCAAAAACAATTTATATTGAGCGATACACGATTGTTTTTCAAATCTCTTTTCATCAATCAGTGAATCTCTATTCGCTGGTTCACTCACTCCGTGTTGTCTTCTTTGAGACGTTCCGGTTTGAGAACAGCTAGAGCAGCTGCGAAACCCTGTCAAGGAAATTCTTCGGAATTATACCTGATCACAGGCAATACTTGTACTGATCAACGGGGAACCGTGGGCCGTGTACCTCAATTCAACGAAAGTGATCAAAGACACTTTCGTGCAATTTATTGCTAACTGTTGTATTCAGGTACGCCCTATGTTTGCAGCTGATCAGAATGAAGCGGTCAATCCATAGCCGCATGCTCACTCTACACATTCATCTCAGAAGAAATCATGATTAGTGCATCAATGACTCTGATATTTTCACTCCATGCTTCTACTACGCTGCTGCCAATATCATGAATCAACGAAAGCTTCCGCTACTCTAATGAGAATATTTCATGATCCAGAATGTGAGCATGTCGGTCCTAAAGTCACAACATCACATAATACCAACACCACAATGGATATCTCAGAGATTTCTTGTCAGCTGATGTTCTCAAAGCTGGCTCAAAATTATTATCACGTGGATCAGTAAAAGACCTCCACTTGGATTAACCAAACATGCAATAAGAAGATTCAATGACTACGAGCTTTGAAGCAAAGTACTACATCAAGAATGCAAGAACAATCTTTTAATATAATATCTTTTTGTATTCAATGTATGTTTGATGTGTGTTTGAGGTGACCTCCCTTAGGGGGAGATTGCTAGGATTTAGTAAATCTAGTTATTAAAGAGTCGGTCACCTCAAGTACATGTAATCGTTAGAAAGCTCGTAGTCGTAGATTATTATAAGTTAAGTAGTATTTAGTTTAAGTAACACCGTGGAGGACGGACGGGTCTTTACCCACTGTATGCTTGATCCACAGCCCGATAGGTAGCGATTTATGTAAAGACTATAAATACTCTCTACCTTCCAAGGTAGAGAGTTGGAGCTCATAATAAGACTTTTCTTTCTCTCACTAAAGTTCCCTAAACCTCTAACTTTCTCTCTCTAGAACTCTTTGTACGCCTATTTGATCTTATGGTTTAGTGTGTTTATGAAATCCAATATGTTACATACGTTCCCAACCCAACTTTACTCTCGTAGTGAGTTGAAACATCTGGTACTTTATGTTTGTGGTATGGCTAGTTTGGAATATTTTCATGGCTTTCCAAATCTACTGAGCTTAGAATTGATTCATGTCAATTTTCTAAGAGGTACAGTTTGAGACTTTATTGCTGGTTGTCCCTCACTTGAGTATCTTAAAATGAATCGTCCTAGTACAAACGAGAAGAGACTATGGGATATTGCAAAAGTTAGGAATTTGAGGAAGTTAGATTTGAGATTCAGTCGTTATAATGTTGTGACGACAATCACAACATCCGATATCTTTCACCTGACAAGACTTCAAAATCTTGAGACCCTTACATTGGATTTTGATGATTGCACGGTAAGAACAATTTGAGTTTTACACTTATGATTTTACAATGTTAAAGACCATTGTGTAACAATAATGACATTTAATCTTTAAAACTTGTTGTAGTTGATACGGGAAGCTAATTCTAGGATGAATGTGCCCTTTGTATCCCTGATTAACAAGCTGTCCCATGTCGATTTTAGGAAATTGTTATGTTATCGTTCATCATTGAAATGATTCGTGGATGTCCAAATTTGAAAATGTTGGATACCAGAGTAAGTGTTTTGGAGTAATGCATATGTAGCAAATAAACATTTCTAAATTGCCATGTTTGTGTATCTCTCAACACTATTTGATTTTTCAGGCTGCAAACACGCTTAGTGTTCTACCTTTGGAAAATTTTCCCAATGTTGTAGACAGAAACACATTCAGCCATGGCCAGCTACAGATTGTGGTGTTTCGAGCTTTTCCTAGAATAGAGCATGAATTAACTTTAATAAAGTTTATACTTGCGTGTTCCCGGTCGCTAAAGACAATCAATATCAGGCTCAGCCATATGAGTCACGATGGGAATAAAAATATCAAGAACAACTGGGAGTTAGCTAGGAAGCTGTTGAAACTCCACCGAGCTTCCCCCACAGCCGTGGTAGGTTTCTTTGAGTGGTTGTAGTTTATGAATGGGTTGAATACCCTATGATAATTAATGTTTCAAAATAGTTTTGTTATTTTGGTACAGTATTTGTTTATATGGTTTGCTTAAAATTAGCTTGTTCATATGTTGTTGTTTGTGCATATTGTAGGTGATGCAAGTTTGACATTCGAAAGCCAAACTTTCATTTACCATTTCAATTTGATTGTAGCAAGTAAAACTGCATTTCCAGTTTACTTTAGTTAGTCAATACTTGAAAATGGTGAATGGATATTTTGTAAGTAGTATTAGCATTTTCACTATGTAAAGTCAAAATTGCAAAACCATTACTCAATATTTGACTTTGTAAAGTCAATATTTCAAAACCATTACTCAATATTTGTTTTGGAGTTTTTTGATAATTTAACATGTTTTAGAAGTTTGACTTAACAAAGTCAAACTTCTAATGGTTTTGTGTTGTTTAACTTCAACTAAGTTGTAGTATACGTAAGTTGGCAACTTAAGGGACCAATTGTGTATTCTATAGTGATTATTGGGCGGGAGTTTTAAGTGTGACAACGGCAACCAAGATAAATTCAGGGACCGAGTGTGAAAAAAAAGTACCTATTAGACCTTTGACCGTCTCTTACCGGAGACGCTTTTTACTTGTGCACACCAACCGATAAACCCATCCACCACTTTTTCCACACACAAAAATTTTCGAATGAAGATTTTCTCATTTTGAATGAACTCATGGAGATTGCTGGATCATCCAAGTTGAATGATCGTATGGTTGTGTGGTTTGAAGAAGAGGTTGCACAATAAGGGATTTTGAAAAAGCTATTTCTTCAGTGCATTGAACATCTGAAAAGAGGAATCATGAAGCGTAGGGAGCTGATCAAAGAGAACGAAGCTCTGGGAGCTCGGGGAATAACGCTTGACTGTTTGGATGCGCTGAGGAAAATCTAGTCCAGGAACACACACCAACTTGTTCAATTGATACAGATTGTTGGTCAAACTGATGAAGCTATTCGTTCCAACGAAGGTTTTGTTAAGAAAATGGCTGAACATAATGCCTGAATTTTGAGTTTTTCCTTGGGGGTAGATAAATGCGGTCTTTTGGGTGCTAGTTTTGGAAATATAGGTTGGTAAAAAGGGTATGTAAATTGGATCTTTTGTTTAGTTGTTGGTCTTGGTTTGATGTAGTTGTTTCTGATCTTTAACCGACTATGTTAATGATAAAATATCATATAAGTTTTATGTATTTATTCTGTTCTTGTATTGTGATATTGGGTGTATTTTAGTCTAATTAGTATCAGCAAAACCAAACAGCCTCTTTTATCAGCAAAAGTTGAATCAACACAACCAAACACCCATTTATCAGCAAAAGCAAAGGCAGTGGTTTAAAAATATGTGTTGAAAATGCAAATTCTTTGGCACTAATTCATAATGTATCACCAAACATCCCCTTGTATCAGCAAAACCAAACAGCCCCTTTTATCAGCAAAAGTTGTTACAGCAAAACCAAACACCCCCGTATCAGCAAAAGCAAAGGCAGTGGTTTAAAAATATGTGTTGAAAATGCAAACGCTTTAGCACTAAATAATAATGTATTGACAATGGTGTATTGTTTAGGAAGAAATTGGTTTGGTGTTAGTGTTGATATTGGGACTGAACACGCCCAATGTCTCAAATTGTAATATCTTAAATTTTGACTTACCCAAGTCAAACAAACTTATGAAAGGCAAAAAATTAGTGTTTTACTATTGTGGTATGACTTGGGTAAGTCAAACCTATTAAGAAATGCAAAATGATTTCAAGCAGATACAATGCATAACCAAACACAATTACTTACATAAGAACCCAAATTTTTATTCATCGATTTCATGTTCTCAACAACTACAAAGTTTACTATCATCTAAACATACAGTTAGTTAGACCCACAACTCTCCCTATCATCATTTTCCTTCATTTCCTTCCTTTCCTTAAGATATTTAAACAAAATTTTCAGATTTTTAATCCTTTCTCCCAAATCGTTAAACTTTGATAACACGATATCAACCTCTTCCTTCTCCTTCTTAACACCCAAATCCTTTTCATTTGGGCAGTCTTCTTTCCTCAACAAACTCAACAAAGCCTTCCCCTTATCGTTTTGTGCCATTATAGTTTTTTTTGCTTTGGGTAGAATGTGTGTTGATTGTATTTTATGGTTGAATGTTGTGTGTTGCCGGTATAAATATGGGACAAAGTTGGGTTAGATTTTAACTATGTTGGGTCAAAAATGTGAATGGTCTATTATACCCTCAAAGGAAATCCAGAAAATTAAAGTTGACTATGGTAATCCTGGTCAAGGGACGAGTTTGGCATTTAAATCCCAACTTTTGGACCTCCGGCGATGATATCGCCCAGCTTTGTCCCATCGCGAAGCGTATGACCAAGTTTAGGGACCAACAGTGTATTTTAGTCAGAAATTATTTTGTCTAACAAATTACTAGCTATTAAATTTTTTATTTTTTTTTAAAAGGTTACCCTGGTTAAATACTATTACTTTAAAATATATATATATATATATATATATATATATATATATATATATATATATATATATATATATATATATATGTGTGTGTGTGTGTGTGTGTGTGTGTGTGTGTGTGTGTGTGTGTGTGTGATGAACACTTTAAAATACAAAATAATAGGCACCAATAATAATGAGACATGTGATATATATATATATATATATATATATATATATATATATATATATATATATATATATATATATATATATATATATATATATATATATATATATATATATATATATCTATACATTATATATAAGAGGAGGCATGTCACGTCATAATGCCACTTGGCATCCCATAAAGCCACGTCATTAATACACCTAAGCAAACATGCCATCTAAGCTTTAATATAGCTAAAAACCGGATTAATTAAAATGTTTAGAAATTAGTCCATTAGAAGATTCGAACCCGGGTTTCGGTATCCACACACAAACACTACAACCAATGAAGCATGCCAATTTTTGTGAAATACTATTGCATTCCCAAATTGATATACTGACAAAAAATCCATCGTTTCATTAACTTCACCCCTACAATTTTTGCACTGAATAATAAAACCTTAAAAACCCAAGATCCATACCATGTTTATATTTTTTTTTCAAAGCATTCCACTTTTGCTCCAGAACCTCAAATCTCAAAAACATCTGATCATGTCTTGATTGCGCTCAAAGCCAAAGGTACACACTTTTTGCTAATTGTTGCAAACATCTTAATGGGTTTTATAATGTTTGTGCTTTAATAATATAATTCTTTGGATCGAATCATTAGAAACCTTAATTGTATTTGTTGTTTTTTTCATCTAATTGATTCTACTAATTCGATTTACCTTTTTCTTGTCAGATTAATTGAATTTAGATAGAAGCTTTAATCAGGTACTCTTAATTTTTAAATTTTATTATTAAAGATTTGATTTTTCTATATGTTTTTCATGTTACTTACAAAAAGTTATAAACTTTACATATTGATTTGTGTATGATTTATGCTGATTATAAAATTATTTGTTAGCAATTTATAAGGAGTTACCACTATTAGATTTAAGGACTTTGAGGGTTAAGAGTTGACTATGATGTCTAATTGTATTTGGAAGCCTTAATTTAAGAGTTGACTATGATGTTAAAATTAACATCATACTGAAAGGACTTTGAAGGTTAATATCAGGATATTTAAATTTTTTTGGAAGCCTTAATTTCATGTAATTTTATTTGAACAGAAATAATTAACTTTAGCTTACACAATAATTCATTGATGTTGAGTAAGAGTTGAAGTTTAAGAATGATCGTTTACTGTGAGATTAGTTTTTTTCCGTGAAAATAAGAGACCATGACACATGTTTACATTGTAAGAATGAAGACTATGTTTGGTGATAATTAAGTATGTGAAAAGTAAGGATTGGAGTTGGACTTGGAAGATTGGTTTTGCATATAGATGGTAGAGGTTTCTCGACTTTAACCGTTTGATGTTAAGTCTAGGTTTTCAGATTTGGCTAGGTCATATGCTGCAGTTACAAAAGTTGCTGCAGTTGCATGTGCATCTGCATCTGCTGGTGACTGAAAAGGTCTTCGGCTGTTTAGAATCCTTCGGTGTAGGTTTCACCACAAATCTCATTGTTGTATTTCACAATGTAGCCCCCGAAAGCAACCAAAATCATGTCACCATTTATAAATGCTGATGATACATAGAGCCCTTTGCTGGCGAGTGGATCTCTTTCCTTTCACTAAATTCGATTAATACATTATCAAATCGGTTAGCCCTAATCTACCTAGCACCTTATTCAATCCAAGGTATACACAATTGATCCAAGGTATGGGTTTGGTTTTTAGTCATTAATTCCTATTGATTGCTTAAAAGTTCGTTTATGTGAATTGTGAATTCTGGCATTTCAAATATGGAGGAATGTCTTTTTGTCACACTCACAGTAGTTATGTATAAAAATTTAACGGTTATAATTTATCATCATTTATTTGCTGTATAATCCATGTTTCGTAATAACGAGCACAAATTTTTGGTCTCTTAGGCTATTCAATACATTCAGTTTCTTCAAAAGAATTTATCTGGTCAATCGCGTTCAGAAAATAAACGACTATTTCGCCAATAAGCCAATAAAAAAAATATATTTTGCCAACAATCTTCATTTATAATACTGTTATAAAATACTGGAATAAACAATACTAATTTTTTTGTTCAGAATAATTAATATCAATATCAATGTGTTCTATTAATATCAATGGTTATATTTCGCAAATAATTAATATCAATGTGTTCTATGCAGTGGCTTCTGGCCCACGTTAGCAGTTTTCGTGCAGAAGGTACCTGTTATTGGTTGGGTGTTCCAACAACCTTTTATCAGATTGGTATGTTTGTTCCTTCCTTTGTAATTGTTGATCTTATTGATATTTTTTAAATCTTCCTTAGCATGATTGGAAGTGTCTCTTGTTTTGTTCCGTGGTATTGACCAACTAAAATTAGGACTATAACCCAAAACAATAAATGGCCATTTCACTATTTTATTCCAGTATTATACTCTGTTTATCAATCTACTTATTAAACATATGGAATAAAAAAATACCAAATAAAAGTTATTTGAAGTATTGTTCAGTATTTCATGTTCAGAGAATTTATTCACAGTGGAAGGTGGTTTAGGTATTTTTGAGCTATTTCGCCAAGTGTAAATCATCGATGCTAGGTGTGCGTGATGATTTTGGTACAGATTATGGGCATACAAAAAAAGCGAGCACATGCATGTTACCTTATACGTTCACACAAATGCCCGAATACTTACGTGCTGAATATTGGATATTCAGCTTATTAAACATCATACGTATTACAGATTACCTAATACTAATACACCAACAATCTTCATTGTTATAGGAAGTCCTGAACATGTACTGCCAGGTTCTGTTGATTTAAATGTGAATGCTAGACACCAATGTGCAAAAATTCAAGGTCTTTTCTTTTCATCAACCCCTACTGGCTTCTGCTGCAAGGTGCTAAAAAAACTCCTCTGCTGCAGACCTGTACCAATGTTATGTGTACAACTACTTATTTATCTATTAATAGCAACCATGCCTTTGCTTTTGCAGGGTATGCTATACAGGCAAACATCGAACTAAAAGACAAGAAATACTTCGACAATGTCCTGCAACTAAATTCAGTATACCGAATACATGGATTTGGTTGTTAGAAAATAGAAAATGGAAAAGAACATTGGATAACGACATAACTTTCCAGACCACCTTCACAAGCAGATGTAAAGGACTCGACTCTGACATGTATTCTAAATTAATTGTAATGATGTATAAATAAACCGTAGTCTGAAAACCATGGATTTTATTACCAGATTATATTGGGTGCATTGAAAGGGGTTTGGGTATTTTGGGGACGTTCAAGTACAAGCCCAAAGGAATGAATATCTTGAAGAGTTGAGGGAGCTTGCATCTGGTACATTTGGGACAGTTTACCATGGAAAATGGAGGGGAACATATGTCGCCATTAAGAGAATACAGAAGAGTTGTGTATTCGTTTATTTTCTTTATGGATACTGCAAAAGGTAAATTGCAGTGAAATTTAATAATCATGAAATGTTATCCTTCTTTTGTATCAGTCAAACTATAGCGTTTACAACCTGTGGGTGAAGCCTCTAAGGAGTTGACACTTGATAGCACATATAAGATTTGACACTGAATTATAATCATACAAAGCTGAGTTTCCTACTTTCTGTTCTCAGTTGTCAAGGGTGTTATGCTGGCGATAGAACATCTGATGTTGGTGATAGGAAGTATGTTCATGCTCATGAGGTTTGCTATGAGGTGCTGCACAACTTGATCTTATTCAATGCTTCATCTGAATCTCTTGAAGATTACCTTGTCTGCAAAATATTGAAAATAGAGAATGGCTCTTTCGTATACAACCAGCAGACCCTTGCCCTATTAATAATATTAAAGCGGTTTGCTAATAAGAGTTGCATGATACATCATATGTTACAATAAGGCTTCTATAAAGTTAGTATCATGACCCAGAGGAAATCTTAATACAAGCACAATAGTACCTGATTGTCTATGTAGGACAAGTTTTTCATGACTGACTTTACCATTTGATGACAAGCAGTGATTTGATAATTTATTGTTATAGAAGGTTTACAAACACTCACTTGGTGACAAAGACGAATATGGTTTAATAGGATTTTAATCTTCAATTTTGTTCTTACCATGATACCCAAGTCAATATGAGTCATAGCCATGAATGGTCAGTTACTTCACAGAAGGATGGCATTACCACTTTGAGCAGGGGCGACTTCTATCTGAACCATCAGAACTGGTAAGGATTTCAAACAATGAGCTGATATCTGATGATATAAGCATTGGAGGATTGTTGTCTAAAGCATCGTTGCAAGGTAAACTCCATAACAATGGTGATATGTTAACAAATGGAAGAATGATGGGACATCAGGAAACACTGATTCGATGGGACGATAGTTAATGATGAGTGTGTAAATACTCATCATTTTTGTACAAAATAAACTGCAAAATCATCTGAAAACACTCAGAAACACATCAAAATGATCAAAATATCACAAATCAGTGTTTTATGTGTTTTAAATGCAAAAATATCAAAATCAGATGAAAAACATATCAAATTTGCAAAAATTGCAGTTTCAGTCCCCCGAGTTTCAAAAAGTGTCAAAAACAGTCCCTGAGCACATAATTTCAAAAGTAAAGTCACCAAAGGTCCTTTTGTAATCATAAATTGTCATATTTAGTCCTTTGGTGAAAAATCTAAAAGTTTTGAGAAATTGCAGTTTAGTCCCTGAAAATCCAAAAACGGTCAAAACTAGTCCATGGAAATTTTCAAAAATGTCAAAACTAAACCTTGGTCTATTAAAGGTTGGCAACATTAATCCTTGGATTACATCTTCATAATTTACATGATTGGTCCCTTAGTTTGGAAGTATTGCACTTTTGGTCCTTGGTGTTATTACCAATCCTAAACCAAACGGATCCTAATTAATTACCCAAGCCCAAAACACCACTTTGGCCCAATCCTTTTACCCGTCCAGTATACCCTTGACCCGAACCCAACCCAAACCCACGTTTCAAAAACAAAACAAACCCGCCCCCAAATCCTGTCATCCCCGACATAATTGTCTGCAACTTTCCCCCCCCTCCAGCTACCTACCAGTCCACTCTACTCCACCATTTGTCTCCCCCCACCTCACCTAACAACTAAAACCACATTAAATGCACCCTTCCCTGTCTCTAATATCAAGTACCAAGTTTTCCCGCCAAAACCAATCCAAAGGCCAAGAATGGTTCTGCTCATCCAATGGACAGAAATGATGGTGGGATTAATTCAGAAGAGAGAGAGGAAGCTGTGGGAGTATAAAAGAGAGGAGAAAGAAGCAGTTTGGGGTAGTAGTTAGCTTTTTAATTTTTCTTAATGTCGAATTTTTATGAATGTCTTAGTTTAATGCAAAGTGTTGTAATTTCATTTTAATTGTATCTCTTTTAAGTTAAAATAGCATCGCATTGTACTTTTAAGAATCAATATCAAAGTTTGGTTAAGTTTCATGTTTTGACAATCCACTGTTGAGAAGTTCAGTTTCAAAAGCTCATTTCCAAGCCTTTAACAGTTTGTTCTTGAGTTACAAGAAATTATTTAAACCATTTAAAGCTTTTCACAAGTTTTGGAATCATTTTTAAGTAGTTTTGTAGCATGGTCAACAAAAGTCAAAATTGAGCTTAATAGCAGTTTGGACAGGTTGTGGTTGATGCAAAGGATGCTTTGGGATTAGATTTAGTTAGGTTAGATCAGAATTTGGTTTGGTTTTGGTCTGCAATAGCTGGATACAGTGGTTAGTACCTGTTTCACTTTTCAATTTTTAAGTCATATTGCAGTTTTAGCTTATCTTGTAACTGTGGTCATCATAGTGCAAAACTTGCTCATATAGTTGTACTTAGGTATTGTAAACATAGTTTGATCATTTAAACAAGGTTGCTTAGTAGTTATCTTATTTTAAGTTTGCATATCAGTTTGAAAGTTTTGTTTGGATTTACTGTAAAAACTGTGCTAGAGGATAGAGTAATGGTTAGGACTTGTTGTTTCAAGTTTGGTTAACTCAATTGAACTCAATTCAGTCACCACTTGTGCCTGCAAAAGCTCATTAGTCAAAAATTTCATTTGACCTGTTCTTAAGCCTTCACTGTTAGGACTTTTAGAGATCAACTTCTTGTTTTGTGTTCCAAATTCATAAACAAAGGTTGAAATAACTTCATTTTATCTAATAACATCATATTCAGTTGAGAAATTGAAATCAAACCTCAAGAAAGTCAAACTCTCAGTTTTGCTTTAAAAGTCAAAAAGTGAAAATCTTGTTTTGAGTCTATCTAAGGGGATTTTTCATGAACTCATTTATGAGCCAATTCCAATGAAATTATGGGTTTAAGTGCTTCACTTGGTCTACTTTCTGAATATGATTTTTTCTGATTTTTGTTAATTTTTTATAAGCTTCTTTAGAGCTTGTCATTATGGGTCCAAGTGCCCTGTGCAGAGCACAGTGGCCTGCACAGGTTTTATACATTTGTTGCAGAGGTTGCATAGGGCTCATGTGAGCTCACCTAGGTCTGTAACTTGGTTTATAAGCTCTCACCTAGGTCTAGTGTTAGTTCCAATAATTGGTTTCCTGTTTCCAGCTTATTTAGGTGCTTGTTTTTAAGCTCAAACTAGACACCCTCTCACTGTTTTAGTTCATTTGCTCAATTGCTCAAATCTGTGCTTACTTGCAAATCAGAGGTCTATGCTAGTTGATTCTTGTTGCATTCTAGTTACTTTAGCATACTTAAGCTTCCTTATCAGTTTGGTGGCTTTTGGACTCCATTTGCTTGTTTAAGTGCTTATTTCAATAAGCACTTGTGCTTCAGTTTCAAATCCTTCCACACAAGCCCTGGTTTTTCTATTTTTCCCAGCTTCCTAATATCATTTTAGACTTTTCCTGCAATTTTCAGATTTTTCCAAGTTGTTTTGCTATTTTTCTCAATTTAAAATAGTTTTTAAGCACTTTTAATTAGCATTTAATACAAAAAATTAAGAAAAGCTTCAAAAAAATAATTTTTCATTTTTTTTAAGTTTAGATAAATATAAAAAGACAAAAAAATATTTTTCCATATTTTTCTTAGTTAAAATTGTATTTTTAAATAATTTAAGTAGTTTTTAATAGTTTTAAATCCATAGAAAATAGAAAAATAATCAGAAAAATACAAAAATAGTTTTGAAAATTCTAGTTTGATATTTTAGACTTTTTCATTTCATAATTTTATTTTTCTAGCTTTGTTTCCTCATTTCTTGTATTTTAGGTAATTATTAAATAGTTAAAAATAGTTTTTCATTAATAATAATTAGATAATAAGTTATAAAAATAGTTTTCTTTTTCTAAAAAGTTTCTTGTATCATTAGGTTTGTAAAAATGTATTTTTCATATTTTTAGGACTTTTATTTCTTAGATTTCACTTTTTATTTTGTGCGATTACATAATTTTATTTTAAACGTAAGTTTTTAGTTTTAAGTTTTAAACGTTTATCATTTTAAATATAGTGATAGCGTTTATTTAATAAATTTTATCTTTTTAATTTCCTTTAATTTGCATTTAAGCCGTTTTAATTTGTTGGCTTTTTCAGTTATAATCATAATCTCATAAACCCTTTTTCGTTCAAATTTCTCGATCACTAGACGTTGATTGATCCATTGCATAGCTCGCTGGGACATAACGACCCGGGGAGACCCTATACTCCTCAGATCTTCATTGATTTTGTGTCTGAACTGTTTTAAGTCTGTTACGGCTGGTCATTCACAAGTGGCCAGTTTGTGTGGTTAGACTTGACGGTTTTGCGCAGATCAGTTAACTTCATTGAGCATTGGTGGACTTTTATCAGAAGTATCTATGCATGCCAAGATCAATAAATCTGGTCCAAAATCCAGTGAAAGAGATGTGATGGGACACCCACAAACATTAAATTCTGATTCATTTGATGCTATGATTTCTTCACAATTGAAAACTAATCCTCATGTGAGTAAGCCATCATCACTTGAGTGTCGCTTGTCAATATTGGATGCTGAAGAGACATGTCATGCATTTGCCTTAAAAAAATTCGCTTCATCCAACAAAAGTCTCCGTGTAACTGCAATAGCTAATCAAGATTTGAGTTCGGACTCATTCAAATTTCCTGCTATACGAGAGGTTTGCTTTATATTTTGTTTCCTAACTATCAGTTTTCACACTCCCATCAATAATGGCAAGTATAGCTGAAATAACAGCCCGCGGATACGATAATGCGTAATATAGGAAAAATAACTTAGCTATAAAGGAAATCAGTCAAAATGGGTTAAACGGGTTGAGAGTCGACTAAAATGCTTACAATATGGTCCTGAGTCAAACGAAAGCAAAAGCATGACTTATAAATATCGTAAATTTGGTTGTGTAAACTTTTGGACCCAATTTGCATACGTCATGTTTATTATCTATGAATTTGGTAGTACATTTATGAAGGAAGACTATCAGTTGGACCATTATTTTACATCTGTAGACGGTTTACACTCCATAACAGAACCGTATCCGACACCCCTTTTACACTGTTTAAATGTTGTGGGCAAGAGGGGGCGGGTTTGGGTAACGGGACAAATAAGTTTTGGCTGGTTACATTCATTAGAAGGATGAAGAATAATTTTCTAAAGAAAACAAAATATAACACTAGAAGCCATATACAAGATCACAAGAATAAAATGTGTTCTATGAACTTACCGAAACCAATGAGATTTCCATATATTTGAACAATGCCATTAACCAGGCGTGACATGTAACATTCATTAAAAAATTTCATGTAAAGTAGTTTTCACTCTTATTTAGTGTCTTAGAGGAGTTAAATTGGGGCTAATGATTACATTTTGTAGGTGGTGATACGAGAAGATGTATAATCTTTATAAGTTATGCTTTCAGCTTAAAGAGGAAGCAAGATTATGCAAGTCCCATAAGAAGAGATTGAAACCGGAGGAATCACGTATGCCCCTCAGTACTGAGACAACTAATTTTTACTTATAAATGTGTGTCATATCAGCAATATTCAATCCCAAACACACCATAATCTGCACTATGCGCTTTTATATATTTGTTTTTTGATAATTCAATGGGAAAAGGGGGATTAGAAACCTCTACATTGCAGCTTATATAATAAAGGTTTTAATCACATTTTTCTTAATTCTTTGCAGATGTGTTTAAATATTCAATCCCAAACACCCCATAATCTGCACTAACAGACCATAGCTATTTGGAATCAGACCATAGCTATTTGGCGGACACTGAATGAGCTCACAGACGAGTTGACCAAGTTGAATAAGCTAAAGGAAACACGTCAATGGTTGGGAAACTAATTGAAAGGGGTATTACTATGTCTCTTACTATATTCATGTTCATTTCTTAAACACAATGGTTGCATAATATAGGGAGGATGTAACATATTCATGTAACATTTCTTTTGATAATATATGTGGACAACGATTATGTAAAAAAGGAGGATGTTTATAGATGACTTTTATATTGTACATTGATGTATCTTATTTAGTTATGTTACATCATTAAACATAAAACCAAAAATAGTCAAATGAAAAAGAAGTAATAAATAAAGCCATGTTGGCTTCAAGTGGTTTGTAATGTTATCTTCTGCAATCAACAATAACCACTGGAAGCCATACAGTAGCATCAGATGGCGACATCACTAGGATTTTTACAATTCTTGACCAAACATTGAAGGCTGGCAAAGAGCCAAAAGTCAATTGAGATGGCAATAGATTTAAACATCAAAGTCAGTTACTATAAAGTTTTCTCTCAAAAACAACCCCGTCCACGCGGCTATTAATGCAGGTAAATTTTCCAGTTCCACTTTTAGATACTACTAATTGTCAAATAAAAGAACTTTGTTTCAGTTTTTGAGAACCGTACCTGTTTGCTAATTTGCAGCGAAAGAAATTATTGATGAACACAAAGTGAACGCCATACTGGGAGGTCGTACATGGGAAGAAGCATCTACCATAGCCAAGATTATCAGCAAAGCTGATCATGATAATGATACCCCCGTGTTTCTTTCGTTAGCTAGCATAATTCCACTGCAAGCAACTGATCAATGGCCATTTTTCGTTCAAGCCGTTCCAACAAAATCCACACAGATGAATGTTGTGGCTGCAATTCTACATCGTGGGGCATACATCAAGTTACACTCATATTTGAAACCTCATATCTAGCTTCGTCGTCAGCACCAATCATCTCTCATATCTCTCGAGCATTTCGAAAAACATGTAGTGTACTAACCCATATCTTACCACCTATGTGTTCTGTAAATGAACATGTTGTGAGAATCATCATTCTCGAAGTCAATCTCGATAATTTAATAGTCCTTACTTGAGTACATTATAAGAGTCATCAGTATGCTTGGTCGGGAAGAACCGGTTCAAGGATTGCACATATTTGTTCCTACAAGAATCGGCAACCAAAAATTGTAATCACAAGTTTGTATTACGAAATGATGTATACCAATTTACATTGTAATCATATATTTGTGCCTTGACTCAGGGTCTTTTTGAATTTCTTTTTGTGGCTTTGTAGTTATTTCACATCTGTAGATGAGAGTATTTGTGATTGCTTATTTAAATGCTTGCGTGCTTTTTCTTTTAAGCAGATCAGCAGTTTTGAGTGTTTGGGTGGAACTGATTATCTGCTTATTTTAGTGTAAATAAGCACTTCAAAACAAGCAATTGTTGAACTCAATTCTGGTCTTCACATGACGTATCCTTTTCCATAGAGTTCTGTAGAAGGCTCTTGGTTTATTTGTGAATTGAATATTTTTGATATCAAACAATGATGTTTGACCATATTATGTCACCTTGATTGTCTGGGATACTGCATTTTGCGTCACAAAGTTGGTATATGGGATGGCACAATGGCAGTGATGGGTTGCTCCCCTACAGAATTTTGGCAAAAAATACATGTCAGGCTTTTTGCCACATCAATGTGCAGGTGCCACTCATCAAGTTGATTTAACTACCTGTCATTATAACATGGATGCTTCAAAAGGACCGAAATTAAAGTGCTTGAAACAGTCTTGACGACCAAGGTTAGAATTTTCATCGTTTTATATACATATTAAAGATGTAATTATATATGTTCTATCAGCCCAGCCCAGACCAACCATACAATATGTTATCTGATTATGTTTGTGCAGTAATATCTTCTCTGTTATGCTATTGATTGCTTCTATTTTTTATTGTTCATTTTGTCGCTTTTCACCGTTTGTCTTCTATATTAGAGCTTTTAACTTATTGGTGGCGAAAATAATCAGTTTGGACCAAGATTTATAATTGTAAACAGATGTAAGGTATGTTCAATCTGTATCTAAATGAACATACATTAGCAACCTAAATTCTAACATATAGGTAAAATATTCTCTCTTAACTACGCCTCATGTTGATCCTCTCTCATATGCTTTCGTTGTTAAGTCCTCAGTTAGACTCCCCACCCTTTATATGATTTGTTAGCATCTTTATGAGACTAGGACAAAGATACATGAGGCTCTTGATCTGACTAAAACATGTACCCACACTTCTCAGTTTATGCCCTTGCATTTCTTTTATCATAATATGGTGAATAAAAAGAAATTTTAGCTTACAATCGTTCTATAGGAGATGTCTATGTGAATTCCGCTTATCTACTTATATTAGTTATTAGATGACCTGCTTTCATGGCTATGTATTGTTGGAAATGTATATATTTACAAACATGTGAATGTCCGGATTCGAACTCGTGACCACGGGATTGCACACATTAGCGAATGAGAATTAAAGTTAATAATTAATGTTTATGTTTACGATTAATTATTACACATTAAGTCCGGTTAACGATCGTTATGTATTTAACGGAAAAATGACTAACGACCGTTAAAATGGAAAAGAGAAGGACTAGAAATGGAAACATTGGAAAGTTATGGAATGGGCTTTGGGCTCCTATAGGTGGCCGGCCATAGGCTTCTCCAAGGCCTCATATTCCCCTAACTTGTCCTCTAAGTTTTACTTCTAGTATATAAGGAGGGGTAGGGTCTAGGGTTTCATTCACACCTTGTGCATTGAATTAACCTAGATCTCCTCTCTTCTCTTTCTTTTGCATAGCTTGGCCGAAAACCCCATTTGTTAGGGAGTTCGGTTTGGTTTTTGCATATACGAGGGCTTGTGTTAGATCTAGCAATCGCTTGATTCGTTGGTTAATTCGTGTGTACAAGAACGTGGTTGTAAGACATTATTCTTACACCATTAAGTACTTCTTTGGTTTGCTTTGCTCGAGGGTGGTTTGCTTTGCTCGAGGGATTTGTTATTCGCAAGAGGTACGTTACGCATACTTTCAGTTAATTAATTTATTTGTTATGATCTTAAGTCTTCCGCTGTGTACTCTTGATGTCTTTATGTTTTATTTTATTTTATTTTATATATCATAAACTCAACAGTGGCATCACGAGCCTTGTATAACAAGTAATTAATTACTGAAACACATAATTAAAATAAACATGAATGTGTTATTATTTGTATGCTTAGATCTAGGGTTTGCAAAACCTAAACCCTAATTTTGAGGGGGGGGCGTTTTTTTGGTGCCCTAATTAGGGTTTTGTAAACTTTGTTTTAATTGGATTAGAAACCCTAAGATGCATGCAACTTTATGTGTATATGCGTAACTCTGTTTAATTGCATTAATTGTTAAGTGTAATTTATATCCATGATTATTACCTGCATGTTTTATCATGGATTTGTTTTTGTATGTCTTTCATGTTTTAAGTGATATACATTAAATAATGATAGATCTTAAATTGGGGAAGACCTCAATATTATTATTTTAATCAGTTATGTGCTATGTGGTATATATTTAGTTTTGACTTACGCAATCGATGAATCGATGCATGTGGTTCACCTTGTACATAGATGAAAACGGGTGGAAGTCTTAATTAAATATATGCATATTGACAGATATAAAATTGGTTATTAATAAGATTTATCAAAACCGTTTGCATGTGGCTATTTGATATGCATGACTTTTATTTGTTATGTATTCATTGTTTATTTGTTTATTTTTTCAAATACTTGCTTGTTTGTGTTTTGTAACAAGGGTATTTTTACAAGAAAAATAAACTGATCTAAACAATGGTGAAACATGTATTTTTAAGAATAGTAATCATAATCGTTTAATTGATTGATGACTTTGGTACAAATGACTGAAAGGCTCACCCATGAGAATGAACTAATAAAAGGGGTTTAAAGAAGTGCGCACAGTCACACTGAATGGATGTCTAAGGTTGTGCTTTAGCACGTACCTGGTCCTCTGCCCCCTGTAAGTTCGAGTGGAGCTACTTAGTAAGTCATTAAATGTGCAAGCTCATCTTAAGGGCGAATTCGTGTTGATTCCATGCGCCACTTAGGTGGTAATTATCCGAAACACTAAGTGTTTACACTTATGCAAAAGTACGGTATAATGGATGATAATTAACACTAATTCCTTGATTGGTGAACCCAATACCTCAATTAAAGTTTGATGATGAAAAGCTTAAACATTAAAACAAGATATAAATGTTTTAATATAAACTATGCTACAAAGATGAATGCATGACATCTTTGTACATATTTGATTTAACATCAAAATTATTACCCTTTAAAATTTAAGTTATATGCCATCCAACGAAACGGAAACACCTAAGATTACTTTCTATTTGCGTGAGAACGTGATTTAGATCTTAATCAAAGGGTAAAATGTCCACGTGTCGTGAGAACGGGCATGGACGATTTTGCAGTTTTTTAAGTTGGACAACTTAATTGAGTTAGGCGGTGAAAACTGAAAACTCAAGGCATAAGATGGGATAAAACATGTTTACATGGCGATTGATATTGGCTATATGTAAATCCCATAAATCTAGGAATTGCAATTGAAATTGGCAATTGAGCAAATGCTCTACCATTTTGTATAAGGTTCATCACTAACAGATCAACTGATGTGATGAGATTATGACAATTTGGATCCTAGTTTTCAATAAATATTAATTGGTTATATGAATATGAACCTTGGGTATTTAATTGTTTATTGAAAAGGAAAATTATCAAAATACTAATGATGGTTTTTTGAACTTTTTCTGTAGATGGCTCAATCTGATAACACTATGAGCTTACTGAGTGCCGCTTTCAAAGATATGATTGGAATGGACAAACTGACTGGCCCTAATTTCAATGATTGGCATCGTTCACTTAGGATCATCCTTCGTGTTGCCAAAAGGGTTGAAATTTTGACTACACCTCTGCCTGAAGCTCCTCCCAACACGGCAACTGCTCTTGAATTAGAGGCATATCGTGTTGAATATGAGAAGCATAATGATGTGGCGTGTCTAATGCTTTCGGGGATGTCTGCTCAATTGCAAAAACAATTTGAGCACTATCCGCCTATGAGCATGCTAGATGAACTCAAACGTATGTTTGAGAAGCCACCAGCAGCTGAACTGTATGAACTTATTGAAAAGGTTCACAGCTGCAGGCAGGAGGCTGGCAAATCTGTCTCCGACCACGTCCTTGAGATGAAACATCACTTGGACCAATTGGAGAAGCTCGGCTGTGGTTACTCGAACGATGTATGTGTCGGACTCATCAATCATTCCCTTAATCAGGAACGATTTGGTGATTTTGTCCGCAATTTTAACATGCATTGCACGGGGAAGACAGTGAATGAGTTACATGCAATGCTTGTAGACTACGAGAAGAGATTGCCAAAGAAGGCTCCTACACCTGCTGTGCTCGCTATACAGGGTGGTAGGGTGAATAAGCCTAAGCCGCAAGCAGATAAGAAAGGGAAAGGAAAAGGAAAGGGGAAACAAGTTGTCATCCCACCAGCTCCTAAGAAGAACCCTGGAAAGAAAAAGGAGAATCCTAAGAAGGATTTGTCTTGCCACCACTGCAACTCACCAGGTCACTGGAAGCGGAACTGTCCAGTTTATCTGAATGAGTGCCTTCAGAATAAAAATAAGATGGTGCCTAGCTCATCAGGTATTTTTATGTTTGAATTATTTTCTTTTCCTCATAAGTTAAATTCCTGGATATATGATACAGGATGTGGTACTCACATCTGTAATACATCGCAGGGACTTAGAGGGGCGAAGAAGCTGACCTGTGGAGAGAGATACTTGTACGTTGGAAATGGAAAGCGTGCAGCTGTCGAAGCCATAGGGACTTTTGATTTAGTGTTGCCTTCGGGCTTAATTTTAGAACTAAATAATTGTCATTATGCACCCTCCATTGTTAGGGGTGTCATTTCAGTTTCTTTGTTAAAAGATATTGGTTTTGTGCACACTTTTACAAGTTATGGAATTTCAGTTTCTTTAAATAATGTTTTTTACTTTAATGCAATTCCTATTCTTGGTGTGTTTGAAATTGATATGGATGGTTGTATATCCAATGAAAATAATTCGTTGTATAGCATTAGCAATAAGAAGAGCAAGTCGAACTGTGTCTCTTCTTATCTTTGGCATTGTCGCCTTGCCCATATTGGCAAGAAACGCATGGAAAAGCTGCAACACGATGGGCTTTTACAAACGGTCAATGATGAATCATTTGACAAATGCGAGTCTTGCATTGCTGGGAAGATGACAAGGAAACCTTTTTCACCACAAGTGGAAAGGGCTTCTGATCTACTTGGATTGATACACACTGATGTGTGTGGTCCACTTAGACATGTGTCAAAACGTGGTGCTGTCTACTTCTTAACCTTTACGGATGATTTCAGTCGTTATGGTTATGTTTATTTACTTAAACATAAACATGAAGTCTTTGAAACATTTAAGGTTTTCAAAAGTGAAGTAGAATTACAACTTGGAAAGAAGATTAAAGCTCTTCGATCCGATAGAGGTGGTGAGTATATAAGTCAAGAGTTCAAAGATTACTTAGCTGAGTGTGGAATTATCCAGCAGCTCACATCTCCTTATACTCCACAGCAAAATGGTGTATCTGAAAGGAGAAATCGTACTTTACTTGACATGGTACGATCAATGTTTGAACTTACGACTCTACCTTTTACTTTTTGGGATTATGCCCTTGAAACTGCTATTCGCATTTTGAATATGGTTCCAACTAAGAAGGTTGTTAAAACTCCATATGAAATATGGACTGGAAAAGCTCCCAACTTTTCTTACTTAAAGGTCTGGGGATGTGAAGCGTTTGTTAAACGTGACACACCTGATAAGCTCCAAGCCAGATCTGTTAAGTGTATCTTTGTAGGATACCCTAAGGAAACTATGGGTTACTACTTTTACTACCCAGCTGAGAACAAAGTCATCGTGGCTAGGTATGGAGATTTCCTTGAAAGGAATCTCATATCTCAAGAACTCAGTGGGAGAGTATATGATCTGGAATATGATCAAGAAGATACAACACCTTCTGAAACCACTAGCCAACTTCAAGAAGAACCTGAAAGCTTAGGTGCTCCTCCTGAAGTTGTTCCCATTCGTAGGTCTGAAAGGACTATACGTGCACCTGACCGTCTATGTCTTAATGTAGAGGTGGAGGAAAATATGGTTGGGGATCTTAATGAACCTGCCAACTATAAGGCTGCCATGGCTGATCCTGAAAAGGATAAATGGCAGATTGCTATGAATGGGGAAATGCAATCCATGAAAGATAATGATGTCTGGATTGAAGTTGACCTTCCTCCCAAGGCTAAGGTCGTTGGGAGTAAGTGGATCTTCAAAAAGAAAACTGACATGGATGGCAATGTACACACCTACAAGGCTCGTCTGGTGGCTAAAGGTTTTACTCAAACCTATGGCGTTGACTACGAGGAGACATTCTCTCCTGTAGCGGACATAAGAGCTATTAGGATTCTCATAGCTATAGCTGCACACTATGACTATGAGATTTGGCAAATGGATGTCAAAACCGCTTTTCTGAATGGCCGTCTAGATGAAGACATCTATATGGCACAGCCGGAAGGGTTTGTGAATCCATTATTTCCTAACCGTGTATGCAAGCTTAAGAGGTCCATTTATGGACTGAAGCAAGCATCAAGGCAATGGAATAAAAGATTCGATGGGGAAATCAAAAGTTTTGGATTTACTCAGAATCTTGATGAGCCATGTGTATATCACAAAGCTAGTGGGAGTCGTGTTACTTTCCTTATTCTGTATGTCGATGACATATTAATCATGGGAAATCATATACCAAGTCTAAACGAGGTGAAAGCCTATCTTGGTAAATGTTTTTCGATGAAAGACTTAGGGGAAGCAGCATATATACTCGGAATCAAGATCTACCGGGATAGATCAAGGCGGCTAATTGGTTTAAGCCAAAGTGCTTACATTGACAAAATATTGAAGAGATTCAATATGCAAAATTCCAAGAAGGGATTTTTGCCAATGCAAGTAAATCATGGTTTGAGCAGCCAAGGCTGTGCTTCAACACCTGCAGAGGTGGCGCGTATGAAGAAAGTTCCTTATGCTTCGGCTGTAGGATCTATCATGTACGCGGTACGATGCACAAGGCCTGATGTGGCGTTTGCTCAAAACTTGACCAGTCGGTATCAACAGAATCCGGGTGAAATTCACTGGACTGCTGTTAAGCATATTCTCAAGTACCTTAGGGCTACAAGAGATATGTTCATAGTGTATGGAGGAAATCCAGAAGCAGAACTGTCTGTTACAGGTTACTGCGATGCATCCTGGAAGTGTGACAAAGATGATACGAAGTCTCAAACGGGTTACATTTTTGTCATCAATGGAGGTGCTGTGGATTGGAAGAGTAAGAAACAGACAACACTTGCAATGTCTGCTACAGAAAGTGAGTACATAGCGGCGTCTGAGGCTGCCATGGAAGCTGTTTGGATAAGGAAGTTTGTTTCGGGGCTTGGTGTTATGCCGTCGATTGAACATCCTATTAAAGTGTATTGTGACAATTCAGCTGCAATTACTTTTGCCCATGAACCTGGAGTCATGAAGGGCACCAGACACTATCCTAGACAATATCACTATGTTCGAGAGCAAGTCGAGATAGGTGAAATTGAGTTGCTCAAAGTTCACACAGATGATAACCTAGCAGATCCGTTAACGAAGGCCTTGCCTGGTGAAAAACTTAATCATTTGTCTGATAAGTTTGGACTTCGTTTAGCTAGTAGTTTCATGCCCATCTGTAACTAAGTATTTTAGATAAAAGGATATTGTAAACATTATTATTGAAATGAAATAAAGTATTGTGTTATGTTTATTATTCATTTATTATGATGTTGTCCTATATTTACATGTTTAAATCCTTGAATAACTTAAGTTATTCTAAATAGTCCGTTGTCAATCAATAACATGGGAATGATATTGAATTAAGACAAATCTGAGTATTAGTTAGAATATACTTGAAAGTATATTGATGCGTAGCATGACTAATTTCAGATGATATTCAATGAATTGAATATAGGACTTATCCCACTCACATGATGATACTTTATGGATCTTTGTCATTAAGTATATCATGGTTATTTATCCTCTGACTTGAGATACAAGAGATATGTCATGGATGTAGTGCATTTTTGTGAATCAATCTAACGCTACACGTAACTGGTAGTTATAAGGGTTGTTTTCAGAAGTGTTGCGAAATTTATGAATCCTGCTTGTAGTCAAAATGGGATTTGTTTCCTTCAAATTCATTTTGAAGTTTAATACTACTGGGCCCCTCGTAGGATTGTTAAGATGTTTGTATGGCCATACCCAAGGTCTTCTGTTCAGAAGAATTGGTAATCTTAATAAATCATAAAGCGAGAAACAGAATAGTTAATTAAGAAATGAGTGAGATCCATATTCTTATTAACATGGTATTAGAAACAAAAGGATGAATATGATGATGAATCATCAAACTTGGTTTTTCTCCAGAAAACCATACACGAGTTGTACCGGGGGCATTGGCGTGTTGCTAGACGCTAACCAATGTCATTTCACGTTTTGTAAACATATCCAAGTGGGAGCTGTTGGAAATGTATATATTTACAAACATGTGAATGTCCGGATTCGAACTCGTGACCACGGGATTGCACACATTAGCGAATGAGAATTAAAGTTAATAATTAATGTTTATGTTTACGATTAATTATTACACATTAAGTCCGGTTAACGATCGTTATGTATTTAACGGAAAAATGACTAACGACCGTTAAAATGGAAAAGAGAAGGACTAGAAATGGAAACATTGGAAAGTTATGGAATGGGCTTTGGGCTCCTATAGGTGGCCGGCCATAGGCTTCTCCAAGGCCTCATATTCCCCTAACTTGTCCTCTAAGTTTTACTTCTAGTATATAAGGAGGGGTAGGGTCTAGGGTTTCATTCACACCTTGTGCATTGAATTAACCTAGATCTCCTCTCTTCTCTTTCTTTTGCATAGCTTGGCCGAAAACCCCATTTGTTAGGGAGTTCGGTTTGGTTTTTGCATATACGAGGGCTTGTGTTAGATCTAGCAATCGCTTGATTCGTTGGTTAATTCGTGTGTACAAGAACGTGGTTGTAAGACATTATTCTTACACCATTAAGTACTTCTTTGGTTTGCTTTGCTCGAGGGTGGTTTGCTTTGCTCGAGGGATTTGTTATTCGCAAGAGGTACGTTACGCATACTTTCAGTTAATTAATTTATTTGTTATGATCTTAAGTCTTCCGCTGTGTACTCTTGATGTCTTTATGTTTTATTTTATTTTATTTTATATATCATAAACTCAACATGTATATCAGTTGAGTGCTCTGGCATGAAAAGAAGCCTAATCGTACGGTTGATTTTCACTAGAAGAGTAGTCAATCTGGAGTTGGTGGACTGAAACTGCTGCATATTGGGCATAAGTCTAGGATGATATTCTCTGTTAGATTTATATATAAACTGTGAGAGAGAATTTATGGTGCTCACACTAGACGGTCAATAACAATCTGCATGACTATACCAAATTACACCGGAATTTCAGATTATATGATTGAAGCTGGTGTTGGCTCGTGTAGCTTAAATCATTTGCTGATAGGCTTGACATTAAGTAGTCTTGTGTAGACACCCTAAGCAACCTCAGATCACATATCTTGAATAATTCTTATTCTCCAATTAGATGACTACTCTCAACCACTGTAAGTCATATTTTTTATTATGATTATTTTCTTATTTCTGAAACAAGCGCATGTAAACTGTTGTTTTTAATTCCAGGTTTTCTTATGTTGTTCACCTTCAATGTAAAAGAAAATGAATGAAGAAACGGCTTTTGTAAAAGAATTCAAAGAAGCCCTTCAACACCAGCGAGAACTTCACAGCAGAAGTCGTCATTACTCAGACCCTTCCATGGCCTCGACGTGTGATAAAGCTTTGATGAAAAAACTCAAGGCACACCAAGTGAAATATATTTTAATTTCCAAAATCCTTTTCTTTAGTCCTGTTAGTCAATACTCATTCAATTGACATGCCCTCATTTTTGCATTTGCAGGGCATAGAGCTTGACAGAAGGTATGTTATGCCTACTTATAACTACATTATCATAAAAAAAATTTACATATCATGTTGAGCGGTATTAAAATTTGGAAAAACTAGCTACAAGAACACATAGAGGTATACACCCAAGTAGGTCGAGAGTTGAAGTTGGTTATTATCAGAATCAAGATGCATGTAACTATATAACCGTGTTTAATACATTAAGTTTTATAAAATCTTGCTTATCGGTGAAAGAAAGTAAGAAAGTGATCGTCTATCAACAATATTATTTTGATCAATAATAACATGACCAAAAGTATGCCTTTATTAGCATGACAGATCGATAATTAAAGTTGTTTACAAAGATTTCAAAAAATAGTATTTGATGTCAATCTTTGTTACTTGCTAATAATATATCACAGGTTATAGGCATGGCGAGACTGAGACTAATTATAAGTTTTAATTAAAATAAGATTTAGCTAACTATACAATTCCAGTTGAGCGATTGATCGATGTATCATATCATTGTAACTATTATACTTACTCTAAGTTTTTACGATTGGTTGTCTATATATATATATTTGCAGTCTAGCACACGCGTTCGTTCCTCGATCTTACTATGGGAAACGTTATTCATGCCACTGTAAATTGCAATATCACCATAGCTCTTGATGGGAACTACATGAAGGTATCTTCTATTTTTAAGAATTTTGTAGAATATATATATTGGCTGTGTGTGCAACAATTCTTGGATGGATAATGATGATTCCAATCGGGTTTAATGCAGCCGCCAGGTTTTTTTTATCCCAATGAATACCTTCCAGTCATAAATTCAAAAAATAATAGAATATAAGACATACTACAATACTTATTGGTTCGTATGAACTATCATGTTCGGTGACTAAACATTCTATATTTGTCAGTGTGAGAGTTAGCAACGAGCTAGGAGCAGGACATCCTAAATCAGGAGCCTTTTCTATAGTGATGGTTATTCGCAACTCATTTTTGATCTCTTTGATATGTGCTATTATTCTCTTAGCTCTACAACGCGTCATTAAGCTCTAATTCTTTTAGTATTATTATTTTGCTACCTTCTACGTGTCTTTGGTAGCTCAATTTAACAACTAATTTACTTTAATGTGACGTATTTAGAAATTCCTTATTTGTGCTTCCCTCAGTTTGTAGATTTGTGCTTCCCTCAGCCTTTTATTATCGAATAATGATATACTCTATTTAATAAATGGATCATCTGAGTAGGAGATATTGGTTAGTGTACTCTATTTTTCATTCAATAATTTACGCATTTTTTGTTACTTAAATCTATATGAAACTAAGCAACATGGTATATGGGATTCTTCATGATCAGTATGTAGAATTATTCATCCGCAAGTGCGAGTCACTTATCTTTCTTACCACACTTACACTAATTTACATATATGGCAAGAATTTATCTTGTCAAAAGCTGTCAAATAAAGATGATGATTTAAATGTTTTCAAGAAAAAATGAAACTTAAAGCTTGACAATTCTGAAACAAATATAGCTGAAAAATTAGCACCCATATCAGTTAAATGATGGATCTTTAAGTGACTGGCACTCGGGGTTTCATATCTACTATGTACTAAATATACTGTATTCCATCTTAGTGATGATACATAGGATTATATTTTTCGGTTAAGCACTATAGCTGTTGTTTACAAAATAAGTATTAATGCACATACTATTTTCATGATGAGATACAATTGTCCAAATATAACGTCACAACTTGCATAAACAGTTTTCTAGCACTCCTTCTCTTTCAAATCAAATATCCTCAATGAGATGATTAGATCAGCGTTGTAGGTTTTATGTCTAAAGTGAGACAACTTATAGTAATATGTTTTTTGTAGGCTGGAGGTGAACTTATGGACTTCATAATCGTGCTTCATGACTATAAAGATGTTAAAACATTCTGTAGTCACATGCACTTTTCTCTTGGGGCTGGTTGCAGTGGTGCAACGGGAATGGTTGGTAGAATTCTGGAAGCTGATCTAGGAGCCGGCGATAAGGACTCTCAGATGTGCTACACTTACAGTTGTAGCAAAGGTAACAATACAACCACATTTTAGGGTCAATTGAACTTCAAAATGGTATAGAGCTTAGTCATAGCATTTGAATTAATCGTTAGTTAATCAAATGCTACATATACAAAGGATTGTATGAATATGGATATTTAAATGCCGCGACATATCTCATATTGGATTACAAAATCTCAAGCAAATTTAATCAGAAGTTTTATCAAGAAGGCTTTTGTGCTTATAATTATGTTAACTACATATGTTGCATTTCAGTCTTTTGTTAAACGGGTCCTTATGGGTCAAATAGTAACTCATATCGTCTCTTTACAGGTGGTGAATGGATGTATTATGAAAGTTGGGCAGGCTAACAATGGCAAAATAAACAAAAGACAAGCATGTATCCAACAAAGTTAATCTTGTAATGTGTTTACCTATATGTGTTTAGAAACTAAATAAAAGATCAATAGGCATAAGCATGAGTAGGAAGAATGGTATAAGTAAGCATCAGTATGCAAAAAAAAATGTAAGTAGGAACATTAGGTAGCTTAGAATTCCTCTCAAGTTTGTTCAGCAGGAATAGTTTAAAGCTACACTTAGCCAATAACTCTCGATACCACTATAGGTCCTAGAGTTAGTTTAGTTAAGTCTTCAAAAATAATGGCCTTAACTAATTAATCAGTTGAACGTGTGGAAGCTTGTGTTCCACTCATTCTCTTATCTGCTTGAGAATCCGATTTGGACACCCCGACTAATATTGTTGAGGTCATTGAGTCGATGATATATCCATATATTACCTATATAATCCACTCTTTTCATTGCTTAGCTGTTAAATTTTCTAATTTTTTTAAATATTGCATAGGCAGGAACAAACACAATATGTGAAGGTGACACAAGGTACACTTCTAATGCAGATACTCTCAAGCACCGAAAAGCAATATGTAAGAAACTAAAGGGTAAGTTCCATCCTTTGAGATGTAAAGCCAATGTTCCTTAATAATATGACCAAACTTAATTGAACTATGATATGTTTTCTGAGAATAAACTAAACTGCTATAGATAAAATTGTTGTTCATTTGATGTGTGTAATTAATCAGTGATTGACTGCATTATATTTGATTTTTGTAGGTACTTACTGGTTATATTAGAAGCATATAAAAATTCAAGTCTTCGTTAATTATTGGCTGCATATAGAACTCTCAACCCATAGTTTCATGCGGGCTCGGTAATAAAGCTCACCTGCCAAAAAATCCAAACCTACTAAAACCCAAGAAACACCTCCGCCGCTCTCATATCATGATTGGCAAAGCTCTATGTTACGTTGAGCATAAATTCGTATGGATTTTAATCCGGATTTTGTTGTGACAAAAATTAATCGTGCAAGATTCGAACTATGATCTCTTGGTTTATTAATAAATATTAATACCACTAGAGCAACTTAATTTTTGAGTTATATTTTACAAAGCCAAATCTATAAACCAACCAATTATATGAGATATGAGAATCCTACAAGTTTGGTAACCCTAATCAACAAAACAGACACAAAATTAAATAAAGCTGTTTACACTCACAGTACTATCAACAACAACGCCATCAACAACAAAAACAACATCAACAAATATTCTAATTAAACTTTACAAATCAACTACAAGATTAAAAAAATATACATATAACTTTAAAAAAAAATAACACAAAATGACTTTGACTGCTATCAGAAAGCAATCAAAAATAAAATTCCAATGGCTAAATCAAAAACCCTCAAAATAAAAACAAACTAAACCCTAATTACAAATTCTTATAATCAATAATAATAAGGAAAGTGCAAACACTTACAATTTTTGAAGGGAAATCAGAAAACACGTTGTTTCTTCAAAATATCAACACTTACAAACCCTTACCGATCATTAATTATCAACAGCAAACCCTTTGCGAACCTAAATAAGCATCAAAATTTAGTCAGAAAGATACACCTTCATCAACAATACATTTAGGTATATGGAATAATGTGAAACTATGAACAAATATTATATTTGAGATATATTTTACCTTTCATGTATGATGTAACACACTTATTGTGAGATGTGTTTTTACATATGTCATGTGTTTTAAAAAAAAAAATAAATAACCAAACAATTTAGGAAATAAGGAAAAAACTTTATTTATCACTGTATCATTTATGTTTTTTTTTTACCAAAAATTATTTTACTATTTAATAATAAGAAAGATTTAATTTCATTCAAATATATTATTTCTCCACTAAATGTTAAGTGTTTAACCAAAAAAAAATTAAAAACATGTCATCCCATAATACATATTAAATATAAGAAGAGGCATGACACATATTATAAATTATTAAAAATATATAAGGGTTTTGCTTTAATAACTCACCACAGCTAGGATTTAAAATTTTAATTAAAAAAAAAACATCGTAAGATTACGAGAATTCTAAAAACACATACTCGAGCAATATTAATCGTGTATATTGGTTTATAAAATTTCATTTAAAAACTTATTGAAAATAAAACCTTATATCAACACGAACTATATTTTATCCACAAAACCATACAAAATAAAAACCACAAATCATACCCGTCCATCGGACGGGTTTTGACACTAGTATATATATATATATATATATATATATATATATATATATATATATATATATATATATAGGGTGATGTTATTTTCAGAACCATATAAATTGCGAGAACTGCGAGAACCAGCATCAACCAATCAGATTTTTTTGGATATTAAATTTAATTATATAATTCAAAAGGGTATAATGGTAAAAATACTTTTTTATTTTATTTTTGATTTTTTTATAAAAACCGTGTTTTTAGTTCCCTAAATTCTAGGACTTTTTTTTTTTTTTTTTTTTTTTTTTTTTTTTGCATTATACCTGTTTATAAAAATATAATGTGCACATGTGTTTGCATTATGTGACCATTGTATTTTTCGTTTATGCATAGATGTTTTATATTTGCACATGTATCTTTAAAAAATATTACATAAATATGTATACAAACAACAAAACTTTATTAATAGATTTATGCAATTTTATACAAACAACAAAACTTGATTAAAAAATATACATAAATATGTTTTATCTCAAATATATGAAGCGTGCACATGTACATATTACAATGTCTTTAATAGTTGGTTCATCTTTTAGGCGTGCGCATGTATTCCTCGCCTGGTTCAAGAACCCATGAAATTTACACATATGTTTTTAATCCTTGTGCACATGTGTTTTTATCTACACATGTGTTTTTAATCCTTGTACACATGTGTTTTCATCTTATACAAGTGCATTTGTATTCTTCGCCTTCACGATAAACCTGAAAATTTGCATCCAATATTAATAGTTTAGTACATAATCAAGAACAAATAAAAACATAAATATAAACCTTGAAATTTGCATATATACAAAAAGTTCAATGACTTAAACACATTTGCACAATCTTTGTCTATATCAAATAAATCATATAAACTTATTTTAAATCATAAACAACTAGCAAATACTTATGCACGATCTAAACACATACGCACAATTTGAAGCATATACAGATAACTCTTTCCTTTATTTTATATCACCATTAAAAGACATATGCACACCAGTATATTGATTTTATACAAGACATAAAACAAATATGCACACACTTGTTATTGATTTTATATTAGCAATAAAACATATGTGCACACCCCTTTTCTGATTTTATACTAATCAAAAAACAGATGGGCACACACCTTTTACAGATTTATACTAATCATAAAACGTATATGCACAACCAAGTTAAATATAAGTATTCTACCATTCTGAAGTTATCAAGGGATACACGCCAATCTTTGTTTTGGTTCCAATTATTAACTTCAAGGAAAACACACATGATATACAACAAATTGCAATTGAAAGCACCAAAGTAATAACAACAACAACCTCTATTTAAACATATGTGTATTGGTGCCCATAATCCTTAATCTTCATAAAATGCACTAATCTTGAAAATGCACATGAATGCATATAACATATTTCATTTTCAAAATATAAGCCAAAAAAATTCAGATAAAAAGCAGCAGGAAAAAAAATTAAATAAAATAAAAAAAAAAGTTAAATTGGTTTGACGAAAAAGGCGACCACATCAACACACCTACTGGCATTTAAAACAATTTTCGTTTTGATTCTTTGTACGAAACTCGAACATTAAGTCGGTATGACGAATATATAAATACAGTGCACATGTACATTCTTAGCCAAAACACATATGCACAATAGGCATCAAATTCACTAGAAACTTCAAAAACACATTTGCATTTCAAAAACTATATTTTTTTGTAAATAGAAAACAACAACTACTGTACTGAGGACCAATAGTGTTTGAATATGTGTTTATTTTTTTTTAACAACCTCATTAATTTAATCTTTCTACAAAATTCAACAAAAAAGATTATCATCTTTTATTGAATTTATAATCAACTCAGATCCCTTGCTTTGTCATCTTTTAAAACAATAACTATATACGTAAATAGCCAATTATATACACCATTTACATCATAGCCAATTAACATTCTACTAAAAGATGGAATTATTCATTTTACCTGGGTTCATCACTTGCAAATCAGAATAAACGTGATAGGAGCCACTTTCTCTCGCACCGAATCTGAAACAATCCTAATACCTTTCTCAAACAAAATCAAATGCGAGATCAGAGGGTCTTACACGGCACCGGCTATCTTCCCTACCAATCGGTGGCGACACATAAACATGTACCACGGATCGTGGACCACAGACCGAAACTTTTAAATATGTATTGACAAAACAACCAGATAACTAGCTTTTAAATAAAAGAACATGCTTGACATTACAAATATACACAAACAATGTATTTATTCACAAAATAATTTTAAAAGTCTTTCAATAAAAGATAAGCCTTAACTAATTAAGGCAAAACAAAATCAATCACCATCCATAAAAGTCAATTGCAATTGACGTATTACTAGTTGCGAAATATGATAACAAAAAGAGTATAATCTTGATTGTTTTTATATTTTATAGTATTAAAAAGAGTATACATAGAAATGGGCTTACCCATTTTCGTAAATCATACCTCAATGGCAAAAGAAGAAACAATTGTTGACGATGACGGCGGCTAAAGAATAATAGGGAAAAAGATTTGATAAAACGTGTGATGAGCAACTGATATCTATATCCTTTTATTTAGGGACAGTTTTAAATTACTAAATGTTAAATTTCTATAATACCCTTTAATACCTTGTTAATTTATACCTGATTATTGCTTTTATTACATTAATGCCACAAATGATATCAACCATTGATCAACTCATCTAATGGTTCATGTTGGTTCTCGCAGTTCTCGCAATTTATTTGGTTCTGAAAATAACCTCACACTATATATATATATATATATATATATATATATATATATATATATATATATATATATATATATATATATATATATATATATATATATATATATATATATATATATATATATATATATCAGCCTAAAAAGACAAACCAAATACACCTACATTGCTTCAGACCTAGACTAACATAAGAAAGACAAATCAATCTTATAATCAACAACTATAAAGACAATAAATGAACCGACCACGAATGTTTATATCCATCGAGTCACAAAACGCGCGTTGATCCGGAGTTAAACCTTGGAGTTCGTAAGTGTCGTATAGATCAAAATCTCCATCCTCACGTAAACTCGCATTAATGCACCTCCACTCGCCATGAAACGAGAGGTCTCATCTTCGACTTCATCATCACTATCACTATATGAAGTGACAAATTTTTCAACCTTAGAAAACAGATTACCTACTTTTTTACCCTCATTAACCATAACATGTGTACGATTAGAAGTAACACAAGGAGCAGCATTCGATGAGCTAGGGATATCTTTTTTACAGAATGATAATTTTAATCTTAACTAATTAATTCGTATTTCTTTTAAAAAAGTTTGTAATAATAATATATTGAATAAAAATAACATGGTAATCTACATTAACTTTATTAATCTATTTTTAGTAATAGATAACTAATTTGAGACATCTTCAAAAATAAAACGTGAACAATAATATTAGGATGGATTGAACGGTGTTTTTAACCTTTGTGTAAATGTAGTTTGTAAAAATAGTACTTTTCATATTACTAGTAAACGTGGTTTGTGAAAATAATAAATTTGTCAAATGATTAAACTAAGATTTTAGAGGGAGAAATATGTTGTATAACAAGGCGTCGCTATCCATGCGTTACGGCGGGATAAATCAATATTTTGAGCAAAATTATAATTTATTTAAATTCAAGTATTAAACAGTAGATAAAGTTGAACAAAAGTTGAAGATATAAAATGAATAATAATTTTGTGATTGATATATATGTAGATAATTTCGTACTTACATCAGCATTACGATCAATTTAATAAAAATAATATTAAAATTGTTTTCTTTTTAAATAATTACAAATAAGATATTTGTTAAATTTCAAAACTTACAAAAAGATATGAAAAAGGAGAATTTGACTGAAAGATTGAGTTCATTGTTAAAGGTTTCGAGGAGTAGAGATCCAACTAGCATATAACAGTTATGGGAAAAATTTCTTAGCATCAAATGTTCTACCGAACTAAACTAATAATAGTTTATCATTAGAACGAATTACGAAAGAGGTCTCCTTGTCAAACTAGAACGAAAAGACTTATTGTGTTGCGCCCTTAAGTAGCTATGGGGAGTTAATGTACTTAGAACCCTATGCAGGTTACATGTGTATGACGGTCTCGTAGTCGTTCAATGATAGCATGAGATCCACGTTTCGGTAACTTACAAGGATACATGCATATATATAGCAAAGGCATTTTGGTTGCAATGAGTTAAGTGTTTCCTTATTAATATTAATTGATGAATGATGATCTTTCTAATTGATGAATGATGATCTTGCTTAGTACGAGGGTTTCTCATTCTATGCAGCCTAATTCTCTCTCTGGTAATGAAGGTGCCCCTAATTGAATAAGAAATTATTCCATGGATGTGAAGGTTGAGTTATAGTACAGACTTCGTTGGCTTTCGCAAAGAAACATGTCAAAAGTTATGCAATCTATGATTGATGCCTCATTCCGAACTTTATCCCGTACCCTACCCGATGTTGAAGCTACATTCCCTTTCGGAACCCAAAAAGAAAGTCAGGCGCTTGGGAAGCTATGCAAAACCTAAAAAAATAATCTGCTTTACATCTTTGAGATCATACTTTACAATCGTCTACTCATTAGGTTAAAAGAGTATAGTTGACAGAGTGGTTCGCCTTATGTCTACTTAGGTTGTTTACTTCATTTCCCCAAAATCATTGACTCTTCAGGTTAGGTTCTGTTGAAACATAGACATCCCGATGAGCATGAATCAACTTCATTTTACGAAACGAAAACAAAATGAAATCTTCCTCTTTGTTGAGGAACCCGACATGGGCGGAGCTATGTGAAGACCAATGGTGGTTGTGGTCCTCCCACAATTTTTGTCTATAAGTGTACTTTTATCAATTTTCACATGGTAAAAACAAAATTACTACTTGGTCCTCTTATAGCATTAAAATTACACTCTTGACCCTCCTGAAAAAAACGCCAAGCTCCGCCACTTGAACCCGATAAGGGTAGTCGAAGTGTCGGATGATGTTAGACCTTGGTTGTCACAACAAGCAAGTAATCGGTTCCGACAAGTAAAATCTCGACCTTGCCAATGTGCGCGGATACAATTCTCCTCGTTATTATCACAAAATCACAACTTCTAAACTTCTAATCTATATTACGAACACGCTGTAATGTAAAGTTCAGGGACTTGAATATTAACACATCTAAAACATTGACTACTTTCATGCAATTTTAAAATAATTAAGCGGTAGAGTCCAATATCCCTTAGACCTCTATATCCAAGTCTATAAATATAAGCCAAAACAAACAACTCTTCTATCGTTCTCTAATAATTTAGGGTTTCTTATATACTTTCGTTCCAAGTTACTTTATTAAACTAACAATGTCTTCTTCTTCAAAGATGATTGAGCTTCGGAGTTCGGACGGTGAGATCTTTCATGTAGAGGAGTCGGTTGCGTTGCAGTCGGAGACGATCAAACACATGATCGAAGATGATTGTGCTAACAATACCATCCCTCTTCCTAATGTTACCAGCATGATCTTAGCCAAGGTTATTGAGTACATGAAGAAACACGCCGAGAAACCAAAGGACGACAATGATAATAAGGATAAGGAAGATCTCAAAAGTTTTGATGCTGAGTTTATGAAAGTGGATCAGCGCAGTTTGTTTGATCTTATTCTGGTACGTTTCGTCATGCTTATATTTGTTACGCATTGTATATTGAACCATTGGTATAGCTTTAAGAATATGTTGCTAAATATCTTTTTGTCATATTTGTTTTCAGGCTGCAAACTATCTCAACATCAAGAGCTTGTTGGATCTGACATGTCAAACTGTGGCTGATTCAATCAAAGAGTATACGCCTGAGGAGATCCGTAAGACATTCAACATCAAGAACGATTTCACTCCTGCGGAAGAAGAGGAGGTTAGGAAGGAGAACTCTTGGGCTTTTGAAAAGTAGCTTCGGGACATGTTTTTATTTTGCGTATTGGTTTAGAGATTTTTATTTTGCCTGGTTTACTTTTAATGATCAAACTAAATTACCACATGTTATTAGTAATTTTTTAGTTGCTTGTGTCGCAAGTTTTTGACTTGTGATCATGACTCTTCAGTTGTTGATTTTGTTAATCAGTTAAATTGGTTGAATGTTTCCTTTTACCTTACATGATTTACAATTCAAACAAAGATTGCTCAAAGATCATGAGGTATAACGGGATAGTGTTGTCAACTGTTGAATCGTGATGATAGACTTTACTATGCAAAATAGTCGAGGAGCCTTTTCCGATGACAGTTATAACTTCCTTTAGTTCTGACTCGCAAACATTGTTGTCCTTATCTTACAATGACAGTTGCACCTTTTTATTAGCTTAGGCTTTCACAGCCCTGATTACGATATATAATATCGTATTGAATCGTGCTACCACCAAAAGCTTCAACATAACCTATTTACTCGTCTTGCTACTCCGATCCATATGATCCCAAGCCCTATTAAGAAACAATGAAGAATTTACGGGTGGTAAATCTGGGAAATAATCAGCAGAATATTAAAAGGCAATTAATTAGTGAAAACTGAATATAAAAAAGAGCAACATAAGAAAGGCCTCTAATGGTGAATCGGTTACTAAACAGTGTCAACGTATCAAGCTAAGTATGATCATTGTTTTGCTAATAAGTTGTGTATGAGAAAGACAGATGTAACGATGCTCACAAAGGAAGATAATGACAATTTTTCTTTTTAAAGCTAGTTTCACCGCAAGAAAAAGTGGAACGGCCAAGGAAGGTTTTGGCGAGAAGGTGATGTCCTCTTCAAAAGTTGCTAAACGATAAAAGCTCGAGTTCTAGTTTTTGACTTTTTTCTAAAGTAAAAAATAAATAAATAAATAAATAATAAAAATAATAATAATAATAATAATAATAATTTAACTAAAACTATGACATATTTTCACCAAAAGTTTTGACCAAATATTGACCATTTAATTATCACAATCTCATTATGATAAATATGATTTGCTATCTTTTTTCAAGTTTAAGGATTTTTGAAAAATTGTCTAATAAGTGCGCTGAGTAAAGTGAATATAAACGGAAAGATTAAGTTTATTAAATTAAAAATCCTATTTGTAATTTATATAAGTATTTAATAAAGGACAAATTTGCCCGGTTTTTTAGTTGAGTGTAGTCGATCATCTTTTATTTTTGCTTTTGTATAAACTAAACTTTCTAATTTTGACTTTTGTGTGTATTTATTCATGTAACATGATGATTTTTTCATTCGCTGTCAATAGAGTGGTTACAAAAATATAAGGTAAAATGATTATTTTACATAAGTAAATAAACATAAAAGTCAAAATTCAAAAGTTTAGAATATATAATAACAAATAAAAATGATGACTACACGCAACTAGAAACATTTGTAAGTTTACTACATTTTTATGTGAATTTTCTTTTAATTAATGTGCATTAAATATATTTTTAAATTTATAAGAAAATTTTGAGATCAATAAAAACGTCTTAGCAAATGCTATGAAACATTAATCAGAAAACCCTTATCTTTTTCGCCTTTAATAACCCGTATTTGCACAGACTAAAAAGGTAAATAAAGCTAAAAATATTTTAGGTCTTGTATGTGAAACTAAAATTATAAAAACTGAACTTAATTAGTATATGAAAACGCATTTTTGTTTTATTATTATTTGAGGATGCATGATTCGAGTTTTGTATCGATTATATACTCCGTATCCATGATCACTGATGTACTCGATTTAGGTAATTAAAACTTTTAACATATATGTTGATTCCACTACAAAAAATTAGTAATAGCACACACTTTTTTTTCACACTTGTGAAGATGTGAACAATTGTGCCATGTTGTTCACGGTTGTAAATGTGTACAAATTATGAACACTTATAATATTAAAAATTCACACTTTCAATAGTAGAGAAAAATTATATACTTAAAAATGTGATTAAATAATTTTCACGATTACAAGTGTAGATAAATATTATGCTTTCTTAACACACAAAAGTGTGTAAAATATATACATAATTTTGTAACACATTTAACCGTACAAAATAAAATTTAAAAGTAAGTAGGTGTGATTTCACAATTTAAAGTGAGAAAAATTATTAAAAAGTTTTAGAAATCAAGTTGACATACAAAAGTGTGAACCGTGTCATAGATGTACCATTTCCTCTTCTCTATGTGCAAAATCGTGCCTCAAAATCATATATTTCCAACTTAAAAAAAAATAATAATAAAAAATCATATGTCCCGCCTCAGAAAATCCCCAATGATTCACACAGAAAACGCATAACTTAGGGTTTCGTTCAAAAATCTCCAATTCGATTCACGCACAAAAACACATAGTAATGGGTTGTTTGTTTGGGTTTCGATACTTAGGGTTTCGATGCTTAGGGTTTTGATGCTTAATTAGGGTTAGATCTCGTTATCTTCATACACGGCTTGAATCTGGTACGATTTCAGTTACTTTACTAATCTTCTGTTATTTTTTATGATTAAATTTTGATATAGTGTGTTATTAATTTGTGAAGAGGTGGATCCATTTTAATCGTTTATGCAACCATGTAGGTCTAGGCATACATTTTATGTCTCATCATCATAAATGAGCAAAACCTTAAGCGTTATGTACATTTAATAGAAATGACTAGGAAACCTACAACTAACAGAAGGCCACAAAGGTTTCGGCATGAATTACATAATTTCAATAAAATAACAACCTTAACTGTTTCCTACTAATAAATACTAATTCAAATAGAAATTGATATCATTTAATCAAATAATTTGGGTTTTTGTTTAAGCTTATATACGAGCTTACGAGCTTATTTGATTTCAGTTTATATTTCATAAGCCTGCTTATTTTGAGACTTACGGGCCTATATGACTTTATCGTAATATAATAATCTCATATAAGCCCATAAGTCTCAAAATAAACTGAAATCGAATAAGCTAATAAGCCTGGATATAAGCTTAAACAAACACCCCCTTCATAAGATTATAATAAAATGCTATCACAAACACACTGAGAAGAGAGAATACTGACATCGGAGCCGCGAGCTTTAGGAAACCAGATCTGATTAGCAGCCCACGGGACAGATAGAAGCTGACTACGGTGGTTGTCGTCGGAGTTAGTTACGGTGGTGGTGGTCAGTATAGAGTGGTTAGAGATTGATGAAAATGAAGGAGAGTGAAGTTTCTCCGGTGAGATTTTTGGTGGCGGTGACGGCAGCGACTCTCATTGTGGAGACGGTGAGATCGGCAGAGGGGTTTTAGGGGAGTAAAATTGTTGCCCTTTTAAGAAATTACTTTTTCTCTATTCTTTTTTATAAAATGTTATTTTTATCATTTTTATTTTACAAAATGATAGTCTTACCATTAACTAATTAATCAATTTCTTTAAAATTCCTAATATTAATTTCAACAAAAGATAATATGAAAATTTACTAATTTACATCAACTTTTTCTGTCTACTTTTAGTTGTTGATAATTAATTATTTGAAACATCCTAAAAATGAAACGTGGACAATAATGTTGGAAGGAGGAAATACCGGTATTTAAAGGTGTAAATGTCGTTCGTAAAAATAATGACTTTTTAGATTACTAGTAAACGCGGCATGTGAGAATAATAAATTTATCAGAGGATTAAACTAAGATTTAAGAAAGAGAAATATGAATTCTTATCGATGTTGCTACTCATGCATTGCGGCGGAAATAAATCAATATTTTGAGCAAAATTATAATTTGTTTAAATTTAAGTGTTAAACGGTAGATAAAGTTGAAGAGCCAAAGTTGAAAATATAAAATGAATAATAATTATTTGTGAATTGATATATATGTAGATAATTTCGTACTTACATCAGTATTACGATCAATTTAATAACAATAATAATTAAAATTGTTTTCTTTTTAAATAATTACAAATAAGATACTTGTTAAATTTCAAAACTTTAAAAAAGATATGAAAAGGGAGAATTTGCACTTAAATCCATAAATTTGACTGAAAGATGAGTTTCTTGCTAAAGATTTTGAGGAGTAGAGATCTGGCTAACATAGAATACTTATAGGAAAAAATTTCTTAGCATCAAATGTTGTACCTAACTAAACTAATAATAGTGTATCATTAGAACGAATTACGAAAGAGGTCTCCTTATCAAACTAGAACAAAAAGACTTATCATTAGGCTTTTTTTTTTTTTAGTATAGTTGACAAAGTGGTTCGTCTTATGTTCACTTGGGTTGTTTACTTCATTTCCCGACGTGGAAAATCATTAACTCTTCAGGCTGGCTTCTCTTTCAACATAAACATCATGATGACCATGGATCAATTTCATTTTACGAAACAAAAAGAAAATGAAATCTTCCTCTTTGTTATGGAATCCGATGAGAGTCGGACGATGTTAGACCTTGTTTGTCACAACAAGCAACCAATTAGTTCGTGGCAAGTAAAAAGAGGCCTCAATTTTGCCGCAACGCGCGGAGACAATTTCCTTGCTATTATAAAATCAGAACTTCTAAACTTCAAATTACGAACACGCTGTAATGTAAAGTTCAGGGACTTATAAATTAATATATTAACACATCTAAAACATTGACTACTTTCATGCAATTTTAAAATAATTAAGCGGTAGAGTCCAATATCCCTTAGACCTCTATATCCAAGTCTATAAATATAAGCCAATACAATAACAACTCTTCTATCGTTCTCTAATAATTTAGGGTTTCTTATATACTTTCGTTCCAAGTTACTTTATTATACTAACAATGTCTTCTTCTTCAAAGATGATTGAGCTTCGGAGTTCGGACGGTGAGATCTTTCATGTAGAGGAGTCGGTTGCGTTGCAGTCGGAGACGATCAAACACATGATCGAAGATGATTGTGCTAACAATACCATCCCTCTTCCTAATGTTACCAGCATGATCTTAGCGAAGGTTATTGAGTACATGAAGAAACACGCCGAGAAACCAAAGGATGACAATGATAATAAGGTTAAGGAAGATCTCAAAAGTTTTGATGCTGAGTTTATGAAAGTGGATCAGCGCAGTTTGTTTGATCTTATTCTGGTACGTTTCGTCATACTTATATTTGTTACGCATTGTATATTGAACCATTGGTATAGCTTTAAGAATATATTGCTAAATATCTTTTTGTAATATTTGTTTTCAGGCTGCAAACTATCTCAACATCAAGAGCCTGTTGGATCTGACATGTCAAACTGTGGCTGATTCAATCAAAGAGTATACGCCTGAGGAGATCCGTAAGACATTCAACATCAAGAACGATTTCACTCCTGCGGAAGAAGAGGAGGTTAGGAAGGAGAACTCTTGGGCTTTTGAAAAGTAGCTTCGGGACATGTTTTTATTTTGCGTATTGGTTAGAGATTTTTATTTTGCCTGGTTTACTTTTAATGATCAAACTAAATTACCACATGTTATTAGTAATTTTTTAGTTGCTCGTGTTGAAACTTGCTAAGTTTTTTATTTGTGAGCATGACTCTTCAGTTATATTATATTTTCGGATTATTGTTATATTTTTGTGCCGTTTTGTGTTCTGTAAATTATGTGTATATTCGTCATAAATTGTGAATTTGACTCACAAATGTTTATAAGTGCACGGGTCAAGGTTTCGTCGTCAATCTAAATCTTGTGATCAGAAATTGTTAAGTTTGTTAACTAGTTATTGGTTGAATGTTGGTAAGTGCATCTTTTTATCTTACGTGAAAAATGTTTATATAGGATTGATGTATGCATTGTTCAAAGATCATGAGATGTAATGGGATGATCTCCATGATGATTGTGATAGTGTGACTCAGTGTCGAATCATGCTGATATCGTGTGTGATCAGACTTTACTATGAAATAGTCGAGGAGCCTTATTCAAAATTAAAAGGTCTTTAATACCGGTTAATAATGCTGCAGGTCTTCAGTTCACTGAAGTGACCCGACAACACCACCGGAAGAATGTGAATTCACGTGCTCATTATATCTATGCCAATGGAAAATAAATAGTACTAACAAGTTACCACCAAAAGCTTTAACATAACCTATTTACGCATCTTGCTACTCCATATGATCCCAAGCCCTACTAAGAAACAATGAAGAATACTACTATTAGAAACCTTTATGGGTGGTAAATCTGGGAACAATTTCCGTAGCAGCTCTATTCCTAAATTCATTGGGTCAATGACACGACTCGGATATCTGAATCTTTCGAGTTTGCATGTACTTGGCCTCAGTAACATAGAAGAGCTTATGGTTGATGATTTCACGTGGGTTGCTCGTCTCGAAATTCTTGATCTCAGTGGAGTGAACATTACTGGAGCTCAAGACTTTGACAAGGTACTCTTTCATATGCTTCCTTCCTTACATTTGGAATTCACTGTCAAAAGAAGTGTGAGCATGTTGGAGAAAGACGTGGAGACGCCTGAGCAATGAGGCTGACCTGTTGCAGACAATGACATACTATCACAGCTACCACAAAAAGAAATCTAAGACGTCAAAGCTGAAAACTTCAAAAGAAACACGATCCTCACTTTGGAGAGATTGTTGGAATTAAAGCATCTCTACTCACAAGAAAGAAGAATGCTAGAAGACGTCAAGCAAGTGCTATTACATCATCACTAACAACTTATTCAAGATATTCATTACTAACACTTAGGGGGAGATTGTTGGAATCACTCCTAAACTATATTTCAAGTGTTAGTCATTAATATGTAATAGGTTGCTTAATTAGGCTTTTATGTTAGTAATTAAAGCTAGACTTATGTAGAAAGCCCATTAGCCTATGCAAAAGCCCATGTGGCTTAGGAAGGGACTAGAAGTGTTGTCCTAGCTCCCTTCTCCTATAAATACCTTGTACCCTCTCATTTGAGAGGTTGGTTGTTTCCTTTCATATCCTACGTATAACATTTATCTATTATATCGTGTGTTTGTGATTCAACCCTCCCTTCTTCATCTCATTTCTATCATCTTAATACTTGTGTTCATTCATGGTGACCTAACACTTCATATGCCCACAATGAACGGTCCTCATTCTACATCATTTAAACAAACTTCACAAAGCTAGCTAGTGTTCTTAACCACTGTAAAAAAACACAAAAACAAATAGTCGATACAAATTTTAGTTGTATTTGTCATAGTGAATCATTTCCTCTTTATCGCCATTCTGAGGTTATAAATGATATGATCCACCTACTACCATAGCTTTTTCATTCATATTTATATTTAGAATTAAATTAAACATAAACTTAATTTATAACCATGTAAACTCTGGTTGCGAGTATTTGACAATGTATTAAAACCCAGGTGGACCCGCCGGTTCAACCGAGAACCGGCTCAGAGATTGGTCAAGATGTGATCGGGTTTTTGCTTGTTTGAAAACCGGATTAAACCGCCGGTTTTTTGTTGACCCGGGGTCGACCCGATTTGATAAACCCGTCTAGGTCATGACTTTTTATCAAAAATATACTATACAAATAACTATTTTTTCCCATCAACCTTTTGATGTTTAATTGACAAGTTGAAGTGTTGAAGTAACAGTGGTTAAAAATTTGTAAAATAGTAAATTAGAGTTAGAAACTATTTTAGAAACACCAACTAATGTAGTTTTAATATAGATTAGGGATAATGACAAAAAAATACATCAAACCTTTTGAATTTGTGTTATTGTATGTATCCAGTCAAGCTAAGCGTTATATCGTTACTCCTTTATATTAACGGTCGTTACTAAATAACTTAAAATTCCGTTTTCTAACGTTTTTATACGTTTTCGTCGTTTTCTAACGTTTTCATTCGTTTTTATACGTTTTCGTCCGTTTTTTAACGTTTTCATCCGTTTTCTTACGTTTTCATCCGTTTTTATACGTTTTCGTCCGCTTTCTTATATTTTCATCCGATTTTATACGTTTTCGTCTGTTTTTATACGTTTGTATCCGTTTTTAAACATTTTTGTCCGTTTTACACGTTTTTGCTCATTTTTATACGTTTTTGTTCATTTTCATGCGTTTACGTTCGTTTTTATACGTTTCTGTTCATTTTTACACGTTTTTGTTTTTTATTAAACGTTTTCATCTGTTTTTATACGTAAAAAATGGACGAAAACAAATGAAAACGTAAGAAAACATTCGTTTTCATACATTTTCATATGTTTTTATACGTTTCCGTCCGTTTTTATACGTTTTCGTCCGTTTTCTTACGTTTGCTTACGTTTTTGTCTGTTTTTATATGTTTTCGCCCGTTTTCATACGTTTTCTTCCGTTTTCTTAAGATTTCATCCATTTTTAAAGGTTTTCGTCCGTTTTCTTATGTTTTTTTTTATGTTTTCGTTTGTTTTTATACATTGTCGTTCGTTGTTATACGTTTTCGTCCGTTTCATCTCTTTTTACACGTTTCGTCTATTTTCTCACGTTTTTGTCCGTTTTTTATGTATAAAAATGAATGAAAACATATCATAACGAACGGAAATGTGTAAAAACGAACATAAATGTATAAAAACGTATAAAAACGAGCAAAAACCTATAAAAATGGATACAAACGTATAAAAATACACGAAAACGTATAATAGTGGATAAAAACGTAAGAAAAGGAACGAAAACGTATAAAATCGAGCAAAAATGTGTAAAAACAAACAAAAACGTATAAAAACGGATACAAATGTATGATAACAAACGAAAACGTATAAAAGTGGATAAGAAGTTAAGAAAGCGGATGGAAACGTCTAAAAACGGATGAAAACGTATGAAACGTAGGAAAACTTAAGAATATGGGCGAAAACGAATTAAAACATACGAAAATGTAAGAAAATGGGCGAAAACGTATAAAAACAGATGGAAACGTATAAAAAACGTAACAAAATGGATGTAAACATATAAAAATGGATGAAAACATAAGAAAGCAGACAAAAACGTATAAAAACGGATAGAAATGCAAGAAAATGGACGAAAACGTAAAAAAACGTAAGAAAACGGATGAAGGCAAATAAAAACGGATGAAAACATAAGAAAACGAACGAAAACGTATAAAAAAATTAAGAAAACGAATGAAAACGTAAGAATGCGGACGAAAACGTATAAAAACGGATGAAAACGTAAGAAAACAAACGAAAACGTAAAAAAAACGGACGAAAACGTAAAAAAAATGTAAGAAAACGTATAAAAACGGATTAAAACATAAGAAAACGTACAAAAACGGACAAAAACGTACAAAAACGTAAGAAAAACGGAATTTTAAGTTATTTACTAACAATCGTTAATATAAAGGATTAACGATGTAACGCATAGCTTGTTAGGATACATACAATAACACAAATTCAAAAGGTTTGTGTTATAATGAGAAAAAAAATAGCTGGCTACATACAATCGCAGAAGTAATCAAGTTCGATGCATTTTTTTGTCATCATCCCTATAGATTATTATAACTTCAAATCATAAAGTAATTGTTGTTGCAAATATTTGGTATATTATTGTCGATATAAAACTTAAAAAACAAAGTTTATCAATGTCTTTTTCATCAATTCAATTGAATGTAGGAATAAAGTCAGATAATAAGATCATATAATATTACATATTAAATATAAGAAAAGTAAGTATAGAATCGGTTTGACCCAGCGGTTTAACCGATGACCCGATGAATCGGCGATTTTAATCCAGATCAATAAAAAACCGAGTTTTAAAACATTAGTATTTGGTTCTACATACTAAAATAAAACAACTTTTTTTTATAGTCAAATAAACAATATTTCATATTCAAACCACCATTGCTAGCGAGCCCTTTATTGATTATTTTGAATATTATATGTCGAGGAAAATTGTGACTACAATGAAGAGCAATCCCGACCGACACTCGACTCCTGTCCCGATCTCGACACCCGACTCTCTTCTCGATACCGATCCGAATGTAGTCGGGTCGGTAGTCGGTTTGCGTTTTCCTGGTAATCGGGATTCGGGACGGTCCCGAGAAAACGCAACCAAAATCAAGATTCGGGACGATTCGGAACTATTATCGGGATTCAGGACAATTCGAGACCATTATCGGGTCGGGAGTCGGTTTGGGTTTTTCCCCATTGTCGATATCGAGATTAGTCGGGACGGGTCGGGATTCGTCCCGATGTTCACCCCTAGTATGAATTGAAAAACACGTTTCCAAATTCAAGACTTTGGTAACTAAACTATTCGTTGATATATAGGTGCCACTTATCATGTAACAAGTATGAATTGAAAAGTATACATAGAGCATGGCTTTAGTCATTTGTATGACTTTTCCCGTAACTAGTTGAATATTCGCGTATAGTGACGGGCTGACGGCGATAAATATAGTTTTTTCATGAATATATTAAATAAATTACTAACTTAATTCTCCTCGCAATTTCCTATCTGTTTAGTAAAATCGTTTCACAACACTCCGAATATTAGGGGTGTTCAAAAAAACCTAGAAACCGACAAACCGGGCCGAACCGCTCAATTAGAAACTGTAAAAACCCAAAACCAAGAAGCCAAAACCGAAAATAACCAAAACAAAAAAAAACCCGTTTAGCATGAAATCGGTTTCGGTTTTTTATATTTCCGTGATTAACCTAACCGAACCGTGTATAATATATATAAAGGTTTTCAACTAAATATTCAAATAACTCTTATTGTATAACGACTTCTTTTTGACCCTAATGTAAATGTTAACTAGACATCTATGTCTGAAAATAGATTAATCTGATTGCAACATATAAACGTTGAACAAATATTTTTTTATTAATGTGTCATGTATATTTATCTAAATGTAATTATTGTGACATAATAACTTTGTTATGACTATAGTCTATTCAATATTATTTAATATACTAAAATTACGTTTTACCTTTTAGATCATGTTATTGTTTATACGGTTAAACTCGTTTAAACATCTAAAATGGTTAATTGTGAACCAAACCGCGGTTAACCGCATGTCCGGGTACCCGCCTAACACGGTTCGGTTTCGGGTAATAATATGATTTACCCATCCTGCGATGGATAGTTTAAATCTCCAAACTATCCGAACCGAACCGAACCGAACTGCCTCGTAAACACCCTACCGAATTTATATATTTTTGTTATATGTGTTTGTATTGGTTTCCCGTAGTTTTCTCGCAACGCCATATTATTTTAAACGGAACACATTAATCATTTAAAAAAAAAAATCAAGAAAAATCCGACCCGAAAGCAACACACGAGAGCCACCTTAGACTATCTTTATCAACAATCTATCACAAAACAATCTTTATTGAAATATTATTTTCTTAATCCTCCACATATACAACCAATACATACAACCAATCTTAACTTTTTCATAATTTATCAACAACCCAACCTAACATATAATATTACTTCTTTTATATTTAAGTTAATTACAAAGAAAATATGTATAACTACTTATATCATGACATGTGGCAGATTGGGTTAAAAAAATAAAAGTCACCAAGTGATCAGGTTGGTGACCAGGTTGTAGCATTCTTTTTCAACTTTGTACAAACTTAATATTATATAGAGTATTTATTTGATTTTATCCTTCAACCTATTGGTGACCCTCACCAATAAACATAGTCTTATTAATCGCCGCCATCGGAGTCGGGTCAACCAAACACAGACACAAATCTTCCAAGCCCTAACTTCCCAAATTTCATTTCCCCTAAATTAAATTAATCATCACACTTTCAATATTCAATCATACCCAAATTGTATATATATATATAGATCCAAATATTTTTAATAAAAAAAACAATATGGCGTTAGCATCTGTTCCTATGTTGTTGTTGATGTTGATGATGTTTATGATGTTTTCAATATCATCGTACGCGTATAATACGTGTCCTATGTTAATGAATCCGTTTATGTTTGATTTGAAGGGTCAATGTCCTACAAACATCATCTATTCTTCCCCTATTCAGGTATACCTTAAACTTGTGTCTTTTTTTATATCTGTTTATGATTATTGCATTGCGTTGATATGTATATCGTGTCGAATACCCCCTTTGTAGCGTAGTTTGCTAGTCGCGAACCCTGCTCATTTGCAGGGATGTAAGTTATTGTACATAGATAAGCGGCTAAAACCTAACGCTATCTAGTCAATTTTGTAAGGCGTGATATCTGTTAGTGGACTTATTTCTATTGGTATATGTTGAAGCATTTTTCCGCCGGGCTAGTCTTGATGGCTTGCACGTGCCATTCTTCCTGGTCCCGAGCTGTGAAGTATGCTACACACATGAAGAAACCCGTTAGGAGGGGTCCCGAGGCCGAAGCCCCGGGAACCACCCTCCGACGGTCAAGTCAGAACCTCCATTATAAAGGATTTTGTATGTGTATGCATTGTGTTTTGTTTGTAGAGAGATGAAGTAAGATGTAGAGAGAGAGAGAGAGAGTGTAGAACCTGGTTTATGTGGGAGATGGGGTTGGCTATTTATAGCCAAGCTTTGGTGTCAGGTCACGTGGAGACACAATCCCGTAATATCCGGGTTAGGTGGCGTAGTCAAGTTCTTGCATCGGACTGCTGGGTAAAAGGGTGTACCTGCATAAAAAGGAGTGTATGCCTTTACGGTCCTTCGGCACATGCCGATCAGACAAGAGTAGTATCCGCCTTTCGGCGATGACCTCCGCAGTGATGGAGATTCTTTGGTCCGATACGTGTCGTCCGGACACATACGTCAACATGTCCCCCAAGTATTGTAGTATCGGTTGAAGACCGATGGTGCAATACTTAGAGAGTGCCTTTATGCCTTTCGGCACCTATCATTCGGCGTGGGACATCCGGACACATACGTCAACATGTCCCCCCCAGTATTGTAGTATCGGTTAAAGATCGATGGTGCAATACTTAGAGAGTGTCTTTATGCCTTTCGGCACACGTCGTTCGGACAAGTGTTGTATCTGCCTCTCGGTACGTGTCTTTCAGACACATACGTTAACAGTATAGTTTGAGCCCAAGCTCAAGTGTTAGGGTATATATATTGGGACATATGTAATCTCATAATTGATCAATCTAAACAAAGAAAAACGTGGAGACCGTCGAGCTCTGATACCATGTAAGACGTGATATCTTGATTACTTAATTATGAGATTATGTATGTCCCAATATATATATCCCCCAACACTTGGGCTTGAGATCAAACTATACTATTACAAATCTAACAAATTGTTGGCTCATAAAGTTGTGATTAGTTATGAACTTTTATCAATGTAAACGTATGTTGAGAGGTTGTATGATTTTAGAGACCGTGTGTGACAGACATGTGAAGATATAAGATAATTGAGAAGCCTAAAATAGAGACTAAAATAGATTTAATACATATTGCAAGACATTTCAAAGTTAGCCTACTTATAAATGGACATTGTTTTCTCCATATCACCATACCAGTCTTGGGTTGACACTTGGCACGTTTGTTAGGTATACTTTGGTTGCCGATATTAGTAAATACTCATTTTTCTTAGTAAGTTACTTTTTCTTTCGTTAGCCTTACAATACTAACATTCATCCATAACTAATAGAATGTTGTGCCTCATAGAATATCTATGTGAGTGAACTTAAAATGCTCATTAGGATGGAAGCTTTTGACTTGCTTTTCTTATTGATTCTACAGATTAGGTAAATAAATGTTAAGTGATAGCTAATTAGCTATAGATGTAACTTCATCGTGTACAAGAATTTCACCACCGATTAGATATAAATTAATGCATCTTCCAATCCTGAGTTTCCTGACGTATTTATATGCAAAACACATATAGTTCGTCAACATGAAGACCGTTTGACATACGTTCCCCATTCAATCACCAATATTAAGTTTGCTGGGGAGTCTAGATAAAAAATACAATCTTTTGTAATTACAGAGCGAAGAAGATGGCCATTATCTTGATTTTGATATTCGATCCTTGGTATGCGGGGCATGTTTTTCTGCAGTCATAAAACTTTTGATATTCATAAATTTGAATCCAGTTATTTAAGATAGGGTGCTCAATTGAATATACAGTACTACAGTTATTGTAGCTACGTAGTAAATAGTTTCTATCAATTGTTAATGTAACTCTGCTCGTATTCATTTTGTGATGGAATCTTTTCCTGTTGCGTGTTGGAGCTATCTAGGTTCTACCTCGGCACCTCTTTTGTAAGTATGATTTTACTGACCGTGCTCAAGTTCTAAACTCCCAACAATTGCAGTGAAACCTAAAGTACCTTATACATCATCTTAATCTTAACTACATTAAATAGAAAAAAGGTCAAAGTTGAATGTTGAATTTTTCAACAATAGTCAAATGTGAGAGAAAGAGAATGTTGAAAAATAAAATAATTAAGGAAATGTTAAAAATTAAATGGTGAAACTTGATGGCCATTATAGTGATGAATTTTTTGAAAATGAAAATATTGAAGCTTGTTCTACAAACTTAATAGTTATTAAAGAAAAAAAGGAAATAATATATACAAACTTAATAGTTATTAAATAAAAAAAGGAAATAATAGTTATTAAAGAAAAAACATATAACATAGCTGTTGTAATTTTATTTATCTATCCTCTCTATCTTTAAACCGATCCCCTTTCTCTCTTAACCTAACACCTATAGCCGCCACTATAACTGCCACCGTATGCCGAAATAGCCAAACTACAAGGACGATTTTTGTTATTTACTCTAATACCTACTACTAAACCATCATATACTAATCCAAAAGATATCACGACACATTATATTCAGTTATTTTGTTTCCATTGGCTTTCATAGTTGCATCTTTCATAGATTTGTATATTAAGGCAATAACAAAAATTACTTTTAACCTCACGTTATTAGAAAGAAAATGAAGATTAGTCTTATTTTTCATATTACTATCAAAATTCACAAATGAATAGCATCCTCATATAAGTAGATTGGCCTAGGATTCACGTGATCTGACACAAATTAGTACGTGCAATAAAGGTCTCACGTTATTTTAAGAAAACGCAACAATAAAAGCACATCAACGAAATTGTTCGCTCACAAAATATGTTCACTGGATACAAATTACCACCAGTTACATCAGGTGTAATAGAGTATATATGTCTTCGCTACTAGGCACGAGCTTTACTTTACCACAATTTTTATTTGAGCCTTACAGTGAAAAGAGCATGCAAAAATATCGATTCATCTAAAATTTGCTACACAAAACCGTTATCTCTAAGCCTCGAAACAAGGATAAAATAACACGCAAAAATATTGATCTAATTGGAATTTGCCGAAGACTATACACCGCTGCCGCTAGGCGCGGGTACTCGTCTAGTTTAGTTAAAAAAGAAAGTTAGTAAGCTCTTTAAGAAACCAGTTGAATATATAGATACATATGTTTGGGTGTTTTTGTACATTACATGAGTTAATTATTGCAATAAACATAGAGTTGGGAGATATTGAACATTGTTACCTCTAGAATTATAAAAAATAGGTCTTGATTGTACTTGGAGCATGATGGATTTAATGAGATCTCTGCAATTGAAGAGGCATAGGATAACATGTATAGTTGCTGCTATATTGTTATCAAACTTAGAATCTATCGAGCAATATATAGATTTGTAAAGATATTGTGAATTTATTAAGGTGTCTGTTGACCAACCTAAGCTACTTGTTGAACTCCCTGAATCTGCAGTTCCATTGGCAATAAATGATATATCCATATTCATTTTTCCCTCAATAGACATGCTATATATTGTGATTCATTCTTATCTGTTTTTGATAAAGGAGCTATTTTTACTTGTATTCGTCAGTTGAAATTATCTGTTTGTTGACGTAAGCAATTGTTATCTATATTCAGTCTTATTTTTAAATTCTGTATTGTTTGTATAGCGATAAATCTAAAATTCTTATTTCTATTGTTAAAGTAGAATTTCATGTACTATTTCCTGTCGTTAACTATATCTTACATGGTAAATTTTAGGTTTTTGTCATTTATCTGTGTATATTTGATATTTGATGTTCTCACTGAGAAAATAAGCATTTATATTGAAGCTGTGGAAACTTGAATACTCTAATTTTGTTGTTGGTGATAATGATACTGATCAATGATGGGATTGTAGCTAATAGCGGTAATATGAATACGTAAGAATGAATTATGTGCCACTATTACAAATCGGCTGAAAATCCAATAATAACTCAATCTTAAACGAATTCTTAAACATGTCATGCCCTTTGAATGCAACATTTCCGGTAAATACTATGTATTATATCAAAGTTTACATGAACTTGGGGTCGTCTTTGTTCCTCTGTTGCTAGCATAAACAGTGAAGGATGTCAGACGTTTGTGTTAACACTTTACGTATGTTCTCTCTGCAGATGGATGGGGAGTCTCTCGACAAGGTTTTGAGCTCCAGTCAGACGAATGCATATGTAGCCATATTGTTCTATGCTTCTTGGTGTCCGTTTTCCAAGAACGTTCTACCAAAGTTTGATGCCCTCAGCTCAATGTATCCACAAATAAAGCATATAATGGTTGAGCAATCTTTGGTTCTACCAATGTAAGTTATTGCTTCAAACTAGCTTCCATTCATAAATGTTGGTCATAATTAATGGTAAATAATTCTATATTGGTAAGAGATACCTGATTTGTATGTAGACTTAATTACATGATTCACGTATTGCATGCAGTGTTTTCTCAAGATATGGCATTCATGGCGTTCCCTCCATTTTGTTAGTGAACAAGACAACTAGAATGCGACACCGTGGTCCAAAAGAGATGCAATCGCTTGTCGACTTTTATCAAAGAGCTACAGGTACTATCTTATGGATATGTACTATATAAGGTGGCAAGATGGGCGGGTTGGCTATGTTGGGTAATGGATTGAAATGGTTTGGAGGTTGATAAGTCGCTATTATTACAACAATCTAAATTCGTGAAGAAAATGGTTTCGGAGGTTGTGATGTTTCATGCATTAAGAATACACTTCAAGATGCAACTTTCAACCCATTCCACCCATTTGACATGTTCCTTTTTTGTGATTTGGCCTGTTAGGATAGTAACACGACCAATATCGACACATGCATTTATTAGACTTAAAATAGTAAAAAATACTAACATTTATATCTTGTGATTGCGAAATTCTTCTGGGGTAACATAATCACATATTCGTATAAAGTAGTTACTAGTTTCCTATCATGTATCTGATTTTCTCATGTTTTTCCAGGACTTAAGCCAACAATGGATTTGACTGAAGATCAAATCATCTTTTCAGAAAACAAATCTGATGTTCTCGAATCACTCAACAAAACCCAAATAAAGGACATAATCTCAAGAGAGCCCTATCTCACCTTTTCCCTATTCTTCCTCATTTTAAAATCACTCATATACTTCTATCCAAACATGATATCTAACCTTATCGCTCTCTGGCTTGCATACATCCCTCATCCAAACCTTGCAATCTTTGGAGAATCGAAGCAGCTTTTGGCTCGTGTTCTTCATCTAGTAGATGTCAATAGGGCGTTTAATAAGCTAAAGCTAATAAAAAGCAGACCCTTCCACAATGGAGCTAGAAGTGCTCGTGCATGGACTTCATCCTTGGCATCGTTCTCATTGAGCAAAACATCTTCATCTCGGGCATCACAGGGAGTAAAGCTGTAGACTATTAACACAATAAAACGTTTGTAACATGCGTATCGATCTTTTGTTCTGTTTATGGTGTTGTTGAGCTCAATGTTGTGTCATTTTGCAATTGTTGTTTAGGAAAGGCGCGCGTTTGTATATTTTTTGTACCAGATTTGATCAGTTTTCTGTATATTATGTATCATTAAGTAGCAGTCGTACCCGATTAGGTTCTGGTGTATCCATCAACTCACTTTGGTATTCATTATGTACCAATAAGAATAAATACCAAGTGCTTTTGACTTTTTCGTATACTGTCAGCGCAAGAGATCTTTGTTTCAACATGGTCTAGGTTCGGGATGTTTGAACCTAGAATTTCTGAATGATATTGGTTGTAGTCTTGTACATGGTGAAAGGTAAGAAAAGGTTTTACCGGTGATCAAATGTTGGGATTTTGGTTCAATAAGATTGAGTGTAGTGGTCGGTTGTCCATGTTGGTCGACCCCCACAACAAACACGTCCCACCCACTACATCTAGCCTCACTTGACGCGTTCTGTAGCAAGATTTAGGAGAAGTCGGTTGTAAATACGACCGAGTCAGTTGTGTATGAAGTGTGTTCATTTAATTGTTTTTGTGAGGTATATTTTTGGTGGTGTTTTCGTTCTTCTTATTACACTAAGTTAGTCATGAAGTTGTTGTGGAAAAGAAAAACTGATGTGGCAGTAGTGTTCTCAGTCATGTGACGTCATCATTACACTTGGTCTAAATGTTTGAGATTACTAGACGAGTACCCGCGCCTAGCGGCAGCGATGTCTAGTTTTCTGCAAAGTTCCGACGACCCATAAGTTTCTTTCAACAAACTGTATTTGTAGCATTAGAGAATCGTTTTCGAATAACTACAATTCTGATGCGTGGTTGCATAGCAGCATAAATATATAGTTTTTTAAAAAATTATATGGAGTCGATCTAAGTGTGTGAGTATATTTTCTAATAGGATTGTTTTAAGTTATTAAGATTTTTAGTAATAATAGATTCAACCATTACAAAAAGCAACGGTATTATGTAGTTGGCAATATTATATTGTAGTTTAGAGGTATAGCCAACATGTGTGACCACTTTTTCTTGTTTTGTCAGTAATTTAGGCAGTGATAACTATTTTTTTTTACATGTGTAACGTTTATCATTTGGTGTGTGGCTTTTAAAATTGTAACTTTGCAAATTGGATATCACCATATAAGATTATTTTGTACTATCAATTTGTATAGATATTTATGCATTGTTCAAAGCTATTTGTTTGAGGTACAAATAATTATCGCTAAAGATAACAATACTATTTATTTTTTGTGATTTTAATAAACTTACATAACATTATTGATACACTGGACAAAGGGCTATACAATATATATTAACTTTTAAACGACGATTCATATATGCTAGTCCCTTAAATGGTGCAAGAGCAACATTTTTAAAAATAACATTATACAAATGACAAATTACATGTGTCAAAGCAAAATAAACCAAAAACTACAATTACTTGGTCTCTCCTTTCAAAAAAATTGTCACGGGTTCCACAACTACTATTTATCATTTCTCATATAATTTTGTCAAATTTGAAACCCGATTTCACCCGGGTGATTCAACTGGTTGAACCGTTCCGATAAAAAAACAGGTCCATTTAAACCGAGTCAAACCGATAGGTTGGGTCGAAAAAATGTCAAATTAAACCGGGTCAGCCCGCCGGGTTTGAAGCGTCCCGGGTCAACCCGGTATCGGTTTCAACAGGTCAACCCGGTATCGGTTTCAACGGGTCAACCCGGTATCGGTTTCAATTGGTTGTTTTTTAATTTGGTAGATGTGCTTTTAATTGGGTGTACAATGTGAATAAATTATTGTACTTTTAAGTAATGGGGTGTTTTAATAAGAGTATTAATTATATTATTTATTTCTCTCTCCATTGACCATGTTTTCAATATTCAAGTTTCAACATTTTTCACTTTTTCCACTTTGACCATTTTTCCATTTTATATAGTATAGATATGTTATAGTTAACTTAGAGACAAAGCTCTAACCAACCATATATTTTCTTTACCTTAATCATTCATTAATTGAGGTGCCACCTTAACCACCCATATAAATATCTTAACAAGAGATTATCTAACACATTATAGACTTAACTAATTATGTACTCCAAAGTGGACATCAACTTACATTTAAACAACAATCAAAAGTTATTAGAAATGGAATTCATATATGTATTAAGTCGAAGTTGTAATTGAATTTATGAATAAATACTCTTTGTAGGAAAAATAGAGTTTATTTAATTTATGTTTGTTGGTTTTAATAATAAAAAAGTGCCAATTAACAGGGTTTGAGCTCATCACCATAGATGCTTAACGGAATAAAGCTTTATTTTTTTGAAAAGGTTGTCGTTATCATTTTAGATTTGTTTGTACTAATAAGGAATTAAAATCAAGGCTTCTCACATTTTAGTTATGGTTATCAAAATATTTTACCACTAAATCACTGATTACCTCTGAATAAATTAACAATATTGTAAACCATTTGCTAAGAAACTTTTTTACAAAAAAAATTGTACTTGTTGGATAACACCTTTGTAGTAGAAAAAATAAGTCACACCAACTTGAACCTTGAAAAATGTCTTTAACCTTGCACTAAAAATGTCTTAACCTTCTAGACTTGTTAGTTAGATAAGGCCGGGTGTAATAGTCCTTGTAAGACGCGTTTTTGGCCAAGAATGCCGCATGCTTCTTAAAAGACTCCCACCTTATGACGCGTCTTTAACGAGCTTTTTGCATAAATAGGTCGTCTGAATGAACGGTTTTTTTTCTTTATTTTTGTGTGAGTGAGTGTATCATGAGATATATATGTGTTTAAATGAGACATATTTTGTTGGTGATGTTGTTTGTTTTGTTACACTATGTTGTTAGTGTTGAAAACCTAATGTAACGTTAAGTTGACGTTGATGATCGCGGTCACCACTTCAACGTGTCTAAAGTTTGAAAATGAAACCTTCTAGAATTACATTATGTGGACAAGCGTTAATCAAAGTTATTTAACTTTTATTAGCGATCAATTATTACATTCAATGTCATGAATTTTCTCCTTATATGAAAAGTTAGTGTAAAATAATTGTAGTTCTAATCGAAGTATCTATAAACTATCATTTTACTCCAACAACCGTTATTAAAAAAATACTTCAATCGTTAACGGACGAGTTTTTCTCTCTTCAAATTATCAGAAAAGACGAGTCTTTTGACTCAGATGTACGCAGCGACATCAGGTTAATCTCCAGACCATTTTCGACCCTTTCCCGAGTATCTTAAATACACACCTAGCAAGATTTGAACCTTAACATCTTGTAAAGAGACAAATACCTTAAAAGGCTCATACATTAACAAATTATTTTATTACCACAAAAAATGTAAAAACACCTCATTACACAGGAATCACAAGCATTTACAACATTATAACCATACATACATATCACAATAATCTACAAAATCCTCATCACAATCATATCACCAAAATTATAACATCAAAAATAACACTAAACCCGCGAATTCAAATAAAAAAACCAAAAACAAACCAAACCAACACCGAACTAAAATAATTCTAGTACTTCACTGACAAGGTAACACAATGTGATCATAATTCATAAATCAGAAGAATATAGCCAAAACGAATGTTGAGAGAGATGCAACCATAATAGGTACAAAGACACTGGTTGCATCTGACGTTGGAGCCGGGGCAGGAGGATCTGCCGCGGCTACAATGGACACGACCACTGTCATGATAATAATCATGACCGCGATAATCGTCATCATCTGCATTTGCGTTTGCATTGTTTGTCAAGATAAATGAGTGTTGTATGATTTGTTAATTAAGTGAGAGATATGGGAAGTATGGTTTTGTTTACGTAAAATAGTAGGAATTTATAGACGAGAAATTTGTGTGTTAGTTTTGTTGGGCAGCTGACCGTTGCCCATATTATGGAAAGTAGCTTAACATGAATACAATGATGTCGTGTCTTACACAGCTGTATGTTTTTGTTTTGTCAAAGGTAATCTAAAAACGAGCTTAGGTTTAAACGGGTTCGATTCATAGACGGAATTTGACAAGTTTGATTAGAGAGGTTAAATTATAATGTATTTGTTTTAGAGGGGCCAATTTACCTTTTTATATAACATTCGTATTAATAATATCCATCACTACAAAATGTAAGCGTTAAAAATGTATTTGTGGCTAGAAATTTTGGAGGAGCCACGAACCCTCTCAGTCCCTACTAAGTTTCGTCTATCGGATTTAGATCGGTTTTTAAGAAATATGGGTCTAAACGGGTCCGACTTTAGATGAGTTTTGATCGGGTTGACAAAAAAAATTGTTTTTTTAGTAAAAGATGAAAAAAGTAAAGAAAAAAATTGGGACCCGCTAAACCCGTTTAAACTTATTAGATAATTGTTACGGAGTATATAACAGCACTATATATCGAATAACCAATTAAACTCATCTAGAGTATATATATTAGGAAAACCAGCTAGACACATCTTTTAATAGATATTTACCCACCTAGACACATGATTAACTCGGTCTTAAATTTACACATCTACTTAATACAATATTATATGTTTTATTTTATTTTATTTTAACAAATATATAAAACTTTAACTTTTTGGTAGTCGTAACAAAACTATGACAGTCTTCATCTTTCAATAACGTTAGCATAAAACTGTATGTTTAATAAAATTTGTTTTGCACAAGTAGGGTTTCGACATTAAAACACAAAACAAACAGCTTCAACCTCGTCCTCGTTCATCTTCAGCTCATTCGTTATTTGATAATTCAACACAAGATAATCGCCTTCAACATAATCATGACTTTAAAACGTTTCATCGTCAACAATTTTATCTCCAACTAATATTAACTAAGATATATATATATATATATATATATATATATATTTTTTTTTTTTTTTTCGAATCATAGCTAATGACCGTTGAGAAAGATGATTTATTTTGAATTTTGAAGCATGTTTTGGTTGTTTTCGCGACTTTATTAGTTCACCCACTTAATTATATCTCATATATAATCCTTTCTTTATATTCTTAATAAAAATTTCATGAGTAGCTAGATTATCGCTAGTTTACAAACTTTTACCTTCCAATTTAATATGACTTTCTAATCATAACATCACACGACTTTTGGTTGTTAGGCCTAGGAAAAGTAGTTGGTTTGTTTTGACATTAGCATAATAATTTGTAAGGAAACTTTTGTCAAAAAGATGCTACCTAATTGGTCCCTCTTCATTCTCGGTTAGTCTTCGAACCTATGTATAAACATGTGTATGTATGTCCAAAATATGGCGTTGCCCTGTGTGGTACCACTCATTCATCGCAAATGTCCAATTGGCCGGTGAAGAAGAGCTTTGAGAAAATAAGTCATATCTTTAATCCTAACTTGTGACTAAGGGTGCGCTTGGTTCAAATTGGGGAATGGGAAAGGGAAAGGCAATGAGAATGCAAATGGAATGCAAAGGAATGGAATGTAGATTATCATTATCTTTGATAAACCTCCAAAGTGGTGGTGGTGGTGGTGGTGGTTGCTGGTGGTGGCAGCTTTTGGTGGTGACGGTGGTGGCTGGTAGATGGTGGTGGTGATGGCTGGTGGTGGTGGTGACTGGTGGTGGTGGTGGTGCTACTAGTGGTGGTGGCTGCTAATGGTGGTGGCTGGTGGTGGTGGATGCTGGTGGTGGTGGTGGATGCTGGAGGTGGTGGATGCTGGAGGTGGTGGTGGTGGCTACTGGTGGTGATGGTGGATGGTGGTGGTAGTGGTGGCTGCTAATGGTGGTGGCTGGTGGTGGTGGTGATTGTTGGTGGTGGTGGTGGCTGCTAATGGTGGTAGCTGGTGGTGGCTGGTGGTGGTGGTGGAGGAGGTGGTTGCTGCTGGTGGTGGTGGTGATGGCTGCTGGTGGTGGTGGTGGTAGTGGTGGCTGCTAATGGTGGTGGCTGGTGGTGGTGACTGGTGGTGGTGGTGGTGGTGTTGGTGGCTGCTAGTGGTGGTGGTGGTGGCTACTGCTTGCTATGGCGGCTGGTGGTGGTGGTGGTAATCATTACCATACCTCCCAATTTACTGAGTAATGCCCCATTACCCAATACTAAACAATGATTGCATTCCCTAGTTCTAACCAGGCATGTTTAATCATTACCTTTGTCATTCCCCACCCCCATTACCCCCAACCAAGCACCCCCTAAATGTCATTGGGAGCAGTTACTCACTGCCTGCAACAAAGTCTTTGGAAAAACAACTACCGACATTCAAAAGAGGCGCAAAAAATCAGAGTTTTATTACCCTTCTAAACTCTTTTAGGAAAAGATTGAATAACGAAAAAAAATATAAGAAGTTTAAAATCAAACATCTACTTCATGGGCCTTGTTCATTGTTTGGGTAATATCTGAATAAACCGAAAACTGAAGCCGAACCGAAACGAAAATAACCGAATCAAACTTATAACCGAACCAAATGTGCCAAAACCGAACCGAATCGAATAAAATTTTCCGTTTTTGGTTCGATTATGGTTTTGGCAATCTAAACCAAATACCGAATTCAAATATTTTTTTTTTATACATTTATATAAAAAAGATACTCTTCCATAATGTAAATATAATATTTTTTAAGCTGGAAATTTTTTAGTGCTAAAAATCTATATAAATAAATGAATAAATAGTTAAAATTATGTAATTAGGGTTATTCGATTTTCGGTTCTGTTTAATTAATTTGAATTTGATTCGGTTCGGTTTTCGATTATACACAGAAAAAAATTAATCTAATTAACCGAACAACTCGATAACCGAACCAATGAACACCCCTAACTATGGCCCATTAAGCTATAAATTTGTTAATTGGATCAATCACGACTTCTAACTAAATGTCACTTAAATATGTACTCATTGACTTATAGTAGGTTATTGAAGAAATTTCAGTCGACTCCCACAAATATTGCATGGGATAAGGAATTATCCGATCATTTAACCTTAGACTGTGTAACAAGGAAACCTCAAGACCGCATTCACCATCGCCACCTTATCTTTCTCTCTCTATAAACAACTTCACCATAAAAACATACTCCATTTAAACACATATATACCCTACATAAACCAAAATATCTGTTGGTTTTATGGATATAAATTAGTAGACGTGAGTTAGGATCGAACTCGAGACTATGTGATTGCACACTTTACGTATGAGAATTTAAAGTTAATAATTAAATATAAATGTTGTATTTATTTATTTATTTATTAAACGAAATAACTAGCGGACGTTAAGTAATTAATGTAATGGACTAACGGGCGTTAAAGGTATTTGGAAAAGGACTAAATTGCAAAGTTTGGAAGTTTCCGGAATCCCTTGGGGATGTGTTGGACCGATCGGCCAAGGGAAAAGGAAAGAAAGCCAAAACTTGTTCACCAAGTTTGCTTGGGTATATAAACAAGGCTAGGGGTCTTGTTTTTGCACCTCTTGTATTCACAAGCTAAACCCTAAATTGTTTGTGTATGTTTTTGCTCTCTAAAAACCGGTCGACACCCCTATAGGGTCGATCCAAGTCTTTTCCACAAAACCAAGTTATTTGTTTTATAAAAACTAGCATTACTTTAATTCGGTTTAGTACGTGTGTACAAGAACATAGTAATAACACACTATTGTTATTATCTTGGATTGAATTACAAAACGGTAAGGGGTAATTCATATAATCCTAACTAAATCAAATTAGGGTTCATCCGTTGCTATTTTGTGGATTTGATTCTTGTTCGGCTAAAATCAACAAAGGTACGCATATTCTTTATGTTAATTAATTATTCGTTAATACATCCTATACGTTTCCGCAATATTACTTTGATGTTTTTGTGATTATTTATTTGAATGTCTTGATATATAATTCCAACAGTGGCATCACGAGTCATTGGTTTTGATGAGTAATTAATTACATAAACGCGTAATAAAACAAATACTTGTATGTTGTTTGCTATGTTAATCTAGGGTTTATGCTTAATTTATGTTTTGGTCGAATTTTTTTTTAAATTGGGGCGTACCATTTTTTTTAAAGTCGACATATACATATTTTTTTTTAGGGTTTTGAAAATTGTTTGCTAACCTTATTAAAACCTAGAATTAAATATTGATTACGTGATTAATTCATGAATAATTTGTTATGTGTCATGGAATTTTTATATGCGATCTTGTGACTTACTTGTATAAACTGTTATGATATCCATGATTATACATGCATGTTAGTCATGGATAAGTTGCTTTGATATATTGTTTAATTGTTGAGACATATTTGTTTACGATAAATCTTGAATTGGGGAAGACTCCAATTATATACATATTAATGAATCAATTATGTGCAATTTGGTATAAATTAATTAAGGGTTTACGCAATCGATTCATCGATGTATGTGGCTCACTTTCTATTGTTGGAGTGAAAACCGTAAATTAATATATACATTAATTTAACCTAGATATTGATTATTAATAGGATTTTATCGAATAAGTTGCATGTGGCTACTTGTTTACACGTATAAATTGTTTATTATGTGCGCATTGTTTTTTAGTAGTTTATTTTTTATTTGTTACTTGTTTGTTTATTATGTTAGACAGTTTTAAGCAAAGGGTAATTTTGAATAGAAAAATAATACGGACTAAACAATGGCGAAATTTAATTGTTTTGGAAGAGTTAAGTTGTCAAATAGTTTAATTGATTGGTGACTTTGGTACAATGACTGAACGGCTCACCCATTCGAATGAACTATAAAGGGGTTATTTAAGAAGTGCGCACAGTCACACTGAATGGATGTCTAAGGTTATGCGTGTGCGCTTACCTGGTCCTCTGCCCTCTGTAAGTTCGAATGGAGCTACTTAGTAAGTTATATAATGTACAAGCTCATCTTAAGGGCGAATTAGTTTTAATTCCATGCGCCACTTCGGTGGTAATTATCCGAAACACTAAGTGTTTACACTTATGCAAAAGTACGGTATAATGGATGATAATTAATACTAAATTCCTTGATTGGTGAACCCAATACCTCAATCAAAACTTTGATAATTTGATCTTTAAGAATTGGTAATAAAAAGTTTTTTATTAAATTATGCTACAAGATGAATGCATGACATCTTTGTACATATTTAATTTGACCACATAAAATCAAAACTAGTACCCTTTTAAATTAAGAATATGCCATCTAATTAAAAGGAACACATGAAGTTGCAATTTACGTCATGACAGTACTTGGCGAGATTGTAATGGAGAGGTAAATCTCTATGTAAAGTCAGACCTTACATGGACATATTTGCAGTTCTTTAAGTTAGACACTTAAGTTGAGTAGGAAGTGAGACCTGGACTCAATGGCATAAGATGGGATGAAACATGTTTATATTTGCAATAGCGTTGGAAAATATAAATCCCATAATGATCTAGGAGTTGGAAATTGTTTGCCAATTAATGTTCGACAGATTACCTTATTATATGCGTTTGTTGCTAGCAGATCAACTGATGTAATGAACCTATGATAATTTGGATCCTAGTTTTCGGGAAAATTTTATGGTTATATATTACCGTTGGGTATATTTATTTTCTTGAAAAGTGTATTATCGAAAATACTAATACTTGAACTTTTTTCTGTAGAAATGGCTCAAAACACCGATAACACTAACACTGCTCTAAATTCTGCTTTCAAAAGTTTTTTTGATCGAGAAAAGTTGACTGGCTCTAAGAATTTCAATGATTGGCACCGCTCTTTGAGAATTGTCTGTAGAGTTGCTGACCGGTTGAAATATCTTTATGAACCTTGCCCTGCTGAACCAACTGGTCCTGAAGCTACTCAAGCTCAAAAGGACGAGTGGAAACTGGAGTATAAGCGTCATAATGATGTGGCTTGTCTTATGTTGGGAACAATGGAATCTGCTCTTCAAAAGCACTTCGAACATTATTTCCCATATAATATGCTCAATGAACTTCGAACTATGTTTGAGAAACCAGCTGCCGTCGAGATTTATGACTTGACCGACGCGTTACACAGCTGTAGGCAGGGAGAGGGTAAACCCGTAAGTGCTCATGTACTTGAAATGAAAGGGTACATGGACCAACTAAAAGCACTTGGCAATACTTATGATGATGACATGGCTGTGAATCTGATTAATCGATCCCTTAACAAGGATTTTAATGGTTTTGTCAGAAATTTCAATATGCACTGCGTGGGGAAGACAGTTACTGACCTACACGCATTGCTCATTGATTATGAGAAAGGGTTGCCTCAAAAGGTTCCTACCGCCCAGGTACTTGCTATTCAGGGTGGAAGAATTAATAAGCCAAAACCGCAGCGTGCGAACAACAAGAAGGGGAAGGGTAAGGGAAAGGTTGACAAAGGCAAACAGGTGATGGCCTATCAACCTCAACCCAAGAAGAACCCTACTCCTAGGAAGGATAATCCTAAAAAGGATCAAGCATGCCACCACTGTAAGAGCGTTGGGCAATGGAAGAGAAAATGCGCTCTCTATCTTGATGAATTGCGGGCAAATAAGATGAAGTATGAAGGGTCTGCAGGCGCCGGTACTTCAGGTAATTTATTTGTCATTGAATTATTTACTCTAAATCATAATAATTCCTGGGTATATGATACGGGCTGTGGTATTCACATTTGTAATACACTGCAGGGGTTTAGAGTGGAAAGGAAGCTTGCCTATGGGGAGCAATATCTGCACGTGGGAAATGGCGCACATGCAGCTGTTGAAGCCATAGGAACGTTTAGTTTAGTATTGCCTTCGGGCTTAGTACTGTTATTGAACAATTGTCATTATGCACCTTCTATAATTAGAGGTTTTGTTTCCTTTTCAGTTTTGTTGGATGATGGTTTTACTCATACTATTTCACATAATGGAATTGATGTTTCTTTAAATGGTGTATTTTATTTTAAAGCAATTACTGTGAATGGTGTGTTTGAAATTGATGTGATTGGAAATGAATCTAACAATAATAATAATTCGATGTTTAGCATTAACAAGAAGATAAAGTTAGACTTGAATTCTTCTTATCTTTGGCATTGTAGACTTGCTCATATAGGCAAGGCTCGCATGCATAAGCTGCAACAAGAAGGGCTTTTGCAAAATATCAATGATGAATCATTTGATAAATGTGAGTCGTGTATATCTGGGAAGATGACTAAGAAACCTTTTCATAGCAATATGGAGAGGGCTTCTGATCTACTTGGTCTTATTCATACTGATGTGTGTGGACCACTTAGACATGTGTCAAAGAAAGGTGCTAGCTACTTCTTAACCTTTACTGATGATTTCAGCCGTTATGGTTATGTTTATTTACTTAAGCATAAACATGAGGTGTTTGAAACATTTAAGGTTTTCAAAGCTGAAGTAGAACTGCAATTGGGAAAGAAGATTAAAGCTCTTCGATCCGATAGAGGAGGCGAGTATCTAAGCCAAGAGTTTAAAGATTACTTAGCTGAGAATGGAATTGTCCAGAATCTCACTTCTCCATATACTCCACAACAAAATGGTGTATCTGAGAGAAGAAATCGTACATTGTTGGACATGATACGATCTATGTTTAATCTTACCACTCTACCTTTATCCTTTTGGGATTATGCTTTAGAATCTGCTGTTCGTATTCTAAATATGGTTCCCACAAAGAAGGTTGATAAGACACCATATGAAATATGGCATGGTAAAGCTCCTAACCTGTCTTATTTAAAGGTCTGGGGTTGCGAGGCGTATGTTAGACGTGACTCAGCAGATAAACTCCAACAAAGATCTGTAAAGTGTATCTTCGTAGGATACCCTAAGGAAACTATGGGTTACTACTTTTACTATCCAACTGAAAATAAAGTAATTGTTGCTAGGTATGGAGATTTTCTTGAAAAAGATCTCGTATCTCAAGAATTCAGTGGGAGAGTTTATGATCTGGAAGATGATCATGAAGATGCATTACCTTCTGAAAACACTAACGTACTTCCGGTAGAACCTGATAGTCTGGGTCCTCCACCAGAAGTTGAAGTGATTCCCGTTCGTAGATCCGTAAGGAATATACGTGCACCTGAACGTCTATGTCTTAACGTAGAGGTTGAGGAAACTATGTTAGGAGATCTTGGAGAGCCTACTAGTTATAAAGCTGCCATGGCAAGTCCTGACAAGGCTAAATGGCAGGTTGCAATGAATGGGGAAATGCAATCCATGAGAGAAAATAAAGTCTGGGTAGAGGTTGACTTACCTCCAAACGCCTCGGTGGTTGGGTGTAAGTGGCTCTATAAGATTAAGACTGACATGGATGGCAATGTACACGTCTATAAAGCTCGTCTAGTTGCGCAAGGTTTTACTCAAACTTATGGCATTGATTACGAGGAGACCTTTTCTCCTGTAGCGGACATTAGAATTCTCATAGCCATAGCAGCATACTATGACTATGAGATATGGCAAATGGATGTCAAAACCGCCTTCTTAAATGGTCGCTTAGATGAAGACATCTATATGAAGCAACCTGAGGGGTTCGTGAATCCACAATTTCCAAACCGTGTATGCAAACTTCAAAGGTCCATCTATGGATTGAAGCAAGCATCAAGGCAATGGAATAAAAGATTTGATGAAGAAATCAAAAGGTATGGATTTGTTCAAAATCTTGATGAGCCATGTGTATATCACAAAGTTAGTGGGAGTGATGTAATTTTCCTAATTCTTTATGTCTATGACATATTAATTATGGGAAAAGACATTCCAAGCATGCAAAATGTTAAGGCATATCTTGGGAAGTGTTTTTCCATGAAGGATTTAGGAGAAGCTGCATACATTCTGGGAATCAAGATCTACCGAGATAGGTCAAAGCGGTTAATTGGTTTAAGTCAAAGTGCTTACATTGATAAAATATTGAAGAAATTCAATATGCAAAATTCCAAGAAAGGATATTTGCCGATGGAAGTAAAGCATGGCTTATGTAGCGATATGTGTGCTTCAACACCTGCTGAGGTGGCACGCATGCAGAAAGTTCCTTATGCTTCGGCTGTAGGATCTATTATGTATGTTGTGAGATGCACAAGGCCAGATGTGGCGTTCGCTCAAAACATGACCAGTCGTTATCAACAGAATCCGGGTGAGCTTCACTGGATTGCTGTTAAGCATATTCTGAAGTATCTCAGAAATACTAAAGATATGTTTTTGGTGTATGGTGGAAATCCAGACACAGAGCTTGGTGTTACAGGTTACTGTGATGCGTCCTGGCAGTGTGATAAAGATGATACGAAGTCTCAGACGGGTTATGTCTTTGTCATCAATGGAGGAGCAGTTGACTGGAAGAGCAAGAAGCAGAGTACGATTGCGATGTCTGCGACAGAGGCCGAATACATAGTTGCTTCGGAAGCTGCGATGGAGGCTGTTTGGATTAGGAAATTCATTTCAGGGCTTGGTGTTATGCCTTCAATTGAATCGCCTATTGATATGTATTGTGACAATTCTGCTGCAATCATATTTGCCAATGAACCTGGAGTCATGAAGGGCACCAGACATTTTCTACGAAAGTATCACTATGTTCGGGAACAAGTCCAGGAAGGTGAAATAAATCTACTGAAAGTTCACACAGATGATAACTTAGCTGACCCGTTCACTAAGGCTTTAGCTAAAGACAAGCTTGTAGGACTTGCCAATGGAATTGGACTTCGTTTAGCTAAAAGTTTCATGCATAACTGTGATTAGTATTTGGATAAAGGATATTGTAAAACATTTATTATTTTAATGAAATAAAGTTTGGATTATGTTTATTTTCATTTATAATATTGTTGTCCTATATTTGCATGTTTAATCCGTGAATAACTAAGTTATTCTAAATGTCCGTTGTCGATTAATGATATGGGAGTATCATTAAACTAAGACAAATCTGAGAGATGTGGTAGAATATACTTGAAAGTATATTGATGAGAATGCATACCAATTTCAGATGATATTCAATGAATTGAATATAGGACTTATCCCAACTACATAATTTACTTTGTGGATATTGTTATAAGTAAGTTATGAATAGTTATCCTCAGACTTGAGATACCAGATAAGTGTCATGAATGTAGTGCATTTCTGTGGAGCAACTTAACGCTATACGTAACTGGTAGTCATAAGGGTTGTTTTCAGAAATGTTACAAAGTTTGTGGGTTATTCTTGTAGTCAAAATAGAATTTGTTCCTTCAAATTTATTTGGAGTTTAATACTGCTGGGCCCCTCGTAGGGTTGACAAGATGTTTGTGCGGCCGCACCCAAATCTCCCCTAAATATGTTTAGATGATTCGGTAATCTTGGTCAATCACTTACAAACGAGAAACAGAATAGTTATATAAAGAATGACTTAATTCCATATCTTTATTTAACGTGGTATTAGAAACAAAAGGATAATAATAATGAGAAATCATTAAAAGGTTTTCCAGGAGCCTTGCTCGAGTTGTACTAGAGGCATCGAAGTGTTGCTAGACGCTAACCGAATGTGATCACTCTATTAAGATATATCCAAGTGGGAGCTGTTGGTTTTATGGATATAAATTAGTAGACGTGAGTTAGGATCGAACTCGAGACTATGGGATTGCACACTTTACGTATGAGAATTTAAAGTTAATAATTAAATATAAATGTTGTATTTATTTATTTATTAAACGAAATAACTAACGGACGTTAAGTAATTAATGTAATGGATTAACGGGCGTTAAAGGTATTTGGAAAAGGACTAAATTGCAAAGTTTGGAAGTTTCCGGAATCCCTTGGGGATGTGTTGGACCGATCGGCCAAGGGAAAAGGAAAGAAAGCCAAAACTTGTTCACCAAGTTTGCTTGGGTATATAAACAAGGCTAGGGGTCTTGTTTTTGCACCTCTTGTATTCACAAGCTAAACCCTAAATTGTTTGTGTGTGTTTTTGCTCTCTAAAAACCGGTCGACACCCCTATAGGGTCGATCCAAGTCTTTTCCACAAAACCAAGTTATTTGTTTTATAAAAACTAGCATTACTTTAATTCGGTTTAGTACGTGTGTACAAGAACATAGTAATAACACACTATTGTTATTATCTTGGATTGAATTACAAAACGGTAAGGGGTAATTCATATAATCCTAACTAAATCAAATTAGGGTTCATCCGTTGCTATTTTGTGGATTTGATTCTTGTTCGGCTAGAATCAACAAAGGTACGCATATTCTTTATGTTAATTAATTATTCGTTAATACATCCTATACGCTTCCGCAATATTACTTTGATGTTTTTGTGATTATTTATTTGAATGTCTTGATATATAATTCCAACAATATCACACACACGTACAAAACAAAAACACTCCATGACTCGGTCTTCCCGAAGACTGAGTTCTCTAATTTTTGGCCAATCAACGTGTGCTATGTGAGTGAGTGTAGTAAGCAAAGACGAGTCATTGGTCGCAGGACGAAGACTCGTCCTATTTGCATTTATTACGGGTGGTCTTATAAGAAAAGATAACGGAATAAGAGATAGAACTCATAGAAGTTTAGAAAGGAACAAAAAAGCATTTTGTTCCTAAGCCTTTCACATTGCATATACTAGCCCAACAAATGGCCTATATTAGCCCAATCCCAAAACAATAATTTAAATTTTGAAATCTGGACAAACATAGTAACACACCAAATCGAATTAATGAGCAGTTACCATTTCCCATGCATACAATTTAATATTGGAATCTTTTAGGGTTATTTTCTAAATTAAACTTCTAAAATTAGCTTTAATAATCTCGTTTTGGCTATAATTTTTATGACGGGTTTTCTGACATGTGACATGGAGGCATAAGTTTAGAAGTATTAATTAAATATAACTATCTTTTACTTTAAATTCATTTTTATGTAAAATGATGTTAAATTTGTCAAACAAAAGAAATTTTAGAATGTAATAATATCAACTTACATTTAATTATGTTAATTTTAGTTTATTAAATATTTTAAACATGTACCACCATGCACATTGTAGAAAATCCCGACTGTTAGTAAAATATTTTTCTTTTTTGTTATGCTTTACCGTATGTCTTATGGTATTCATTCGACTAAGACCGTTGGTGTAAAGGCCATTTATATAGCAAAAATAGTTGAAACTGTTGTTAAAAGATAAAGTTGTCGTTTATTTTTTTAATAAGTTACTCGAAGTAATATTTGATTTTTGACGGTTATGATATATTATATTTTTAAAAGCTTTAATATTTTATTTTCATCCAAATAAATTTTATTTTATAAGAAGCTTATCTTTTAAAAAACCATTTATAAATTACTTACAAGCTTACACGCCGAACATGTCATAAATGCTTATGGTAAAAAAAATAGTGTCCCTTTAGTAAACTACTCCCAACTGCTAATAAGTCGCCTTACTAAAAAAGTACTTGGTGTACTAGTCCGCGGTCTATTATTCTTAGCACTAATACATTGTTCATTTCGCGGTCTATTATGTTTAGCCCTGCTCATACCGTTACATCTATTACAAAAGTGAAAAATCAAAAATTCAAAATCATTAAAATTTACCACTTTTTAACCTTGTACAAAGAAGTCCAAAAATGAGGGTAGGATGATGCAAGTCACGTGCACTTAAGATACTCCGAAGGCTGCTATCCCCAAAGTTTAGTTGGAGCCTTTGAAAAACCTACATCCAACCCTCCATTTCACATTCAATGGCCTACATTAATTCCACTAATCTACAATACTATTTAAAAATAGAGTAAATTGCAAAAGTAATCCCTGTGATTTGACCAAAGTGCATGTTTTGTCTATATCTTTTCAAAATTGCAGACAAAGTCCCAAAAAAAAACTTATGAGTGCATAAATGACTATATTATATTTGTTTTTTTTCTATTTAATAAAGAATAAATTGCAAAAATCGTCCTTGTGGTTTGACTAAATTACATGTTTGATCCGTATCATTGAGAAATGGCAAGCGACATCCTTGTAGGGAAACTTTGGGTCCGATTCCGTCCTTTCTTAAACTGAAATTATTAAAATACCCCCATCATCATCCTTCTAAAATAGGCTGAACAAAAGGGTATTTTAGTAATTTCAGTTTAAAGAAAGACGAAGTCAGATCTAAAGTTTCACCAAAAAAATGTCGTTTTCATTTTTTAAACTATGTGGACGAAACATGCAATTCGCCAAACCATAAGGAAGATTTTTGCAATTTAATATTTAATAAAATTTAGAGAATGGGGATTTTAGTTATTTTGTTTAGGCTAGAGACGAAAATTGGACTCGTAAGTTTTCGACATGAACAATGCTGCATTTCAAAATCGTAACGACACAACATGAAATGTGACCAAACCATGGGGACGATTTTTGCAACTTACTCCTTAGAAAAAGTACAAAAAAGTAAAACTAAAATGGTGGAAAATATGTAACAAAACCATAACCCCCCACTTCTTCACTTCTTGACTGTTCTTCACATATCAACATTCAACAACATAAACTCAAAACTCACAAACAAGAACAACTCAAACACAAGTACACAACACATCCCATTTTTCACCAAAACTAAACTAATGCAACCCATTAATTTTTTATAAACCTTAAAAGTCATATTTAAATCCATTCCTCCTGTTACAAACCTCCTCATTTTCAGTTTTTCATCTTTATTCTTGCTTTCAAAACAGGATTTCATTTGTGTTCTTGTACACCTCTTTCTAAGCATAGATCCTCAAGTGGGTATGTTTTATTTTTTCTTACTTCTTGTTAAAAACTGTGTTTTCAAGAAATATTAGAAATCTTGTTTTTTTAGAGATAAAGGTTAAATATTTAGCCTTTATCTTTCATTTTTGTGATTTTCATCTGGGATTTTGTTTGTTTCTTATGGTTTTCATTCAATGTTTTTTAAATGCAGGGTGTTTTTGAAGATTTGATGCTGGTTTTATCATAAACTTTCATGTGGGTATACTTTTTTTTTTTTCAAAATAATATTACTATAATTTTTATCTTTTTTTAATTTGGGTATGATATTATGGTGTTCTTTAGTACTTATGAAATGTAGGGTGATTTGAAATATTTACTTTTGGTTTTACCATAGATCTTTAACTGTGTATTCAGTATTTGTTTTTAAGTTTTTTTTTTTTTTGAATCTCCATTTTCATTAGATAAAGCTTGAAGCTTTGTTGTTCTTGTAAGTTTTAATCTATCACCTTTTTGTACTTTTTTTTTTACTTGTCATGTATTTGAATGAATTTGAATTGCAGGGTGATTTTTAGGATTTGAAATAGGTTTTAGCATAGATCTTCATGTAAGTATACTTTATTTAGATGTTTTTTTTGTTTTTTTTTTTTTTTTTTTAAATGTTTTTAGGTAGTAATATGTCTTATTACTTATTTAGGGTACATAGTTAAAATGGTCACTTGTTTGAAATGCAGGGTGAATTAGTAGATTTGATGCTGGCTTTGGAATAAATATTTTCAAGTGGTACACTATTTTTCATTTTTATTTTTTACAAACTTTTTGTTCTTCGGTCTTTATATTTTTTGGTTTCATGTCTAAAATGGGGATTTCACTTGTGTTTTATAGATAAAGATAGAAGCTTTTGGTGTAATGGACAAGTTACAGTGGGGGAATAGAAAGAGACTAAGGTTTATGAAAGTGAAAGAATCAACTCTTATGAATGGAAAATCGGATGGAAATGAATTTAGTGTGAAGAAAAAAAGCACATCTCAAAGAGTTGATAGAAGGGTTGTTAACGAACAAGATTCTCTTCCTCTTCATGCTTCATCTCCTCAACGTCTCAATCGGTATAGCACGCTATTTTTGTTTTCTTAATAATGAACTCAAAGTGATCATAATCTATTGTTCTCTTGTGGAATCTATTGTTCTCTTGATTACGATATATTCAACTCAAATTGCTCTTACTATTGTGTTATTAAAATATGGGGTTGCTTTATTTGATTATAAAGCGAAAAAAGAATATGGGCTATGTTAGAAACAAAGAAAAAAGATAAAGTTTGGTGCTTTTTCCTGATAGTTGGTTAGCTTTGTTGAATGCATCTTATAAAGCCTTTTGTGTATGTGTGAAATGTGATTTAGATGGACAGTTGGAAACAATTAAGAATTTTATATTTTGTGTGTGTTTTTTGTCAGATCTTTGTTAACTTTCCGTAAATAAGATAGAAATATATTTGTTTTTTGGGTTGTTTTCTTTCTTTCTGATTGGTTTGAGGATCACCAACAGGAAGGTAATGTCGGCATTATCATCACCGGAAAAGGAAGATCGGTATTACACAACACGAGGATCATCTGTAAGTGGATTTGAAGAGAGTAGCAGCAGCAGGAAAGTGTTGCAAATGGATACAAAAAAAGAGAGTAAAAAGACCGCTTGGCCTAAACTATACACTACATTATCAAGCAAAGAGAAAGAAGAAGACTTTATGCTTATGAAAGGGTGTAAATTGCCTCAAAGGCCTAAGAAAAGAGCCAAGACCATTCAAAAAACCATACTTGTAAAATTTCTTAAATACCCTTTTCATTTTGTTCTTTATAGCTTTCATATTCATGATACAATTCAGATCCTAATTAAATGTCGGTGTATTGAATGCAGTTGGTAACTCCAGGTGTATGGCTATCTGATCTATGTCAAGAAAGATACGAAGTTAGAGAGAAAAAGACAGCTAAGAAGGTAGTGAACCTTTTAGTCAACTCCTAATAATGCACCAATAGGGTTATCCATGTTTGGGTTACTCAATGAGTACGAGTCTTTGACTCAGATGTATGTGACCTAACCGGGTATCCCCGTAATTGTTTCCCAACCCTTTCTTTGACCACTTTGAATCCGATACCTCTTGTCTCGACACTTGTGTCAAATCCTAATATGCGTTAAAAGCTAGGAAAATATGTTAGTCGAAAGTTGTGCATTTGCTTTAAATTTGGGTCTTTTTGTGGTCAAAATCTAAGGTGTAATTTATGAAAGAAGTTAAAGTTAGTGTACCATTTTTAATTAGTTGTACTATTCATTTTTTTGCAGAGACCAAGAGGATTGAAGGCAATGGGAACTATGGAAAGTGATTCTGAATAAGTTTTGAAGGTAAAAGATATTGAATTTGGGTAGGTTTTTGGTTTAGCGGGTTGCTAGAAGTCGGAAAGAGTAACATTTATTTTGATTTTTGGACAAACTTGTTTGCTCTTTGCAAAATATTTTAATTCAATGTGTACTTTTAGTAGCAATCAACATTTTGGATCACGAATCATGATGGTCGAACCCTTAAGCTTTTAATCGACTAAATCTTTTGTGGGTAGTCTTTTGCCGGATGTCCACATTTGTTAGACGAGTATGATAGGTCCTGTTGAATGCAGCATCGTACGATCCATGCTTCTTTTTCCTCGGCGACAAACCTGAACACGCTTACCATAATATGTACTCCGTAATATACTAATCGACTACACGTCATTGTGACATGAGTTACTTCAATAAATATTACAAAAAGAATATACTATTTAGTTAACAAAATGTCCAATTTACCTGTAAATGTACAGCTTAAAAATCTACAAAGTACTTGTAATTGTTACATATTAAATGTTGATGATATGTTTATGTTCACCTCGATCCATAACTTTCGTGTATTGATGGTGTTACACATTTTATCACCACTTGGACTTTGCGATCAAATCTCAGCATCCACTCTTTTAAACTCCGCTACAATTGGACGTTTTCATAGCTACAATAACAGCAATAAGTGTGCTCACAAATGCATAATCCACATTCGGACCAACTTTAACTAGGAATCTGTCCTTAACGTGCGTCTACAAGAACAAATCGCGTCATTAAATTTAGGTTGAGCATTCCATTGAGGAAGGTAGACTTTTTTACTAGTTTTTAACACAAAGATGGTGTTTGGGATTGCTTCTTTCACTTGTAAAAAAGTATTTATAAAGTTGTTAAAAAATAAATCATAAAATATTTGACTCGGATGTATGCAACTAACAGGGGTATCCACATGACCATTTTCGGCCCTGCCACCCCCCAAGATGTTACCTGGTGAGGTTTGAACCTCAGACCTCTTGTAAGAAAATCACGACGTCCGACCAAAACTATTTATAAAAAAGAAAATAAAAAGCAATCCAGACACCCTCATAACTAGAATATTGAAGTGTAAAGCAAAACAAGGTCAAAAGTACGAAAACATACTTTGGCTATTGTCCTTGAAGAATTTCCGGTATAGATAGAAAAGTTTATGTTTGACGAGCAGCCTGCAATCCTGAAATCACAAACATCCTCGCTATGGTTGTTTGCCAGGAACACATGTAAATTGGTCCTAGATTGCATCATGTGTTCTTTTTTGACGCTAAATAACATCTTGTCATTGCTCGCGCCCTTAAATACACACCATCTCTTATGTAAACTCCTGATCTGACAAAATGAGCCATAGTATATTTCATCGTATTGATTTAGCAAGAAAAACAAAAAAATACCTTTAAAAATTACCTTTTTACGGATCGTGACAATAATTCTGTCATTTACGTCACGTAGAACAAGCTGATCATGCAAGGTTGCAGCAAAAGGAGTTATCATGAACAAGATTTCATTTTTACCATCTGTGATCATGTGATCTCCCCTTGAATTCGTGACAACTTCAAGATATGGTACATACGATGCAGTAAACTTAGAATCTATCACAGAAATTAGAACGTCCGGAGGTGCAATTTGCTTGGCTCAGCCATCATTAACACACATAGATTGGTATCCAATGGTGTATGTTTATTATAATGTTTTATAAAATTAAAATGTCAAAGTTGAGCGGTTGTGACTTATGAGACTAGTCAAGTTTAAAAGTCTTCACACACGGCATTGTACATATGGGGTATAGAATTGACATCAATATTTGTGGAAATAAAAGACCATTTAAAATGCTAATTAAGTCATTTCCGTGGTTGTCAAGTCTTCGGCGCCTTGTGCAACGGTCTATGTATTACACGAGTGTCCGGTTCATAGTTCTCCGTTGGCGGCTGTTTCTATATTCGGCTTTCCTAACTAGATTCTCTCGTCTTAATCATCATTTATCATGACTTTTCGGTGTAAGTTCTTTGGCTTGGTCAAGACATTAGTCCATGCCACTATTCTTGTATCCAAACGGGGAGTACGTTCGATGTAATATTTCTTAGATGTATTGCCACATCCCCAACAGTTAGGCCTAGAGGTGGAAACGATATTAAGCAATAAGCAATGTTCAATCTAATCCCCCTTATTGATGCGGCTTTGTATAGAGTATTAACAAATCTTTTCTGCGGAAAATGTAAACATTATCTTCACAAAACACAAATTAATCGGCTTTTTAATCCTCTTTCAAAGATCCCGATACATTAAGCCAAATACTATACTAAAGTGTAGACAACAAACTGTGCTCCGATATTGAAAGTAGATTTAGGTAGTTAACAATGTTTGGCACGATGTACCTGTATCATTATCAAACCGTTGAATTATGTTGTACTGAAACTGTATATCTGACGTTTTCTTAAGACCAGCAAAACTTATGCAGATCATCGTGTTATAAGGCATCCCATCATGTCATCCAAACAAAAGGGACCTTCAAGATCAACTTATATGGTAGATAATCGAATGACTGACATGAATCTTTTCGACTAACTAGTAAATGTAGGGTTGTGATCATACAGGAAATTCTAAATAGCTAACCAATTGAAAACAGTTTCTTTTAAACTAAACGACCACCACTAAGGCACGTTGAAGGGATCATCGTACAGAAAAACGGAAGGACAATAATCTTGCTTACATCCAGAAGTGTTTATGTTATTGTAAGCATTATTGCAGAACGCGTACATACTATACAGTTCTGCAGTTACATGAGACAATGCCATCTTATATTCTGCGTTAGACTGAAAGTATTGACAGACACCTGACCAAGAACCACAAGCAGATCAACATCAAAATTTATATAACAAGTAGCAGACGGAAGCAACTAAGATGCTGATATTCCCTCCCATCCACATAAGTTACCACAATTGCCCAAATGAAGACTTTTTACTCAGTAACTATAACCCCTCATGCTTCACCATCAGGTGTGATACAAATTTTCCAATTCATAAATACCTTAAAAGCATTCAAATTTTGATTGACAAACAGATACCAATACACGTGCTAAAATCCTTCACACACGTAACCGGACTACAATAACAATAATCCACAGTAAACAAAATCAAGTTCAGTTGTTTTACTTTTGGCATTATTTATAATGTGAAACTATCTAAACCATGCCTGACGTTCGAATCCAAATTCAGTCGCAAACATAATATATACGCTCATCGTCATCATTATCATTTACAAACATAAGTACTTAACTAACGTCGTCGTTATCCATCTAACGAAATAAAAACTGTTAATTTCAGTCACTTCATTTCTACATCCGTTATTCACCACATACCATCAATCAATCAAATAACATCATTAACAATCTACAAAATCAATCCTTAACATATAACACTAAGAAATTCTAATATCTGACATGATTATCATCAAGCAGAGTGCCCACATCCAAATAAAGTATGAAAAACATATCCTACAGATTTACTCAGCGCAAAGATTTAATGAGTATTAGGTACAGCCATAGAATGTTTCATGATGATAAGCAATTAAGGACAAATTCTTTGTAAGCAAAAGACTACACAGCTGGTCTATTCTACATAGGCGCAATGAATGGATCCAAATGCACAAAAATGGATAAAAATAATTCATGTTCATTGTTCAACAAAAATGATCAGAAGAGATGATACATCTCCTGGAGGGAAATAAATTAAGACCCTAAAAAAGACGTCGAATTGAACTATGAAAAAGGGCCTCTGTAAGTGTATATCATCCTGCAGTGACGTGAGACATTAGCAACCTATGCTCTATCTTTACACGACAATCTAACTGACAGCGGACTTTTTTTTTGAACGAACTGACAGCGGACTTGAAGATCCACAAAACAGATATTCAGCAAACTGCTTAACAAGTAGCAGGAAGCAACTAGTATGCTAAAAGTTACTCCACTCGACATAAGTTTCATGTGCTAAAGATCATCACTTGCATATAACAGATTTTACAGGACAGAGGAAACCAACAACTGCAAACACACAGTGATTGTTTAGGAATTCACAGACACAAACTTATATATAGAGAATCTGCACCCGCGAGGATGCCGGAAAGACGTAAATTCTCTAAACTCCCATTATCTAATCACACGAATATCTAATTAATGGGAGGACAGATAACTTACTCTTCTCCCTCTGTCATACTATAAAGATTTCAAATTATAAAACCATAGAAGCATTTAAATATGATTGACAAACACACCATACCAGTACACGTGCAAAAAATAATTTCAGCTCGTATTCAGACTACAATTACATCAATCTGAATTTACTTTCCGAGTTTTCAAGTGAAACTTTCTATATCTTTGTATCCAGGGGCGGAGCCAGAACTTTATTGTCAAGGGGGCAAAATATGATAATCTTTAGAAACTACACTAAAAATTGGTCCTTTAGGGGGGCAAATTACAAAAATAGCCAAAAAAAATTCGAAAATTTACACTGCAATTTTTTTCACCGGGGGGTCACATGACCCCCCGGACCCCCCTTTAAATCCGCCACTGTTTGTATCTAAATATGTGAGCATTTGAATGCAAATTGGAGCCCAAATATACTTCAATATGTATCCATATAACTAACTAAACATCACCCAGGTGGCCTAGTGATTAGGCACCCTGATGTCATCACAAAGAGGTCTCGGGTGCAAACGTCACTAGGAAACATCTTAGGGGCAGGGCAAGGGTTCAAAATCAGTCACAGGGATAACCTGGTTAGGCCGCTTACATGTGAGTCAAAGACTCGCCCAACAGGGAAAACCTTATCTGGTAAAATGTATCCATATCGCTACGCAATCCATCTAAGGTAATTTCAACCCCGATATCCTCGACACTTATTTATTTATTTTTTTGTGCACATTTTATTATTTTTAACGACGAATCTGAGCGACGCAGGGATGAATTTCAGTGGATCGTGGCATCAAGACCACTCTAGCAAGGCCACTCTGCCACTTAAAATACCCAGTCGCGTATATGACTTATAGTATATAAACTCCTAATTATCTCTTGCCGTATCGATATCTATCAATCAATCAAATACATTATATCATAACACAATGTATATACAAAAGCAAAACACTAATATATCAATACCAATTCACTTATATATATAATAAGTCGATATAAACATAACAAAACCTATATACACATCATCATCATGACCACCAAATGATCACCTCACTCACTCCGAATGCGAATCCGAATACGAAACACGCCTTCCATGACCATAACCAGAATCATCAGAATCATAATCTGTCTCATAAGTATAAGAATAAGTATAGTACTCAGGTGGAGCAGGTGGGACACAAAAAAAGTTCCAAACAACAAGAGCAAATCTGCCTAGCTGTTGCAAAGGAAAACATATGACTAAATCTAGTAACTCTTCATTGGTTATTCTGTCCGAGATACATGCCACTGATTGCCATATGTCTGCTGACACTGTTGCTACTGATGTTATTAGTACTGTGTTGAATACCATTTTTTTTAAGGTTTCTGGTTAAGGGTTAAGGGTTAAGGTTGGGATTAGATTTGGGATATTTTGGTTGTGTTTTCTGTTTTGTTTCATAGTTGATTGGCATGATGTTGTTGTTTTGATATTGCTGTTGTTGGGTTAATATTATATTGGTTTGAGTAAATTGCAAAAGTGGCTCTCGTTGTTCGGTTAAATTGCAGGTTCAGTCCATATATTTTTGAAATTGCATTCATTTTTTTTGCTAGAAACTTACACGTGCATATTTGGTTCTAGCTAAAGTTAAATTACTAAACTATCATCGTCTTCTTTCTTTTCACTTGGTCCTTGTGAGGGTAATTTAGTCATTTAATTTTGAGTAGGAACCAAGAGTGCACTCGTAAATTTCCTACAAGGAAAGTGCTTGCTTTTCTAAAAGACAAAAACGAATTCTGCAATTTAACCAAATCACAGAGACTATTTTTGCAATTTACTCTATTTTTGTGAAATGTGTTAAGTTGTTGCTTTGGAGTAAAATAAAGAGAATTTTTTTTGTGAGTGGATAAGAAGCTTTAACATAAACAAGTCCGACGAATATTATTAGATGGATTTGTTTATTTTAGAGTAAGTTACACTAAAATTTATGAGGAGAGTTATTTTACATATCAAACTTATCTTACATACAAAGGGACTCATCTCCACCATCCATCTAAAAAGAAATCAATGGTTGAGATTAAAAGCATTTTATTATTTCACCTATTTTTTATAATTTAAATATCTTTTAAACCGTTAATCGTTAAGCAAAAATAATTACACTATCGCGACGAGCATTTAATTATCTTTCTATAGACGAACATTTTGATATACTTTCGAAAAAAGAAAAAAATTCGTTTTTTTCACGTTTTTTCGTCTTTTTTTTTTCGTTTTTCTTCGAAACTGAAATTTGCATGAAATATCATATATGATTTAACACTAATTTGAAGATCACATGTGATATTAGTGTTAAATCACATATGATATGTAATATCATATATGATACTAGTGTTAAATCATATATGATAAATCACATATGATCTACATATCATATATGATAAATCACATATGATATACATATCATATATGATATAACACTAATATCACATGTGATATTCAAATTAGTGTTAAATCATATATGATATTTTAATGCAAATTTCAGTAACGTGAAAAAACGAAAAAACTTAAAAAGAAAAACGTGAAAAATACGAAAAAAAAAAAAAAATCTCGAAAGTATATCAAAGTGCCTATCTATAGAAAGATAATTAAATGCTCGTCCCAATGATATTTTCTTTTTCGCTTAACGATTAACGGTTTGAAAGTTATTAATATTTTAAAAAGAGGATGAAAGTGGGTTTTTTAAACTGTTGGGATTAATCATATCCATTAGATCAAATAAAAATGGATGGTGGAGATTGATCACTTGGTATGTAAATAATCTTTTGTCCTCAAATGATCTTAAATCAAAATTTATTTGGTTTGTCTAAAAATTTATTTGCAAAAGTTTGAAGTCGAACCGACAAATCGGGTTGAATCGGACCGACCGGACCGGAACAATTGTATTTTGGTCTAGTCATCGGTTCACTTTTTTTGTCATATTCAGTCCTTGTTGATCCAGTTTTACACAAAACTCGCCGATATGCTTTGTTGGACCGGACTGATCGAGCCACACCGAACACATTTCGGTCCAGTAATTTTGAGTTAAATCGATTTTTGGTCTGATATGGTTTTTATCGGTCCGGTCCGGTTTTTGGTCTAATCTGGTTTTTATCGGTCCGGTCCAGTTTTGGACCGTGCTTAGCCCTCTTTTAAGTAGTGTTTACGTTATTTTTTTTCATAATAAAAGATTGTTGGTGTTATTATTTTCAAAGTTTTTTAAAAGATTTTTAACTGCCAACGTTAAATTTTTTCATAGTTAGGGATTGCTAATGTTATTCTTTTTAGCTTAGGGATAATTCATAAGAAAGACTAGTAATGCACTTGTGCGTTGTAGCGGCGGGTACTCTAAAATAAATATCAACGACATCAAAAGTCTAAAAGTGATGGATGAGAGTTGTATCTAATTTAAATCTTCGAAGACCGACTACCTGCAGTGGTGACGATTCGTTCGACGCACGAGCAACCTGGTCAGTGGACCGACCACTATGGGTAGCTAAAGTTTTGGAATTAGACTAATCGCTTTATTTTTAAGTGCTTGATATAATATCATCATTAGATTGTACATTGTGGTAAAATGGTTGTATATTTTAATGAATGCGTGATTTAAATAGTGTATTAAATATATGTGTTAAATTGTATTTTTTTTAGTTGTATTTGTGCTATAAATAGATGTACCATGTGTTAATAAAGTTGTATTTTTGAATGAGGGGTGTTTTAAGAATATTATTAATTATGTGTCTTTGAATTGATGTGTTTATGCATTAAATTGTTGTAAAGTATGCATTCTAATTTGTAATACTTTATATGTTGTATAGATTGTGTTTGTGATGGTTGTATTTTATGTTTATTTTTGTGTATTGCTGAATTTTAAGTAATTTATAAGCATTTAATGCCTTAAAATGACGTTATGTTTTATAAGATAGTATGATTAGTTTTAGAGACTGCATGTAAGGCTGGGCACACTCGTGACCCAGGTCACCAAGTGCCACATCAGCTTTCTCTCTCCGGCTACCAGACACGATAAAGTTGCCATTGTGGATATATCCCGTCAGTAAGATAATATCCCCTTTTATAAGTCACATCGTTAGCCTCGAATTCAAGGTCTGGTGCTCTCAAAGATTTGATATCATTGAAAACAGGGGAACGACGTAAAACGTTTATGTCGTTATTCATTTCGGAGACACCAAAGTACGCATGCCAAATCCATAAATCTTGGGAAGCGACCGCTTCCAATAAAATGAATGGATGTGGCCCGTGATCACCCCTAACATATTGAGCTCTCAAATTATTTGGGCAATTCTCCCACTCCCAACTTGTACAATCAATGCTTCTCATCATCCCAGGAAAGCCATGCTTATGCTCGTGATGAGCATATAATCTTTCAAGGTCAGAATACGTGGGCTTTCGCAAATACTCAGCACCATATAACTCCATGATAACCTTGCAAAACTTACGGAGACAATCACGCGATGTTGTTGCAGCCACTGCTAGATTCTCGTCAAGAGAATCAGGAACAACCGGGTATCCCAAATGACGAATGGCCGTAGTACACTTGACCAATGGTCTAGTACCAGGTATACCCCTAGCATCAAGAGTTTGTTGAAAATAAGGAGAATGATCGGTTACCTCTCGAACAATTTCTGTGAATAGTTCTCGGCTCATTCGGAACCGCCGACAAAATGTTCTTGCGTCGAAATGCGGGTTCTCGTAGAAGTATGTCGCCACTAAACGATTATGAGCACCCTCATGATCCCTACGTATGTACTGTTAGTACAAAAAGTGTGACGGGTCGTAATGGGTATGAATATAGCTTGTCGGACTGGGCCAACAAGCTTATAATGGGATGATCTTGTACTAATTCAAGTAGTTTGAATGATTCACCTGCACAAGAAGAGTAAATCGTTAGTCTTACCGTGAGGACGGACCCCACAATTAGACTCCGACGTGAGAGTAAGTACACATTCTTGAGAGGGAAATAAGAGTATGTGTGTGTAATTATGAGAGAGAAAGTTTTACCTTGTATGGGGATTAGAGTTGTTGGGTCCAATAAATTGACCCAATCACCCTGAACAAGATTTGAAAATAAAATAGCCTAACTCACTAAATAAACAGTGAGTGACTCACTGATAAAGAAATCAGTGAGTGACTCACTGATAAAGAAATCAGTGAGTGTTTTTTAGTGCTCTTTACTTACTGATACGGTGTCAGTGAGTAAAATATATAAGCTACAAACAACACAGTGACACTGAGATTTTGACACATGTCTCAGTGATCCTGAAGACACTATCTCTACATACAGATTGAAAAATATGGGTGGGAACTTCCAAGAGAAGAAGTCAAACAAGTACAAAACTTTACCAAAGAAGTGAGAACATTGTTATGACTCATTCAAAAGAGTGGTTGGTGTTTTTCCAAAAGTAGAAGAAGATGGACCACATAAGGGACCACATGTCACCTACCACCACAAGTCTTTGTATCTTTTGTTCATATAAATGTCTGTAATTGTAATAGATAGGTATGCATTCCTAAACAAACACAATACATAGTATTAGTTGATAGGATCATCCTCTCATTGAAACACAAGCATAGCTTGGATCAATGAGAGTTTATTTGTCATTCAATGGGGATAATATACCGAAATTATCCCCGTAAAAAGTCGAGGATGTAATCATGTAGTCTAGTTGATATTGAGAAATCTTGTAACTATTGTTCATCATGAATAATGAAGTTGTTCTTTATTTTACCAAGATTTACTCAAATTCTTTGGACCAACAAGAGCCCCTTTTATAGGCGAGGTTTACCGCTAGGGTTTCCTAGATTCTCGCATATAATGGTTAGTTGCTGGAGCCGGACCCTTGGCGGGTAAGGTTCTGTGTCAATCGCGGATGCGGACGTAAGATATGTTTAATGGTTGAAAGTTCAGCCCGCCGTATATCTTACGTGCGTCTTGAGGTCTGGGCCATAGCCAATTTCGTCATTGGGCTTACTGTAGGCCCAGGGTTTATAGTTATCTTACGGTTGTTGGGCCTGGGCCCAGCATGTGTATAGTGTGTATTCGGCCCAGCGGGCCTATTATACATACTATACGTCATCAAGTCCCCCCAGTCTAGTATGTGCACTGCGTGCGGATATTGTCACGTGCGGTGGATGTTACTAGACTTGAGTTGACTAAACACTTTCCCATTCTATGCGTTTTTTTTATTTTTGAAATGCTTTTCTGGTGCTTTCCTCTTTTTTAGGGATTGCTACGTCATCCAGTCCCCCTTAGTCTAGCATATTTATTGCATGCGGACATTGTCGCGTGCGGTAGGTATTTGCTAGACTTTAGGCTTGACCGGGACGTTTCTTTTTCTCACGCTTTTTTACGAGTATTTATGACATTTCCCTTTCTTTGGGAAGCGTTTCGTGCAACGTGGGCGCTTGTCGACTCTTCGTTTTCTGCTTTGATTTGACCTACTGTTTCACGCACTTCTTTTTTACTCTTGATCGTCATCGTTTATTCCGGCTTTCTTTGACACGTGTCATCATCCAGTTTTAGGTTTTCCCTTAGTATAAATACTTCTCTAACTTTCACCATCGCCGTTTTGTTGTATCTTTTTTTAGAAGAAAAATTCCTTCATCCGTCCGTCCTTTATCCGTTCGCTATGAGTTTGATTGTTGACATAAAGCGTGGTACCCCTTTAGAGACGTTTGGTTCCTTCCTTACGACTTATCATATTCCTTTGGAGGTTCACCCGGAGCTTCCTCCTCGCAGGTGTACGATGCATGAATGTCCTTCTGGGAAAATTGGTTTGTATACCCGCTTTTTTGATCTTGCCAATTTTCGTCTGCCTCTGTATGTTTTCCTTGTTGATTTGATTAGGCACTATCGTATTAATATTTCCCAGCTTTCGGTTCTTGGCGCGTGCAGGATTTCTCACTTTGAGATCTTGTGTCGCGCTCATGGTATTACACCAACTGTTGCTTTGTTTCGTTGCTTTTATGTTAATTCAAAGTCGAGAGGGTGGTTTTCCTTTAGTAAACGCGATGGCGTTCTCGCACTTTACACTAAGACTCTTGATTCTTTGAAGAATTGGAACGACCGATTTTTCTGGGTCAATGCCTTTGCTTGTCCTGCTTTGTTCCCGTGGCATTCTAAGAAGAACATCTTTAAAGATCCTGTTCCTCGCCCCGACGAGTACAATGTGATCATTTTGTAGTTCTTGCTACCAACCCTTATCCCTTCCGGGCATTCCCTGAGCCCTTTCTTTGCTGGGTTGGCCTGAGCCGCTACTATGCTTTGGGTGAGGACGTGTACCCTGAGTTTCTTCATGATGATCGAACTGGTGAGTTTCTTTTGCGTTCTCTTTTATTTTTTTTTCTTTTTTATTTATATGATATGTCCTCTTTTCTGTACAGTGATGAGTTGGCCCGAGTATATCCAGTCCCCGGAACCTATGAAGGCTACGATGACTACGCGTTTACGTCATGAAGGGGAGCCTTCTATTATTGAAGTTGATGTTCGCCGTACGGTGCCACTTATCCCCATTGCTCCTCCCCGTGCTGAGGGTGAGTTGGAGGCTGAAGTTAATCTTCTTTTTTAGCCAGAAGGTGCTAGTGTTAATACTGGTGGTGAATCATCTCTTGAGGTTACGGGTTCTGATATTGGCCCTTCTACCTCTGGTCCTTTGAAAAGAAAGGAGGGTCCTTTGTTGAGTGTCTCGGGATCTTCTAGTCCCGCTAAGAGATTTCGTTCAGACTTTCTACCGGGTCCGTCTAGTAGTGACATTCATGTTGATGGCTTTCAGGCCTTATTGGCTAGTAGTGTCTTGGAGGTTGAGTTAGGTTATACGGCCCCACACACTGGGCCTTTCATTACCTCTTCTATTTCCACTACTCCTGAGCGTGAGGTTGGGTTTTCAGTTGGTTCTTCCCTCAAGCGTGAGCCTGTTATTGGTTCTCCAGAAAGGTTGGTTATTTCTTCTGATTCTTCTTCTGATTCTACTACCTCTGCTGCTGGGGCTGAGGTCACTTCTTGTGCCAGGTCCGAAAATATTTTGGGTTTCGTTGCTACCACTGTTGCTACAATTGTCCCGACTGCTATCCATGTATTGAAGAATGTTTCTCCTTTCTTCAGTTCGTCCTCCGGTGGAGGGGCTAATCAGGATGCTAAAAATCTTGTTGGTCCTTCCGTTAGTCAGCCTTTGGCTGATGATGTCCGGGCTTCTATTGGGTTTGATCCTCTGCGATCACAGGAGCGTTATCTTCCGGATTAGAAAGTGTCTAACGGATCTCTTCTTGACAATCCCTTAGACTGCCGTGAAGTTGTTGATGGAGTTGCCCCCCCCCCCCCCCCCGAAGCTTTCCTCCTAACTTTATGAAATGAGTCATGATCATTTGCTTTCAAGTTTCGACATCTTGTCGGCTCGTCATTTGTGCTTTGGTTCTGAGTTGCGGATGCGTGCATAGCGCTATTTGCAAGAGAAGGAGAGGTTACCACCAGGTATGGTCTTCAAGCTGACGTGATTCATGGGCTGGAGTCCCAATTCGCATGGGCTGAATCTGATGTCTCTGAGATGTTATCTCTTCGTGGCCAAGTATCATCTTTAGGAGCAGCTGACAAAGAAAATGAAACATTGCATGCCAAGATTAAAGAGCTGGAGTCTTCTATTGTTGGTAAGGATGCCGAGCTTGAGCGATTACTGTTAGGTCACAATATTGTAACACAAGCATCAAAATGTAAGAAATATAGAAGAAAAGTGATCGGATGAACACTAAACAACACACACGTATGAATACTAAAGGAAGTTATGCGTAGGATATATTGTGAAGTGAACAGCCAACCTTCAAATGAAGGTTTACAAGACTATTTATAGGAGAAGGGACTAGGGCAACACTACAAGTCCCTTTCCTTCCTTATTGGTTTTGGGCCAAGGCTTATGGGCTTTCTACATAAGCCTTGCCTTTAATACAAACATAAAATCCTAATTAAGCAACCTATTACATATTGATTACAAACACTTGAAATATAGTTTAGGAGTGATTCCAACAATCTCCCCCTAAGTGTTGGTAATTAATAACTTCAGTAATTTTGAAACGTTGTTGGTGTTGATGTAATAGTTGCTTTGACGTCTTATGACATTCTTCTTTCTTGTGAGAAGAAGTGCCTTGATTCCAACAATCTCCCCAGTGTGAAGATCTTGTTTTTCTTTGATGTTTTCAGCTTTGACGTCTTCATTTATCTTTGTTCTTTATTCTGGCGTGGATATGGTGATGTTATGTTGTGGTAATCTACATTTGGTCCGCTTCGTTGCTCAGGTATCTCCACGTCCTTCTCCAACATGCTCACACGCTCTTTGACATTGGATTTTCAGGATTGATGTAGTTCTCTTTAGTCTTTAAACTTTGTAGATTCTTTGGTTTTGACTAAGAATCATTTTGACTTTTGTGTTGCCTTTCGAGAGAACTTCAATTTTTGTTGTTGTTGGTATAAGCATGTGGAGAATCTGCACGATCATCTCCCAGGAGCATCCATAAGAAGAAAAACATAAGAATTGGTTAGTGATAAACACCAATCGATCACTGTGGTCGTTTCTTAGAGAATTGATCACTACGATTGTTCTTGTGATGAATGTCTTGATTCCATTCACCTTGGTCAGGCGAATCAGCCGTCCGAATCCCATAAGGGACAGTTGGCATTACATTGAGCAAGTTTAGGTAATGACCCACATCTTCAGGACTCGATTCTTGAAAGGAATCTCCTTAGCGGGATTTCCAGCACTTACAAGTTCGAACTTTGAGCGTGTTAACAGCATAGTGTGAAAACACATCTCTAATTCTCGCAAAGGCTGTTCCTGAACTGGAGTCCCTCAAGTAGGATAACACGATGTACCTAAGTACACCTACAGTTCAGGTGAGTCACTGAGGTACACCGAAGCATCACCCTACGACTGTAGACCGTTTGAGACAACACTAAGCGTAACCCACAAGGAGTTACTGAAGCGACCTGCTGTCAGGGCTGTTTGATGTTGACCCTGGCAGGAGTTTCCATTCAATCATTGAGGATCACAATTGTGAACCCCTCATAAATGTTCTCGACAGATTGCTAAGATCTGTGTAGGACTCTAGAATAGTATCACTTGCGTCCTTAATGTTGAACGACAAGTGATGAAATGTCAAGTGTTCCTAAGAGATCTTTTGATGAATCTCGTGGCTCTAGACTCAATAGTGCGCTTTGGTTTTCCTGAGTGGAGACTAGGGAGAAAGTCTCCTTCTTCAATACCAACAATCTCTAAGAGAAAGCCGATAGTTTACGTAGGGTTCCTTGTGAGAATGAAACAAGCTTCTGTTGAGAGAAACTTGAGTGGCTAAGAAGGTTTAGTGCATGCGTCACTGGGTCCATGACGACTTTAATCTTCAATACCGGTGTCATCTAGTGACAACCAGTAGCATATGTATTGAACTCGGTGTCTGCCCTAAGTTGAATAATTTGGAGGGCTATTTCTTTTCACCATTTTCTTTATTTTTCTTTTTAATTCTTCAACTCCTTCTTTCTCCGATTCTCATTTTCTCCTTTTTATAATCATACCTAAGGACTTCTAAATTCTAACTATTGGTGGTGTCCTTGGGTAGATCCCTCCGGCTCTGGCGGATCATAGGACGGTTATTCCTAACCCTAGTCACCTTATAAATCCATGACTATCCTACGTTGCCATAAAACCATTTTCTTGAAAATCTCTCAAAGTTGTGGAAAACTAGAAGGGGGGGTTGAATAGTTTTACCAATTTAAAACTTCCTTTTAAATATTTAGATCGACTTATGTCAATCTATTTGGTTGTTTATGTTGGACGTTGATAGATAGATATATAAACATATAATGAAAGATAAAGAGTAAGAAGCACATCACCACGACACAAGTTATTTATAGTGGTTCGGCTACAAGGACACCTTCCTTGCCCTACTCCACTCCCCGAGTCACCTACTCGAGAGTTCGTAAGCACTACACCAACTCCTTATGGCGGAGAAGCCTTCACAACGTCGCTTAACCTTTTTCCGGTACAAAGCTAAATACCGAGTTCTTTCACACCAAGGCGAACCACACCTAACACAACGTCGCCTACCCTTTATACGGTGCTAGGCTAACCACCGAGTTCTTTCACACCTTAGGAGAACTAATCTTATCACAACGTCGCCTACCCTTTATTAGGTACTAGGCTAAGCACCTAGTTCCATTATGGAGGAACTACTACCCTTCACGACACAACACCTATTATCAAGGAGATCTACTCCTTGTTACAATATCATCAAGGATATCACCATCCTTGGAAATAAACAACTACTTATAAGTATAACGATGCACCTCATCAATTATACGACCTAAGCATTCTTCCCAAATGCTACTTGACTAGATTCATCAGCATCCTTCACTAATGCCTTTGACACAACGCTTGGCACCCTTCACTAATGCCTTCGTCTTGGCACCTTAAGCATTCTTCACTAATGCTTTGACGCGGATGATGAGAACCTTTCACTAATGCTTTCATCTTGACACTTTCGGCATTCTTCACTAATGCCTTCAACCCAACATCTATGGAGAAAGGAAGAACTATCAACAAGAGAACCTTCGTTGTCTTGATGATGACGAAGCATGGCAACTCATGGACTTGAGCTTGCACGTCTTCAAGATGTGGTGATCTTTCCTTTAAGAGGAACCTACAAGATCACACAAGAACAAACGAGAAAAGCTACATAGATCTCTTGGATCTGAGGTTAGAGGGTTAGAATACTTGGGGGAAGTATGTGTGTAAAAGAATGACAAGTAAGGAAGAAATGGCTCTCTATTTATAGAGAAAATTCTCTACTGTTTCCCCGGATCCCACGGATCCCTTCCACTTGGGATCCGGCTAGCACAAAGCTAGGGATCCGTGGAACGCTCCTCTTTGCCCATGGGTATTTTTGGTTATGGGTCATGGGTCATGGGTTATGGGTTGATCAATGGTTTTCTTTCTAGATACAATGAACTTAGATAAGTGGTATATATAAAACCATGGGTTATGGTTCAATACCATTTGCTAGTTTCTACCCATTTTAGTATTTACATGTTTTTACCTTATTTTAGTATTTACATGCTTTTACCCATTTTAGTATACTTAGTTTAAGTATATGCTAACCCAATATGTAAACACTAGTTGTTGTACATATATATATCTAGATCATAAAATCACTTATACTTGTTTTAGTGTTTTATGTGAAAATGTGAATATGTTAGAAAACTATTAGTTCAAACCATTTACGTATTTTATTTGTTTCGTTAATATGATTTTACTTTTGTTATCGACAAAACATTAGAAGATCGTAAAATATAAATAAACGTTTTTACGGCTTATTTGTATTAACAATCTCCCCCTTTTTGTTGATGACAAAACATAAAATTATTATTTTAAGGAAATGCTAAAATTCGTAAACGTTTGAATTTGTAGTTTTTACTTTCTTCTCCCCATTTTTGTCGAAACAAAAAGTGTTAAAAGAAACTAACACAATTTTTATAAGAAAAATTATAAAAGATGTAACGAGAGCAAGTGACGGGAATGGTACTCGTCTTAACTCCCCCTTGACGAGTCCATTCCTTTGAAAAAGGGCGTCAAGGACATAATGTAAAATAAGCTACTTGTGTTTGCAATTAAGTTTGCAAATGGTTCGTCTAAGTGACGAAAACGTGCTCCCCCTTAGATATTGCAATGTTTGCAATGGGGCGTCATGAAGTGTAACCCGAAAATTAGATTAAGTTTGCAAATGATTTTGCAATGTCGTTTGACACAAAGCTCCCCCTAGCTTTATGGTGTCAATATTTTCATGTGTATTTTGAATAACTACAAAACAAAGGTTAGAAAAACAAGAGTATAGTGCATAATTTCCTGCAAAAGAGACTCAAGTTAGTAGAAATCTGTGCTTCTGTACCACGGTTCCCTTCTTGGAGGGATCCGTCTAGGCAAAATGGAGGGATCCGGCTGTCTGTCGACAGTTTCTTCATCAATGAAGATGTGTCAAGTAATGCTACTATGATGATGATATATATATGAGCAATACAGATCACAACGCACAACACATAGCAAATAGATGTTCATTCAATAAAATAAGAGATAATCAACTAAATCTCTAAAACTAAGAGAATGAGCTTAACCAAACAAGTACTCATAATGCTAATAAGTTACTCCAAATTAGTGATTCAACTAAAGAACTTAATTACGAAAAGGTGTCCTAAACGTTCTAGGTTTGAGCTTACGACTATTATGCTCATTGTGGTTTAGGCTTGTTAACCTCTTCGAAACGTTCGAGGAGGTGATGAAACATGAATCGATGCTCTTCGCGTAATTCATGTATCAACCTTTCAACGTGTTTACAATGATAGCAATCCTTGTTATGGTTTTGAATTTCTTGAAGTGAAAGTTCAAGTGAAGTGGGTTGAGGTTCTTCAAATAAAGGAGGATTTGGTTGAGACTCATTTAGTGGTGGCTCTATAATGTTTGTGGCTAGAGGTAAAGAGACATCAACTTCCATTTGGTCAGGTGGTTGCTTTTGATGTCTTCTCATAATCCAAAATGGACTATTGGGAGGGATGATAGAGTTTGCTTTTGGATCAAGTGTTGATTCAATATTTTGATTTTGTGGCTCAATCTTTTCATGTGAATTGGATGGTAATGGTGAAAGATGAGATGGCCAAGAGGGTAAGTCTTCTACATTGTGAGAGTGTGAAAATGATTGTGAAGTATCTCTAGGTACTAATGATGTTGGTTGAGTTGTGGGGGGTTTGTTTGCTATGGTAGAATTTGGTGAAGATATCCTGGTGGGAATCTTATTCTTGGGAATTAGTTTGATTGGTTTCCTTGATGTGGGAGAAATCCTAGCATTGGTGGACTTAACCGGAGATGATTCGGTTGAAGAAACTTCGTGTATGATTCTAGCAAGTTTCTTGGGTGGTTCTTGGGTGGATGAGTGAGCACTAGGAGCCTTTCTCATATTGAAATGATTAAGGGAAATGGTTGCAATTTCTGATATTTGTGTGAGATGACTAAAGTGTTCTAGGCAATGTGGTTTATAAAGAGAAGATCTTGGCAATTTTGTATTTAAGACTTAATCCACTAATGTTCATGGAAATGTGATGATTGACATACACAAGGTTGAGATTCAGAGTTTACACTGATCTAGGAACTCATTTAAGATGAGATGGAGTGTTTGGGTTAGCAATGTTAGACATATACTGTCACCCGGATCCCACGGTTCCCTCCTTGGAGGGATCCGTCTAGGCTATTCCTAGGGATCCGGCTCTCAGCAGTTATGACAGATTTGAAATGAGGTTTCTAGAAGCTAAAGCCTATCTTGATTTGGGTGTTTCAGCTCTCCTAAGTGTTTTAGGATGAGAGGGTACTTGAATGATCATGAGTAATAAGTGTTTGTAGCTAATGATTGTTTCTTATGGAATGAGGATAGGACAAGATGACTACCAATGGATATCCAAGGTTAACACTATTTGTTTTGGAGGTGTTAAGTCATAATAAATGATCCTAGTGATTAGATTTAAGCTTGTGATGAAATTTGAAAAATCCTTAAAAATTATAGGAATTGAAAAACTAATTTTTGACTCATTTTGAAATAAGAATGACTTGAAACAATTTTCTAAAAAAGTTTAATTTGTCTACTTAAGTGTTTTGAAAGATGAAAATTTGGCTTGTGAGTAATGGAGCGGAAATATGGTGGTTTTTGATGTGTTAGTAAATCAAGACGTATTTAGACTAAGATCTTAAGTAAGCCTTTAGTGAGTCAAAGCTTTTTCTTATCATGGAATAAGACTTAGTTGGGTTCTAAAACAGATGCTTAGCTACTGTGAAGTTTATCTAGAAAGCAATCTTGATGTAGGAAATGCAGTATTGCTTATCTGCTGACACGGATCCCACGATTCCCTCAAGGAGGGGATCCGGCTAGGCTATTCCTAGGGATCCGGCATCTGCAGATCAGAACCTATTCATAAATGATGTGCAGGTTTTGCACATTATTACGTCTATAAAACAAGCAATAAGAATAAGCAAGCCATCATATAGCACCAGAAACAATATCCAAAATACCCTAAACCAACAATGCTAAAAAGAAATCATTCAAACATAAGATAGATGAAAATAAGCACATTCCTATTGTCTCTTTCGTCAATTCTTCCTTTTTCTTTTTGACGGCTTAGTGAGATTGTAAGCGAGGTTTTGAATCATGCCTCTTATTTGTTTGTATTCCGCGGTCTCGTTTGGAATGGTTGGAAGTTGTTCGTGGTATTCAAGAATGTCCAATTTGATGTTCGATACGGGGTCAATGTCCTCCTCCTCATCTTCTTCTTCTTCTTCTTCTTCTCCGGCCGAGGAGTCCGAGAGAGCTTCGGGTTTCTTTCCATTGACCATGAACCGTTTGGATGGTTGTTTGGTAAGGGGTACCATGACGTGATCGGAAAGGTAATGGTCATCGTTGATAGGGGATGGTTGCAATGCACTAACGTACTTACAAAGTCGTGTTAGGAGCATACCATATGGGAGTACCATGTTGGAAGCTTTGAATACCCCAGCCATTCTCCTTACCATGTAATAGGTAAGATTAAATGGCCTTTGGTGGATAAGACAATAGATCATTTGCACAAGGCATGCGTTTGGATGATCTTTGTTTCCAACTAGGCTAATGATGTTTTCCCTAAGGATTTCTTCCCATTTTCTAAACATGGGATGCATTTCAAAAAGTTCCATTTTAAAGGGATCACGGTGAATGAGCTTTTTGTTACGATCGTAACGGGATTGGTTAGTCCTAATTTTAAAGATAGTATCACGAATGGTTTCGGGATTGTCGAGAGGAGTGTTGTAAAGAGGCTTAGGATCAAGTGCAAGGTTTTGAGCGTTAATTTCCCAATTTTGAGAGTACATACAAATTCCTTCACAAGGAATGCGAAGAATTTGAGCAAAAGTGTTGAGAGGAAGAATAAAGTTTTGTGTGTTGATGATAAAGGCAATTGAGATGCTATTATCGGTGTTTTTAATGATCCTAAAGCTTTTGTAAAACTCAAAAATAAAGACCGGACAAATTTGTTCATCAATGTCAAGAAGACAATCAAAGTTGATTGTCGAGAAAACTTGACGAATGTCGGTATCTTCAAGGAAACATTCCTTGACTACACGACCTTCGTTAATAAGTCGTTTTGTGAGGCTTTTGAAAATTTTACGGTTAGTTTTGGTCAGGCCCCTTTTACGATAGTAGTGAGTAAGATAGTGGACGGTGTCATGATGATCTTGTTGAGTGGCTTTGGGCATGGTTGGTCCTAGAAATACAAATTTTCCAATTAGGTAAAATTAGTTGGAAATGGGTTTATGGTTTTTGGTTTGTATTAACAATGTTGTGAGCACAATGTGATTTAGTTAAAAAGCCCCTTTTCATGATTAATTTGAAAAACCCTAATTAAATTAATTTGATTATAACTTAAGGAACCATAAACCCTAGAATGAAGATGATGAAAATTAGAACAGGTTAATGTAATTACTTACAATGGTGTTCTAGGAAGGAGTACTTGAGGTTATGGAAGCCAATGAGGATGGATTCAGTAGCTTGGTCGTTTTTGTGTTATGAGAATAGAGGGAAAAAGATCAGTGGTGATTTTTGAAAGCGTATAGCTGAGTTCTGTTCCACGGTTCCCCCGGATCCTTTGTATTTGGGATCTGGCTAGTACAACTAGAGGGATCCGGCTACTATGAACATAAAAGAGGTTGTTTGACAATATTTTTGTAGTATGCTTATGGAATAGCTTACCCAAAAAATAGTTCGGAGGTTTTAGATGACGATTGTTTTTGGATGACGGCTTTTGATGAATCTCATATCGAGGATGTGATGACGGCGTTAAAAAATATTATTCCCGATGACGAGAAAGGTGGAAGAGTGACGAAAGAGACCTCTAACGCTCTTAGTGTTTAAATAATCAAAGTAGTACTTGTGAAAATAAGTAGAGCTCAAGTATCCTATCTAATGAAAAGTAAAACATACCTCTATGTTTCTTGATTTGGTATAAGACCAATAATACTTCATGAGCTTTTAAAGTAATCCTTTGTACTTGATGTACTTAAGTTGTTATTACTTTAAGAATCCTTCCTTTAATGTTGACTTCATCTTTGAATGAAGATTTTGGGAAATTCTAGCATGAAAATTACTCGAGAACGGAATATTGTTAGAATCATCTATCAATGTCCAACAAAATGATTTAACAGAAAATATGATCCCCAAAAAAATCCTTCTTTGTAGTTTTCAAACATACACGGATCGTATCAAGTCTTTAAAGTACAATATAGTTTAAGAAACTTGGTTACGAAGCTCTGATGCCAATTGTGGAAAACTAGAAGGGGGGGGGGGGTTGAATAGTTTTACCAATTTAAAACTTCCTTTAAAATATTTAGATCGACTTATGTCAATCTATTTGGTTGTTTATGTTGGACGTTGATAGATAGATATATAAACATATAATGAAAGATAAAGAGTAAGAAGCACATCACCACGACACAAGTTATTTATAGTGGTTCGGCTACAAGGACACCTTCCTTGCCCTACTCCACTCCCCGAGTCACCTACTCGAGAGTTCGTAAGCACTACACCAACTCCTTATGGCGGAGAAGCCTTCACAACGTCGCTTAACCTTTTTCCGGTACAAAGCTAAATACCGAGTTCTTTCACACCAAGGCGAACCACACCTAACACAACGTCGCCTACCCTTTATACGGTGCTAGGCTAACCACCGAGTTCTTTCACACCTTAGGAGAACTAATCTTATCACAACGTCGCCTACCCTTTATTAGGTACTAGGCTAAGCACCTAGTTCCATTATGGAGGAACTACTACCCTTCACGACACAACACCTATTATCAAGGAGATCTACTCCTTGTTACAATATCATCAAGGATATCACCATCCTTGGAAATAAACAACTACTTATAAGTATAACGATGCACCTCATCAATTATACGACCTAAGCATTCTTCCCAAATGCTACTTGACTAGATTCATCAGCATCCTTCACTAATGCCTTTGACACAACGCTTGGCACCCTTCACTAATGCCTTCGTCTTGGCACCTTAAGCATTCTTCACTAATGCTTTGACGCGGATGATGAGAACCTTTCACTAATGCTTTCATCTTGATACTTTCGGCATTCTTCACTAATGCCTTCAACCCAACATCTATGGAGAAAGGAAGAACTATCAACAAGAGAACCTTCGTTGTCTTGATGATGACGAAGCATGGCAACTCATGGACTTGAGCTTGCACGTCTTCAAGATGTGGTGATCTTTCCTTTAAGAGGAACCTACAAGATCACACAAGAACAAACGAGAAAAGCTACATAGATCTCTTGGATCTGAGGTTAGAGGGTTAGAATACTTGGGGGAAGTATGTGTGTAAAAGAATGACAAGTAAGGAAGAAATGGCTCTCTATTTATAGAGAAAATTCTCTACTGTTTCCCCGGATCCCACGGATCCCTTCCACTTGGGATCCGGCTAGCACAAAGCTAGGGATCCGTGGAACGCTCCTCTTTGCCCATGGGTATTTTTGGTTATGGGTCATGGATCATGGGTTATGGGTTGATCAATGGTTTTCTTTCTAGATACAATGAACTTAGATAAGTGGTATATATAAAACCATGGGTTATGGTTCAATACCATTTGCTAGTTTCTACCCATTTTAGTATTTACATGTTTTTACCTTATTTTAGTATTTACATGCTTTTACCCATTTTAGTATACTTAGTTTAAGTATATGCTAACCCAATATGTAAACACTAGTTGTTGTACATATATATATCTAGATCATAAAATCACTTATACTTGTTTTAGTGTTTTATGTGAAAATGTGAATATGTTAGAAAACTATTAGTTCAAACCATTTACGTATTTTATTTGTTTCGTTAATATGATTTTACTTTTGTTATCGACAAAACATTAGAAGATCGTAAAATATAAATAAACGTTTTTACGGCTTATTTGTATTAACAATCTCCCCCTTTTTGTTGATGACAAAACATAAAATTATTTTAAGGAAATGCTAAAATTCGTAAACGTTTGAATTTGTAGTTTTTACTTTCTTCTCCCCCTTTTTGTCGAAACAAAAAGTGTTAAAAGAAACTAACACAATTTTTATAAGAAAAATTATAAAAGATGTAACGAGAGCAAGTGACGGGAATGGTACTCGTCATAACTCCCCCTTGACGAGTCCATTCCTTTGAAAAAGGGCGTCAAGGACATAATGTAAAATAAGCTACTTGTGTTTGCAATTAAGTTTGCAAATGGTTCGTCTAAGTGACGAAAACGTGCTCCCCCTTAGATATTGCAATGTTTGCAATGGGGCGTCATGAAGTGTAACCCGAAAATTAGATTAAGTTTGCAAATGATTTTGCAATGTCGTTTGACACAAAGCTCCCCCTAGCTTTATGGTGTCAATATTTTCATGTGTATTTTGAATAACTACAAAACAAAGGTTAGAAAAACAAGAGTATAGTGCATAATTTCCTGCAAAAGAGACTCAAGTTAGTAGAAATCTGTGCTTCTGTACCACGGATCCCACGGTTCCCTTCTTGGAGGGATCCGTCTAGGCAAAATGGAGGGATCCGGCTGTCTGTCGACAGTTTCTTCATCAATGAAGATGTGTCAAGTAATGCTACTATGATGATGATATATATATGAGCAATACAGATCACAACGCACAACACATAGCAAATAGATGTTCATTCAATAAAATAAGAGATAATCAACTAAATCTCTAAAACTAAGAGAATGAGCTTAACCAAACAAGTACTCATAATGCTAATAAGTTACTCCAAATTAGTGATTCAACTAAAGAACTTAATTACGAAAAGGTGTCCTAAATGTTCTAGGTTTGAGCTTACGACTATTATGCTCATTGTGGTTTAGGCTTGTTAACCTCTTCGAAACATTCGAGGAGGTGATGAAACATGAAACGATGCTCTTCGCGTAATTCATGTATCAACCTTTCAACGTGTTTACAATGATAGCAATCCTTGTTATGGTTTTGAATTTCTTGAAGTGAAAGTTCAAGTGAAGTGGGTTGAGGTTCTTCAAATAAAGGAGGATTTGGTTGAGACTCATTTAGTGGTGGCTCTATAATGTTTGTGGCTAGAGGTAAAGAGACATCAACTTCCATTTGGTCAGGTGGTTGCTTTTGATGTCTTCTCATAATCCAAAATGGACTATTGGGAGGGATGATAGAGTTTGCTTTTGGATCAAGTGTTGATTCAATATTTTGATTTTGTGGCTCAATCTTTTCATGTGAATTGGATGGTAATGGTGAAAGATGAGATGGCCAAGAGGGTAAGTCTTCTACATTGTGAGAGTTTGAAAATGATTGTGAAGTATCTCCAGGTACTAATGATGTTGGTTGAGTTGTGGGGGGTTTGTTTGCTATGGTAGAATTTGGTGAAGATATCCTGGTGGGAATCTTATTCTTGGGAATTAGTTTGATTGGTTTCCTTGATGTGGGAGAAATCCTAGCATTGGTGGACTTAACCGGAGATGATTCGGTTGAAGAAACTTCGTGTATGATTCTAGCAAGTTTCTTGGGTGGTTCTTGGGTTGATGAGTGAGCACTAGGAGCCTTTCTCATATTGAAATGATTAAGGGAAATGGTTGCAATTTCTGATATTTGTGTGAGATGACTAAAGTGTTCTAGGCAATGTGGTTTATAAAGAGAAGATCTTGGCAATTTTGTATTTAAGACTTAATCCACTAATGTTCATGGAAATGTGATGATTGACATACACAAGGTTGAGATTCAGAGTTTACACTGATCTAGGAACTCATTTAAGATGAGATGGAGTGTTTGGGTTAGCAATGTTAGACATATACTGTCACCCGGATCCCACGGTTCCCTCCTTGGAGGGATCCGTCTAGGCTATTCCTAGGGATCCGGCTCTCAGCAGTTATGACAGATTTGAAATGAGGTTTCTAGAAGCTAAAGCCTATCTTGATTTGGGTGTTTCAGCTCTCCTAAGTGTTTTAGGATGAGAGGGTACTTGAATGATCATGAGTAATAAGTGTTTATAGCTAATGATTGTTTCTTATGGAAGGAGGATAGGACAAGATGATTACCAATGGATATCCAAGGTTAACACTAAGTGTTTTGGAGGTGTTAAGTCATAATAAATGATCCTAGTGATCAGATTTAAGCTTGTGATGAAATTTGAAAAATCCTTAAAAATTATAGGAATTGAAAAACTAATTTTTGACTCATTTTGAAATAAGAATGACTTGAAACAATTTTCTAAAAAAGTTTAATTTGTCTACTTAAGTGTTTTGAAAGATGAAAATTTGGCTTGTGAGTAATGGAGCGGAAATATGGTGGTTTTTGATGTGTTAGTAAATCAAGACGTATTTAGACTAAGATCTTAAGTAAGCCTTTAGTGAGTCAAAGCTTTTTCTTATCATGGAATAAGACTTAGTTGGGTTCTAAAACAGATGCTTAGCTACTGTGAAGTTTATCTAGAAAGCAATCTTGATGTAGGAAATGCAGTATTGCTTATCTGCTGACACGGATCCCATGGTTCCCTCAAGGAGGGGATCCGGCTAGGCTATTCCTAGGGATCCGGCATCTGCAGATCAGAACCTATTCATAAATGATGTGCAGGTTTTGCACATTATTACGTCTATAAAACAAGCAATAAGAATAAGCAAGCCATCATATAGCACCAGAAACAATATCCAAAATACCCTAAACCAACAATGCTAAAAAGAAATCATTCAAACATAAGATAGATGAAAATAAGCACATTCATATTGTCTCTTTCGTCAATTCTTCCCTGCATCCCCAATATTTTCTACCTCTTCTTGTATCGCCTTATTTCTTTATGGTGCGTGTCCTCTTTTCTTTTGCCTTATTGGAGTGTACCCTTCTCGTATGTTTAAGTTGTGCTCTGCTATGTGTCTTGGGACACCCCTCATGTCTGCCAGACACCAGGCGAATATATCCAAGTTCTGCTTCAGCAGGTCGCACAGCTTCTTGCGTCCTTCAACTAACAAGGTTGATCCGATGGCTATTGTTTGCTCTGGATGTTCCGGATGTATTGCCACGTGTATTCGTTTGTCCATTTATTTTTCCGTCGTGGCTTGTGGCGTTGGTTCGGAAACCATAGTACATTCGAACGAGACCATCCTGCTACTACGAATCATGAGCACTCCGCCTTCTACCGGGATTTTTATCATTCCATGTGCTGTTGAAGGCACGGCCTGCAGTTTTCGCGCCCCCGGCCTTCCTATAATCTCGTTATATGGCGATTGGGACCTTACAATAACGAAGTTTATCCATGCTGATGCTGAATGTTCATTGTCGCCGATTTTAGTTAGCAACGACATCTGCCCGATTGGCCATGTTACTTCTCCACTAAATCCAATAAGGGGAGTTGTGACAGGCATCATTTGTCTTCTTATTTTGGGCCAGAGCCTTTCGAAGCAATGCTCGTATAGGACTTCTGATGCGGAGCCTCCATCGACATACATTTGGTGTATGAAGTGTCCGCCTATCTCTGCGTCGATGACCATTGGCCCGTCATTCCCTTCTTCTTCCGCAAGTGATGGGAATGAAATATTCTGGTTTGGGGAAAAGCTTTGTGTGATTTTTTGTCGTATTACCCGCTGCTGAGATTGCACCATCATGATTGCGAGAGGCTTATCTTTTCCTGATGTTTCCCCTTTTTTAGGCACTTTGGACTGGTCCTTGCCACTATTTTGTTTAAGTTCCTTTATCACGTTTGACAGCTTTCCGGTTCTCAGTAGTTCTTCTATTTGCCTTTTCAGGTGCATGCATTCATCCGTGTTGTGTCCTACTTCTCCGTGGAACTCACAATATTTGTTGGCGTTCCTTTTCTCAACCGGTGTAAGCATTGGTGGAGGAGTTTTGAATTTCGCCTTTTCCAACGTCAATATTTCTTTGGGTGTTTTGGAAAGGAGAGTAAACCTATCTTGCTTCCTCTCCGTCCGGAGTTGATTTCTGTACCCTCTCTTGAAGCCTTGCTTCTGCCCGGATTCATGCGACTTCCATTGTACTTGGGGTAGCAACCTCCTTTTTTCGTGATAGCCAGCGGCTACTCCCCCACGAAGAAAAGATGCGGTTACCCTCATCATCTTGTCCACTGATTTGGGTATATTATCATGCAACCTTTTGATTAACTCAGGGTTGGTGATTCCATGCATGAAACTGGAAACCTTCATGACTTCCGGAGCTCCTTTGAGATCCCTGCTTTCTACCTTGAACCTTTTCACGAAATCTTATGTGGTTTCTCCTACTTTCTGTTTGATATGATGGAGTTCCACAGGATCCTTTATGCACTTCTTTTGCTGAAGGAAATTTGACAGGAAAACCTCTTTCAGCTCATCATAACTGTCTACCGATTCCGGTGGGAGATCGTCAAACCACACCCTAGCGGATCCAGTGAGGGTAGAGTTGAACATGTGGCACCATGTTGGCACGACCCATCGTTCTACCTTCGCCGCTGCTTGAAAAATCTTCAAATGGTCTTCCAGGTCTTCACTTCCGTCGTATGTCTTCACATTGGTACGCATTCGCATCTTCTTAGGCATGTCGAAATAGCGCATGCGTGGAGTGAATGGGTCAGTCTCCTTGCACACCCATGGCTTAGCTAAGTCGTCGTTCTCGACATCCGACTTTTGCCTCTTTGATCCGGAACTCCAGTGTTCGTCTCCGTTGTCTTCGCTTCCGGAGAACCTATCAGTCTTCCGTGAGTATGTTCGGCTACCTTCGTATTCTCCGGAGTAGGGTTCCGTTTTTTGCGAATAAGAGCGGTGTTGAGTGCCTCTGTCCTCTTCTTCAGATCTGCGGCGGCTAGTTCTCTTTGTGCTTCCGGAGCACATGGAGATACTTTTTTCTCTGTCTCCGAGCCTATGGAACGCGCTTTTGCGCAACCTTCTGAACACTTCCTCCTTTTCAGCGGTTTTCTTCCGCGGTGATCTGTATCGGCTGCGCCTTAGCTCAGAGTTTTCTCTCGTGTTCCGACGCTTTCGAGATTCGATCTTCTTTCTCAGATCATTCCTTTGCATCTGCTTTCCGGATTCGGATTGCTGTGATGCTTCGCTAAAGTCTAACCGGGTTTTCACCGTTTCTCTAGCCTTGATTCTCTCTTCCTGTTTCCGAACTTTCTCTGTCACAATGGGTAAGATCTGTTCGTAGTACTTGTCGCAGTACTTTTTGATGGCTGCACTGGATGCGGGCCCATCAGATCATTCCAGATCTATTGCGTTTTTCTTTCCCCTTGTTCCGCACCACAGATACAGGAGCGGGAGTAGGGTCAGAGCGAGCTCTTTTGGTGAGCATTTTTTCCTTTCGGACGCAGTTGTGTACTGGGTCCCACGGATGGCGTCAACTTGTTAGTACAAAAAGTGTGACAGGTCGTAATAGGTATGAATATAGCTTGTCGGACTGGGCCAACAAGCTTATAATGGGCTGATCTTGTACTAATCCAAGTAGTTTGAATGATTCACCTGCACAAGAAGAGTAAACCGTTAGTCTTACCGTGGGGACGAACCCCACGATTAGACTCCGGCGTGAGAGTACGTACACATTTTTTAGAGGGAAATAAGAGTATGTGTGTAATTATGAGAGAGAAAGTTGTACCTTGTATGGGGATTAGAGCCCCTTTTATAGGCGAGGTTTACCGCTAGGGTTTCCTAGATTCTCGCATATAATGGTTAGTTGCCGGAGCCGGACCCTTGGCGGGCAAGGTTCCGTGTCAATCGCGGATGCGGACGTAAGATATCTTTAATGGCTGAAGGTTTAGCTCGCCGTATATCTTACGTGCGTCTTGAGGTCTGGACCATAGCCAATTTCGTCATTGGGCTTACTGTAGGCCCAGGGTTTATAGTTATCTTACGGTTATTGGGCCTGGGCCCATTATGTGTATAGTGTGTATTGGGCCTAGCGGGCCTATTATACATACTATACGTCATCATGTACCTTCGTCGAACTTTTGGCCGTGATGCTTTGTAAGCCTTCCAAGCAAAATCCACAAACTCACTAAAAACTTTTTCATCGTCGGAAGACGAAGAAGAACCAAATGAAAGCTCGAACGACATATTAAAGAATGTGTTTGAAGGTATTGAGATAGAATTGTTGATTAAAATTGTGTGTTTTAGAAATGTGTTTGAATTAGTATTAATAGGAAAAGTTGTAAAGTTTTTTTTTTTTTTTTTTTTTTTTTTTTTTTTTTTTTTTTTTTTTTAATGTGGCAACGGTCAAAAGGAAAATGGGAGAATTTAATATCGGTTGGAATTACAACCGATGCCCACATTTTGAAGCCACGACCGAGTTGATGACCCAAGACCCACAGTCGAGATGACCGATATGAATATCAGTCGTGAGAGAGAATTTTGGGTGACTGACCGAGTTTTTTCCTTCGAGTGCGTCCAACCTAAATTCTTAGACAAACTACAATATCGGTCTTTGTAATCTACTAGTATTAATTTTACATGAGAACCCGGTATACTTACATATATAAAGCTACATAAAAAATATTGTCATGTCAAAAGTTTTCTTATAATAATTTTTTTTTAGAAAGGCAGTAATATATTAACTAACAACAAAAAAAGACAATACAACCAAACGGCATTCCTCCTCTCCAAACAAGCCGATTAAAAAAAAAAAGGAACCCGAACAAGAAAAAAAAATACACAAATCAAGCCAACAAAGCTTGAACTAAATTTTATCCTCACTTGTGATTTTCGTGCTTTAATAGATAGAGCTTTGCAATTTTTCCTATCAAAATTACTCACAAATCTCAACATTATAACGGTGACATTGTACTATAACATCGTCTATAACACCATTGGCGTGTGATAATACAGGTGTTATAAGTTTATTTTGGGCATATAACATCACCGTATCGGTTGCTTAATTGGTTTGGTATTGGTGTGTCTAGCTCAAATCCGAATTTGTATGTCTAAACAATTTGTTAGGCTTGGATAACCATCGTAGAAATTTATGTCTAGTTTATAACAAAATCGGTCATAAGCTAAGGTTTGAATATCGAATAAAACTATACTTTATTTATCAAGCGTGTGTAAGGGTGACGATCATTTAAAAGGAAGCATCGGACAAATCAAGGTGGTGACCACGGCTCGGTCAGGAGACATGGTCCAAACCCGGTACGAGGATGACTTGAGCCTAGGTTCAATGAATCTTTTATGGTTTGGAACCTTCCTACATAATTATTCTTAAAATTAATATGTTGACATTCTCCTTTAGCATCATCCAAAGAAACATGTTGAAGTCAAACTTTGATAGAGAATTGGTCAATGTTGACCTTGCATCAATAAGTCAATAACTATTGTATATACCTAGTTGATTAATAAGAATCTAGATACATGAACGAGATTAATAACACAAATATTAACAAAAGGAACATGTATAGTAGTATAAACCAGATGATTCACCGCTCGACATGTAAACCAACGATGCATATAGTAGTCGCTAATGTAATTCACCATTAGTCCTTGGAGTGCAGAAGTTATGCGTAAATACAGGATGAAAAAAAAAAAAACTATGCATAATGTTAGAAAATTTCAGAATCGTAAACTAACACGAAATTAGATTTCTAATATTATTAAAGAATAAAGCTACTCTTAGCTTTTAAGTTCTACAAAAATCATGACAGACAACAGAAACCTGAAATACATGCTCCAGCGAGCACATCGGCTTGAAGTATGCTTGGCCAGCATAGGCAAAGCAACAGCCGATTTATCCACAATTGCACAATAACAAAAATCGACAACTAGTTCAACTACTCCTTCTAGTTGAACGACAAACAGCAGAACGGATGGCCAAAGCCTTCTCGTATCTGATATTGTCTTTTGCACAAACACAATGTGACTCTACAAGTCACCCGAAATACATGCCATTTAAAGCATTACAAATCTTTATTCTATTCATAACAAAATCGTAAACTGGAGTCGACCACAGACTCGTGGGACCTACCTTAACTACACGGACTCTTCCTGAAAACCTGAAAAAACGTCACAAAATTTAGATTCTATTCGTTCACATAATTTTTGTTAAATGTAACTATAATATAACTGTTATAAAAACATTCGATTGTCTTACCAAATTATTCTTATTTCTTGAGGCCGTTACTTGACAAAACCTTTTTGCCATATGGGCTTGTACGCAGCGCAGGGACATGTGGTTTTATTGCCTCGACTAATGCCTCACGTAGAGTTCCCTGAACAAGACAAGTAAATATATACATACATATACACATATATACACTCATGAAAAACTTTTTTTGGGATATATTAGCCAAGCAGCTAATACATATGTGGTTCACTGGTTCCTGACCCGGACCATATTGACCCATTTCAACCCAAACGCTTTACCCAACCCGTCAACCCATTCAACTAGCCACCTCTATTTTCTGTAAATTTTTGCAAGAACAGTGGTTGTTTTACAATGAAACCCCGAATGCGATGGTTCAAAAAGTTTACCACATCAGAGAAATAAATGCTGACCTTTGAAGAACGAAGAGCTGCCTGGACAACATAGTTTCCATAAGGATCCTGCATGATTTGATCTAAACGAGGATTATTCATCAGCTCGTTAACAATACAGACACGACGCTCTTCTCGGGCATATTTCAGGCATTTTTCAACAACATTACTACTATATTTCTGTATCGCTAAGTCACCATAGTTACCCTCCAACTGATCAAGAATAGCTGTTGTTGCCCATTGAACTTGAAGCTCAAAAACATATTGTACAACATAGTTCCTGAAAAAATATAAGTCAATTTAGCACGGTATCACGGCTAACATAGTTCCTGATAATGTTTATGGTAGGGTTGATGTCACGCGGTACCCATATGGATCTTGTGAAAGTACTAGAGCATTTGAAGTGATCTCACGAACAAGACGTCGTCTTGGCTCCCCATCAGAATGACTTAGGCATTTCTGAAGCACACAACAACCGTGACGATCTGTTGCTAGTTCTATGCATTTCAAAGTTGCTGCCTCGAAAAGAAACTGCGAAGAGTGTTTTATGTATTTGAATTATATAAGTTAATACATACTCTTTAGTCGTGTAAGCAATACGCTTGACCTATATGTCAAATAACCAAACACCCCATAACGTTGTAAAGATTTTAGTATTTTTGTTACCTCGTTGAATTCGGGTTTAAGGTATTGCAAGAACCTTTGTGCAACATGATTTCCATTCATATTCTTCATCAAGCCAATGATTCCGGGCTTTAAAGCATTAACAACCATAGAACATTGCTCACGAGTCTTGAGAGTTTCAACTACCTTTTGAACAGCACGAGTCCTACAAACAAACAAGAAAACAAACCATGTGTTGATACGATATTCACAAAATGAATACTTTATATACAAAGACAAAAGGACCGAACCCATGCATATCACACGAAATTCTCACAAGATCTCCGGGCTTTCTAGTGATGACACAAAGAATTTGCATATGTTGTTGCTTGTCACACACTTCAAGTAGCTTTTGAACAAGATAGTTTCCAAAAGGGTCGGTCATTAGCTCGATAATATGCCCTATGACCTCTCGAAAAATATTCTCAAGATCTTCTCGAGTCCCTTCAGAGAACTTCTTTTGCAATGAACGACATCCTTGTTGATCTTTAGCCATGTAGTAGATTCTCTCCCCAAGATCATCTCCAGATTTTTGTGAAGGTTTCACGGCACTTGAAACATTTTCTTTTCGTTCAAAGCTTCCAAATTTCAAAGACCCAAGAGGGTTCATGTCACGTGACCTTGTGAGTATCTTTTCAGGAACCTTTTGGTTAGGCACATGCATATTATTACCATGACTTATGAACCGAGTTAGTGAAGGTGGTGAAGATTGTTGTAAATTCTTACAGAATTGCTGCATATGAAGGGGACGGTATTGATGTTCATTTTCAAGGTTCCTCCAAGTTATATGAGGCTCGGGTTTTTGCTGTGGAGGATGAAAGTACGAGTGAGTATCATAGAACATTTGTTGTTGATTCGGGATCATAGGGATTGCTACAAGTTGTTGACCATTCAAGTCAACCCCATTGAAGGGCCCTGAAGGATTAACCAGAGAAGGGTTTGGTGATAGCATGATTGGCCTATCTTTGATGCTCAAATCTTGAAAAACGGATGCGAATGATTGATCATTCAGAAGCTTATTTTCGATAAACTGAACCCTTTTCATAGATAGTTTTTCATCACTCAATGTATCAAGAAATGTACCGTTTTCAGGAGTTGCATAAAGATTCTTGGAAGTACTAAAGACTCCATACTCTTCGGTGTTTGGGGTCACAGTAGCTCGTGGTATCTCACCAAGAAGCTTATCAAACTCGTCAAACTCACATTCATGAACTCGCTCCGGCATTTTACAAGATTACTTGAAAATTCTTCACTTCTAGTAAACAGTAAAGACAATCAGATATTAATTTATTGCAAAACATTTGGAAAGTTAAATCATTCAAAAAAACAGCAAAACATGATTTGATATCAAAGTTAAATCACGCATTTTGTAAAAGGGTCGAGTTAGTAAGATGGTATCGGACCACTTACTTAACTCGTCCCCCCAAACAACCATAATCTAACCATTTTAAGATAGTAATTGATGAATGTAATCCCTTTTAGGATTTATTAGTTATTAGTCTTAGCCATCGATCTGGCTAATTTAGAAGATGCAACGAGTCATGACCCACTTTTCAAAAAGTGTCGTGAGTCATGACTCGTTGCATCAAAACACACATCTTCTACACGACATTTACACCGCGTATATATATAATGTCTATAAAATGACTTATGTTCTAATATCATGTAGACAATAGTCACAAATTAAAAGGGTTATGGGTCAAAGAAGTTACTAAAGTTTGCGCAAAAGTTCACCTAAGTTACTATAGTTTTTTTCGTTACAAAGATGTTACTTAAGTAAACGGGTTTGTCATTTGGGTTACTCAAAGATTAAAAATGTTACATAAATGTTACTGCGAGGGTGGGCAACCGGCTGATTACCGGTTCCCCTGGTCCACGTCAGCACCATAGTTTAAAATGTTACAAGGAAGTTACTATAGTTTACGGGTTTATTAAATAGGTTACTGAACCTTAACAAAAAATTACTAGGTTTATGAATGTTTTTCTCTCTTGTCATACTTTCTTTACATTGTTTTACGTTTATGTACGTTTTTCTCCAGTTTCGTACGTTTTTGTCCATTTTTGTACGTTTTCATCTATTTTTCGTTTATTTTCATAGGTTTTCATATTTTTTTTATTAGATTTGTGTGCGCATTTATTTGCTTGTGTACGTTTCTTACGTCTTTTTACGTTTTCATACTAGTTTTATGTTTTTCTACACCTTTGTATGTTTTATACTTGTTATGTTTTATACGTATGTAAAAATGTGTATAAAAACGTGTATAAAAAGTGTATAGAATTGTGTGAAAACGTGTAAAAATAAACAAAATCGTATGAAAACGGAAAAAACGTAAGAAAAACAGAAAAAAATGTCTGAAAACGAAAAAAAGTAAGAAAAGCAGATAAAAACGTAAGAAAAACATACGAAAACGTAATAAACTAGGCGAAAAGGTATAAAACGGACAAAAACATATAAAATCGGAAAAAACGGACAAAAACGTATGAAAAATGGACAAAAACGTATGAAAACGGAAAAAACGTAAGAAAACGGACAAAACGTAAGAAAAACGGATGAAAGTGTAAGAAAATAGGCGAAAACGTATAAAAACGAACGAAAACGTATAAAAACGAACGAAAACGTATAAAAACGTATGAAAACAGTAAACTCGTAAAAAAAATGGTCAAAAAACGTAAGAAAAACGGACAAAAATGTATGAAAACCAAATTTTGAGTTAAGTATAAACGGTCGTTAGGATAAAGGACTAACAGTGCAAATGTTTTTTGCAAATGGCCGTTAGCTAACGGAAAAAACTAACGACAGTTAGTCTGAGGGACCATTTTTGAAATTAACGAAAAAAAAACCTATAGTAGAAGGTTAAAACATATAGAGTAACTTATATAACCGGTGACCAAACTTAAGTAACATCTTTGTAACGAAAAAAACTATAGTAACTTAGGTGAACTTTTGCGCAAACTTTAGTAACTTCTTTGACCCATAACCCCAAATTAAAATGATGCTATCAATATATACTCAAGATACATTCCTAGGTAATTATCCCCAAAAATAAACCACATTTGGTCTAAAAACAAATCAGATTGTACACAAATCTACAACATTATTCTAGATGGATCACGCATCAAACCCCATTTCACCATGCATAATATCATAATAAAAATTTCAATCTTCTATGGGAGAAAATTTACACACTCCAATGTACAAGCAGTAAATCGATGATATATATAAACAAGATACAACTTTCTAACGCATAATATGATGTGTATAATGTGCAAATCTCATAAAGATGAGAATGATAAAATGAGATTTGATCTTACATATAAAAAGCATGCACATACCAGTAATGATTTATTTATGGTGTGAGTGAGCTAGCTAGGTGGTGAGATCAAGAGTGTAGAGGCGACTATATGATTTTGAGAGGTGGTAAAAGAGTGAAGAAGGGCAAAGGGGGCCATGAAAAATAGCATTACATATGATATGATGGGTGGTACATAAACACTGCAAATGCTAACCCATCCCATGCATTTCGAACACTTTAGTTTCCATTTTTACATCATTATGTATATATCTCATTTTTTTCTTTAAATGGTGATTATTCACACGTTATATTATTCGTGTCACAATATATCTCACAAATGTTACAAATACTTTCAGCGAGGGTTAAACCCGGGCAACTCACATACCACTAACTAAAGGTATTACTCCTTACGTTCGATAAAAAAAAACTCGCAGTTTAGAAAAAAAAAACATTATCATTTTACTTTTTGCATAATGACAGTTTTACCTTTAACTAATTAATTAATAACTTCTTTAAAGATTGTAATAATAACCTCAAATGAAGGTAATGTGATAAACTTGATCTAAATTCTCTATCTATTTTTGAAAGTGAACGATTAATTTAAAACAACCTAAAAATGAAATATGAACAATAAACATAAAACGGATGGAGTATTTTTATCTCTCAAAATAATTGTTTGCAGATAAAAGATAATTTAGAAAAAAGTTCAAACGTTACTCTATGTCACAATGAAAACAAGTATATATCGTTCTAATGCAAAGGTCATTGCTTAATGTTGTTGTAATCAATGTTTTGAAACCCGGGTCGACCCGGCTGGGTTAACCGGTTGGACCGGTTCCGGGCAAAAAAAGGGGTCAAAATAACCCGGGTTTCTAAAACCGGGTTAACCGGTTAGACCCGCCGGGTTTTGAGTGACCCGGGTCAACCCGGTTCTCGAAACCCGGTCGGGTTTGGTTTTTTTCAATTTTTTTTTATAAAAACCGGGTTGACCCGGATTGACCCGGCGGTCGAACCGGTTGACTCGGTTATTTTTTTTTTATATTTTTTAATTGGAAAACCGGGTCGAACCGGTTGACCCGGTGACCGGTGACTCGACCGGGTCAATTATAAACCCGGGTTTCAAAACATTGGTTGTAATTTGTGCATTTTGACAATTTTGATTTATTGATTAGTTAGTTTGTCATAGTTATTTAGAGGCATAACAACACTATGGTAGTAGAAATAATAAAAGGTTAGAAAGTCGGTTTGACAAGTGTTAAACCGACTGAAGGACAACCAACAAAAGTTAGCGTCACGTAAGCTTTTCACTCAATCACAAATATCACCGCCAAACATGTGTAGTAATGACCACAAACATCACCACCAACTTCATCACCAGTCAGATACACACAAAAATAACGCTAAAAACAAACACCGTTCCGTGAAATCTTCTCATAATATACTTTGAGTATGTCCGTGACTCCATGTGTTCACTACTACAATAAGTAAGACGGGCGAGGAGACTTTCTTCGGGGACACCCATGTCCCCAGCGAAAGTCGCTGAACGACAAAACAGCAGCTGACGTGGCACACAAATACGCTGACCGTTTACAAAAATTCAACGCAAACTTTCTCCGAGGACATGTCCCCGACGAAAGTGTTTTCCATTTTTACCAAAATTTGACCAAAGCCAAAGCGTGTATATGTTGTGTACTTGCGTGTATGGTTATGTGTGCTTTTTGCAGCTCTCTACAACACCACTATGTCGTTACCATTCGTGCGCTAACAAAGGGGGTGTTTATTTTTTTTCCTTAGCTAAGAGTTCAGTAGGTACCAGCTCTCTTAATGCCTCTTAATGGGGAGGAGCTTCTTTTTCACACTCTATATACATATAGAGAATTTAGTGGAATTTGTGGGCCCAAATAAGAAAAGCAATAATATTAAATAGATTGGTCCCAGATTCCTTCCACTAACAGAAAAAAGGAAACGCCCCCAAAGTTACCTTGCACTCCCTTTCCCGTTTATCGCAGACATTATTTTCGAGTTAAACCTATATAACATTGCTCATTTACTAGTACATTTGCACGAGTTCAAAACTTGAATGCATGGTGGTGATAGGTTTGTTTTGTTATTTAAAGATACATATGTTTATAAAATATTATAATTTGTCATGATAGTTCAAATTCAAAGTATTAATGAGAGTAATATTATCTGATTAGACAGAAAAACAACTGGAATGACCATACACAATGATGCTATTTGGAGTATCTTATTGACTAATTCGTTAAATCTGCATCGAAACCCAATCATTGATACACTTCATGGAATAAGTTAAGGCGGCAATTTTCACATTTTATTAAATGACTAGCCGGGTATCCACGAGTTGCAGCGACGGGTACCCGTGTGATTATATTTTTTGGCGATTGCAAAGTTTTTTCGATACATTGCTTTTAAAGAAGGAAAAACAAATGTCCAACAAAGGTTATTAATTGAAAATTGGTTTTCTTTCTTACTTACACATTTAGTAACATAATAAAAAGCTTTTATAGCAGGGTGCCTACGTGATTCTATGTTTTTCATGATGCTAACTTAACACACGACGATAACTTAATGGAACAACTTTATCGCAGAATATTGCTTTAAAAATGACAGACTTGCATCACGATGCAATGACGATACGGAAACGATGGTCAACGATATTGCTAGTCATTTAGGACGTGTAATATTATATATCGTTTAAACATACACGGTATTTTAAAATAGCGGTTTTAGCACCATCTAATGTTGTCTATATTGCTAAGTTGTAGTGGTAAATAGTGGTCCGTTGCGTGGTCAAAAAACGTGGTGTCAGAAAGTCTGACTACGCAAAAGATTGGTTTCTATGATCTGCTTAATGATTTGTAAATTTTATTTAGTGTGTGTTTTAAAAAATAGAGTAAACTACACCGTTCGTCCTTGTGGTATACGTTGACCATCAAGTATCGTCCTTTGACCAAAAAAATTGCACCGTTGGTCCTTAACTACGAAACGTTACTCAGCGTTGGTCCCTCGCACTAACGACGGTAAATAACGCTCGTTAAGTCAGTTTGCGTAAGGGTATTTTAGTCTTTTTCTCTTCATTTTTTAACTTCATCTTCTTCCTTTATCTATCTTCATCTCCAACTATCACCACCCACCACTATCTCCTCTATTCATTTTTATCACCACCTACCATCATCATCTTATTTCTAAAAACCCATAAAATCAAATTACATCAAAACAATACTCAGTAATTCAAATCATTAACATTCCACAAATATCTTTCTTTCTTTTATAAACCGAATAAAAAAAAAGAAACTTATCCAACACCCACAAAAAGAAACTTATCCAACACCCATAAACTCAACAACAAGATCTCTGGTTATGAATCTGGTTGAGAGGGACAGATCATTAAACTCAAAACCACAAATCTCTATAACGATTTTCACCCAAAAAAATTTATACCTCTAATATCCAAAACACTTCCACATACCAAGTTTTAGGAATCTGATTTTTAACTTCTCAGTTCATTCATTTAAGTTTTTGCCACACAACAACAACTCCAACATTTATAGTTAATAAAATCAATCGAATCATCTTAATCCAAACAAGATTATAACGATCAAAACTTCAACAGTTTACAGAAATGTATACGAACAAGAACATTAAAACAAGGTATTTGAGATCCTTACAACACGAGATTTGATTGACGAGATTAATAACAAGGTCCAAATCCAATCTCCAAGCAAGTCCACACACACCACCGGCCGTTTCTTGAGCTCTCCTATTCTTGTGAGAACTATTATTGCGAGATGTGATTGTGTGGATCATGTTGAAAATCGATTGGTATAAAAGGGAGAAGGTAAGGAAGGTCATTGACCCTCTTTTGGTCTTGAAGAATGAGAACCCACCATAACCATCTTCTCTCCTTATCCACCTTCAATCTCTAGGTGGTGTCGTTGACCCTGGGATACATGAATGAGAGCGATGGCTTCTCTTGGTAGGTGATAAAGATGATATAATTACTCATAGGGTTGTGATAGATTTAGTTCTTCATTGATAGATTAGTCTCATACTTTTCAGATTTTGGGGGAGTGAGATCGAAGAGGAGAGAGTGGCATAAAAAAGGATAGATCAAACTTCTCTTTTCACTTTCTTGATTGACTCGTTTGATGATGGTGATGGTGTTGGGTGATTATCACCAAAGAAGAACATGATAGTTTCTAGGGTGAGAGGGAGAAGAAGTGCATTCCCAAAGGAGAAGATAGCGTGAATCTGTTGTACCCATTCTTGGGTTAAGGAACCGAAAATAAAAGAAATAAGAGTAACAGAGGTAGGTAGTGATAAAGATGAAGAGAATAGTTGATGGTTATGGTGAGAATAGATAAAGATGAGGTAGGTAGTGATAAAAGATAAAGATAAAGATGAAAAGAAAGAAGATGAAGTGTGAAATGACAAATATACCCTTGATTTAAATAGGCTTAACGCCCGTTACTCACGTCAGTTAGGGTGAGGGACCAACGCTGAGTAACGTTTCGCAGTTAAGGACCAACAGTGCAATTTTTTTGGTCAAAGGACGATACTTGATGGTCAACGTATACCACAAGGACGAACAGTGTAGTTTACTCTAAAAAATAAATAAAAGATAAGATGATTTATGTGCTATTGTTTTGTACCATGTGATATATTAAGGGCATGTTTGGTATGATGGAATGGAAACAAGAGAAAGGAAAGAAGAATAGAATCCTTTGTTTGTTACACACAATGAATGAAAACGTGGGTTTCCATTCCATTCACAACCCTTTATTTTGATTCTTCAAAAAAAGTGAAAAAAGGTTGGGAATAGAAATTTACAAAGGAGCCATTCTCCATACGTGAATCATAAAAGAGCATCAAAATCAGAAGTACTCCCTCCATCTCAAAATTATCGTCAGGAGACAAGAAGAACAAATAATAATAAATATGAGACGGAGGGAGTATAAATAAACATCACACGTGCGTTGCACATTTAACACAAAATCATCCAAAAACCTACTTTTGACGCCTCGTATTTCTTAAACCTATCAACATGTACTGTTGTTGGGTTCAGTAAATACCCAAACCCCTTAATCTAGGATTTGAATAGAAAATAGCCCAAGTGTCTAGTCCGTTAAACACTAACAGGTCACTGACTGCATAGTCTCTCAGTGAGCCATCTTCAGGATACTCAGTATGAGGCAACAAGATAGTCTCTCCACTCAGCAAGGCGGAACTTAAAGGGTGAAAACTGAGTCAAGAAGAAGATGGTGTATTCAGTGAGTGATGAAAATAACTCACTGAATCCCTAAGACTCCTCTCCAACTACTTACACTAAAGACAAACTGAAGTAGAAGACTGAAGGATGTAAAGACTGAAGAATGAGCGGGACAAGGCGGGATAAGTTTGAATCAGATAAGACGAAGTCCTTATCAACCAAAGTCAACTTTCCCTGAATAGCAAAAGATCAGGCTCAGTGTCATCACTGACCTTAGGAAAGTAGTCTTGTCTCTTACCTAGAATAGCCTTTGTAAACAGAGACAAAATGCATCAGTATTTTGTCTTCTGTAAGATGTCAGTTTGTCACTTAGGAAAGAGTTAAAACTCATACATGTATAAATAGCATAAGAGATGGAGTGAAAAGGTTAAGCTTGTGAATTGTAAAAACACACATACACGCAAGCCATCTTTTCACTCCTCCAAATACAACTTAATCCCTGAGATAGCTCAGTGGGTTCTAAGAGTTGTGCTCAGACTTAGCCTGAGCTTAGAGAGGAGTCACCAAACTTTGTCATTTCAATCCCAAGTACTATTCCGCAAGTACTTGGGTAACGTATTCTTTTTGATTGATTTCTAATAAAGAATATGATGTTGAAAATTAATTTGTGTGTTTTACTTATGTTAATTTCAGTCATTGTTCACTATTAACTTGTTTTAATATTCTTAAACTGTTTTAAACGATAGTGAACGGGGAACAACAAGTGGTATCAGAGCAAGGCTAATTATAAAACATTTTTTTTAGGCCGCTCTAAAAGTTTTTAAATTAGGATCCTAAATGGCTGAAATTGTACCCCAACTAGTCGATAAAAAGGGTGGAGCTTATTCAGCTGTTGCCCCTAGACTTGAAGTTGGTAAATTCAACAAATGGAAAAAGCGAATGCTTTGCTATTTGATTGTGATGGAACCTTATTATATCAAGTGTATAAATGAAGGTCCATTTGTCCCAAAGACTGATGAAGGTTTGCCTAAACCTGAAGCTCAGTGGACCCAGGATGAAAAGAGAGTGGTCAACCAGGACCAAAGACTCAAAAGTATCATAATATCCTGTCTTCCTGACGATATTATGGAGTCTGTTATAAGCTGTACTACAGCTAAACAAACCTGGGATGACCTAGTTCATAGTCATGAAGGCCCATCTGATACCAAGGAAAACAGGATAATGGACCTGAAACTTGAGTATAACACCTTCAGGGCTAAGGACTCAGAAACTCTCTCTCAAACTTACACCCGGTACAAAACTCTTTTAATTGAACTATCAAATGATGGTGTTAAGTTGTCCAAACATGAAATCAATGTTGGTTTTGTCAACAGTCTCCCTGAGAAGTGGTTGAATTTCTCTCAGGGACTTAGGAATGCTAATCATATCCAGAATCTTGAGCTTCCTGAAATTTATGGGAAATTTGTCTATGAGAAAAACCTCATCAACAGATGATACCCTGACTTAAAGAAGTCTCAGGAAGTCAAGAAGTCCCTGACCACCACCTCATCACCAATATCAACTGCTTTCTATTCTAACAACGTGGTTCAAGATTTTCAAGAAAATTCTGATGATGAGCCTGATGAGAGATCAAGTGAGGAGTACCTAAATGACCTGAACACTGAATTTCAGGAAAGGGCACTCCTTGCTAACTCTCGAAGGTTTTCAAAAAGAAACAAAGGTTTTTCAAATGCCAAAGCAAATGAGGACACTGAATGCTTTAAGTGTCACAAAAGATGTCATTTTGCAAAAGAGTATTTTTCAAAAACAATTTCTGAACCCTCTTATAAACCATCAGGGTGAAATCAGTCCTCAGGCTTTAGCAAATTTCAACCAAAAATATATCAGTCTCATCAAAACTTTCAAAACAAATCTGATAAAAAAAAACTGTTCATTTTGAAGCTAAGTATAAGAAAGTCAAAGCTAAGCTTGCATTGCTCGAGGCCAGTCCCTCAGAAACAACAAAAAGTGTTCAATCTGTGTAGGGTAAAAACAAAGGCCTTGTTGCTGAAACCTTTGACTGGGATGAAAAGCCAGTGTCATCAGATGATGAAATGGTGCATGTCAGTGCACTGATGGCCCTCTCAGAAGAGGACAAGCTGGCTGTTGGAAAGAATCATGCCAGGAATGGAGAATGGGTCAATATCACAATGAAGAAGGTAAATATTCTACTTTCTATGGATGATGACTCTGATTGGCAGTCTTACATGAATTATCTTAATGTTGACCTTAAGTTCGTAGAGGAGCAAAGACTAAATCTTTTTTCAAAATACAACAAGCTAAGTTTTGAATTAAACAAGTGTAGGGATAAACTGCTTCTTTTAAAACAAGCTAAGCTTGAGGCTGTCACTTTTCAAATTCAAAACACTGAACTAGTTAAAAGAAATCAGGCTCTTCAAGAAGAACTCAAAAAGGTTCAAGATATTCTAGATAGTTAGACTGCTAAGAATCCCAGGGTCTTTGATGCTGTGGGAGCCCCCAGTAGCAAGAAGAGAGTCTTAGGTGAAGATCATCTTCCTGACTCTCTCAACAAAGACCAGGGTCCTAAGCCATTTGTGACTGGTGGTATGATTACCAATATGTTGACTATTCCCAAACCGAGTGAATGGATTGAAAGGGTCAATCCTGAGAGTAAGCTTCCAAATTTCGATTCTGGAAGGATTCTAGAGCCTGAAAGCCAAGCTCTAAAGAGCATGCTTGGACTCCCTGATGTGCCCAGTAGTACTGAACACATCTCTGAGTCTGAAGCAAAATCTCAAGCACCGCTTCCATGACTGAAACCTCTTCAGGGTGCTGCACCAAGCTCTGAGTTTACTCCATTACAATTCAATCCTCACTCACCAAAAGAAAGGTCTGGACTTGGTATAACCATCCTGAAAAGACCAACAAAACCAACTCAACAAGAGTCTACTCCAACTGAGACTTCAATATCCTCTATTCCCACTGAAGCTGACCAAATTCAGCAACTGACTGAGCTTGTAAGAAAGCTGACTGAAAAGATGGAATCCATCGAAAAAGCTCCTGATTCAATCAAGGAAACTAAGTCAGCCTCATCTAGCTTATCAAAGTCAAAATCCACCAACAAACCCAAGCAGAAGTGTGAGTTGTGTCATTACACCAACCATACCACTGACAACTGCTATAGAATCCTTTTTTGCATGATCTGCAAAAAGGATGATCACAGAACTGCAGACCACCTACAGTATGTCAGTCAAGCAAACTATACCAAAGTTGGTCATCAGTATGCTTCATCCTCCAGAACTGCTCCCAAAAATAGAGTAAAACCTTTTCCTCTTTGCCCTCACTGTGGGTTTAATGATCATCATCAGGATGATTGTCTCATGAACAAATGCTGTGATATATGCGGTAATCCAGCTCATGAGACTTCCCAACATGACAGTGTCATTCATGCAAGGAGAGCTTCAAAACAACCCAGAGCCACTAAGTCTTCCTCAGTCTCCAAATGCAAAAAATGTGGTAGCATCATGCACTCAACCACTGACCATGAGTCAATTACCAAATTCAAAAAGACCTTGAGACCAAAGCCCACTGGTAAGTGGGTCACTAAGAGAAACTAATTCAGTTTACTACTTGTGCAGAGACACGCCAGGGAGCCTATTTGGCATCTAGACAGTGGATGCTCAAGAAGCATAACTGGTGTGAAGGAGTATCTGCACAAGTATATAGAGGAACCAGGACCCAATGTAGTGTTTGGTGATAACTCATCATGTCCCACTGAAGGTTATGGTTCAGTAAACTGCAATGGAATAGTTTTCTCTAGAATAGCTTATGTGGAAACGTAAAGGGGGGGTGAATACGTTACCGTTTAAAAACTTTAGATCTTTAGTATCAAATCGCTTATTAAGCTTGTTATAATATGAAAGTACCAGTTATTGTTTGTGATTAATATAAAGCATGGTAAACCAAGTTGTCATACAATCATGAACATCAAACCACATCACAAACAATAGTATAGTGTAAGTGTAAAAGTAAAGAGATAAAGAAAGAAAAGTGCAAACCGAACACGAGGATTTATAGTGGTTCGGTCACGGATCTCCTTTCCGCCCTACTCCACTCCCCGAGTACCCATCTCGAGAGTTACTTCACTAAATCAACAAGCTCCCTTCTCGGCGGAGAAAACCTTACAATCGTCGCTTACACTTTTTCCGGTACAAAGCTAAATACCGGGTTCTAGTTCGAGGTAGAACCAACCTAACGTCGCCTATACAATATTTCCGACACTAAGCTAGATGTCGAGTTCTTTTACAAGGGTACAACCACTCCCAATATGTTTTATGGCCCAACATAATAAACCTTGTGTTTTATAGCACAAACACATAAACCATCTAATCTAGTTTGGTGAAAGTGTTGTTATGATGCAATGATGTTTACACTAATGATTCATGACACAAATGTCTAATGGATATGAATAACTACTTCTAAATGAACTTCCATTGATAGGAAGCCTTCATGATGAAGATCACAAGTTCCCTAAACTTCTTGTAATAGATCTTCAACTTGTGGTGAGTGGGGATGGCTAGATCTCCAAGATTTCCTTGGTTGATCAAAGAGTATGCTTACAACAAAGATGAATGTTAGAAGCATTATGATCATGATCATTAGGGTGTTTAATGTGTGTTACTACATTGTTAATGATTGATCTAAATGTATGCAAGAAGGTGGAGAAGATGTGCTTTGAAGTGGTGAAGAAATGGGAAAACAATGGGCTTCTATTTATAGCCAAAAGTGGACAGGAGCGTCCACGGACCAAGGAGCCCTTTAAAGGGTTCCGCCCTTTATAGAAAAGGGTTCCGTGGGTGCCTGACAGAAAAGCTAAAAAATCTTTCTTCAAATCTTTCCAAGATATTACCAAATCTTACTAAGATCACATTTGATATATTGTGTGTCAATCTAACCAAAATATTCAAGTGATCTTCCAAGGATTTCAAAGATGTTGCATGACATGATGTAACATGTATTTCTATTTTTAGATTAAAAAGTTTATCAAGGTAAACTTGTAAAATGTATTATGTAACTAGTTAATAAAATGTCTAGTTACCTTTTGTAAAAGAGTGCTTGTCAAAATAAAATATATTTTGTCAAGTGTAAGTAAACTTTAGTATTTGTATGAAATACTTGTGAATGCAAAATGTAAAATGAGGTTCGAAATAAAATGGTTAACCTATTAAAATACTTAGTGACTCTAAACGTATTTTAAACATTCTAAATGATTTGTTAATGGGTTTGATCATAATGCCACATAACAAACATGTACGAACCTGTGTTGTAACATACGAGGACTTGAGACATCGAGAGGTGTTGAATGTATGTTGAGACAACGTGTGATTACAAGTAACTTGTACATTTTACGTTATGTATTACAAGTTACATGTTTGTCATCAATAAAAACAAACGAGACTGTATAGATTAAATACCGTAATATTTTCACTAACAATCTCCCCTTTTTTGATGATGACAAATATTTGTAAACTTAATAGAAAGTAAAATGTAAAACGTTACTTGTATCCTTACTACCTTTACATTACCTTCTCCGTTTACACTCTTCTCCCCCTTTTGTCGAAACAAAAAGGGCGTGTCCTTGGAGTTTAACTTAATTTCTCCCCAAAAAGGCGAGCTTGCATCATCCCTAGTGAAGTTAAATCGTCCACTACAATCCGTCCCTTGTTTGGTAGCGGATCCATGGATCAAATAAAGAGACTTAACCTACATCAAGGTTAGTTTTATGCAACAAAAATTATGAGAAATATATGAAAAAGAAAAATGCATAGCAATGTTAGCCTATTTTCTCCACTTTTTATCGAAGCACAAATGTGTGTTGAAAAGTGAGAATGATGCTAAATGCGTGCATGCTCCCCCTTGACGGTTGCTGTAACCACCCGCATTTTTAGGTTACTTTTTATTTTCGAGAATTTACTATTCACTTTTACTATTCAGATTCACTATTCATCTCGTAAAATTTTTAATCCACATTCTCGTAAGATAAATTATTTTAGTAATAACCTGAGAGTTCGACCATCGTTAGATCATTTTCGCAAAAATTATTAAGTAAACATCGTTTTAAAGTTTCGTTTTAGACGGTCCACCGTTTAAACATCACACGTATAACGAAAATCAACTCTGACAATTTTCCTCGCATCAGATAAATTTTTAGATCACTCATGATTAATTTGAGAATTTTTAAGATTTATTATTTTTAATATTACCAAATAAGCCCAGCGCAGAACAAAACTAAACTTACGTTTTAAACAAATCTACTTACATCCAGACTTAACGATTCCTGCACTGTGTTTCTAATATGTTTTTTAAACTTTTACATTTTTTGGAAAAGTCAAACATATTTCCCTCCTCCTTTGACCATAAAGGAATTAACTTTGTACGTTCTACATTTCTGCTTAAATCGAGTAACTTTTAAACTTCACAAATAACTGTTAAGTTATCCCGCATATGAAGAAAACCAAAGTTTGACATCTCATATCACTTTTAGACTAATTTCAGTCTACTCTAAATAAATTCACGGTCGTTTCCCTGAAATTTCGTTCTTTTCGGATAAACTGCGAATTACGCGTTTTTGACCCGTATTTCCAGCTTTAAGCAGCATTTTTGCACCCAATGAGACTTATCACCCATTTTATATTTTTAGATGGAGTATAATGATGAGTTTCATCATTCCTACAAGTTTTGTATTTTTACGATACCCGGTTTTACGTTTTATGGCTTCGGTTAGCGATTAACGGAACCAAAACTCACTCCGTAACCAAGATAAGATCAAAACTAACCACATAAGTCATCTTATCTCTTCCATGACAGAACTTAGGGGGGGAGTCATCATATTGGTGGCATCATCCTAACCTTGGTTCATTAAGATCATTACAAGTGTCCTAAACCTAACCATGGTTAATATTTAACCCAATATATGGTTAACCAAACTTACCCTCCTATAAATAGCAAGTGAAATACATCCTAAACACCTTCACAAGCTGTTTTGGGTCTTTCATAACTTAAATCCACCATATCTTCCATCATTTGATCCATAAACTCCAAGTTTATGCAAGGAAGTTCCAAAGATCAAGCTACTACATCAAATCTCTAGCAAGTTTAAGTGATCTTCTTGAGTTTAGATCCACTCAAGTCACTTAATACTTCATCACCAACTCTTCAAGATTTCAAGGGTGCCAAGGTGTAGAAAGCTAGCTCAATCCGAAGTCCTAAGTGTTCAATCAATGTCCGATCCTTACTAAGTTACTCCTTTCTTATTGAAAGCCAAAAGTTGTAAGCAACTTATCACCACCATCATCCCATCTTTATTATTCATAATCTTAACTATTTCATGCTATATATATAGTTACTATGTTGATTCATGATGTACATATACTCAATCACTTGTTTTAATTCACATATGGTCATAAAAGTAACAAACTAGTAAACTAGTCATAATCTACACATGTGAGACCATTAAAAACAGTAATATAAGGACTTTCTAACTTACATAATATGGTAGACAATATAAAAAGGTAAACATAGCAATTTGAATCACCCAAAACGGACAAACGAGTCAAAAGTTATAAGCAAAAGAATTTAGCGAAACCTAAACGCCAAAACTGCCATGTATAAGCTGTTAAGGGTTCTGTCTTTTTAAAAGTGGTACTTCTGATCCGAATCATCAAAAAGTTAAAACACGAAAGTTGTCCGGAACGACGTTTTCCTTTAATATCAAAGAAGCTCGGGCCTTGAAAACGCATAAATAGGCCAAAATCTTTCAAAAACAGAAACTGCCGTAAATATAGTCTCACAACTATACTTTTGTCACAACTAAAAGCAAACCAAGAGGCCTAATGGCCATAAACCAAGACCACGGCTACGGCTAAGACCAAAGTTGAGTCTCAAGACCATGGTAGTCAAGACCAAAGTCACGGCAAGGCCATGGCTAAAGCCTCAAGGCTTGTTTACCAAAGATCGTTAACTAAGGTAATCATATATATGAAACGACGAGAACTTGTAATAACCAACTTTACAATTTAGAAACTTGTAAGCTTTTCTTTAAACACTTGTGATATAAATTATGACGATATTTGTAATAACCATTATGATTCCTAATCAAAACCAAACAACCTTGTAACTTGTGTTTACAAACCATTTGACACTTGTGATATATAAATAAAACTTATGTTTTATCTACTAAGTGCTACAAAACTAGGGAGCTTCATGTGAGGGGTTTCATTTGAGTAAAACGTATCGACGAGTTGCTGGATTTACGATTTAAAGTGTCCTAGCTCCTCGAACGTTTACTACATGACCTCTGAATTATGATGGCCCGAACGGTAGTACGATATATATATAAACTATACACGTTTTCACAACTAGACCATTTCTATAAACGACATATACATAAACCATGTACTGCATCGTGATCAACATAGGAATATATATATATATATATATATATATATATATATATATATATATATATATATAGGATGGTTTATGTTTTCTTAAACATTATTCCAAACTTAAGTCGCAACATTTCATTTTTAGGTTGCACGTAGAAGTTCTCACGACATATCCATCATTCTCATTATACATTTGATATCATTTACTCTGAGGTGAGTTCATAGCACTACTTTCTATTACTTAATTGTTTTACAAACTCTTTGGGGGAGTAACATGCTTTATTTTAAACCGAACACATTGCTTTCAAACTATATACTTATCTGATTGTTATTAGCACTAAGTTTCCGCATTTGCCAAACTTAAGTCCCTTAATCATGAATCATTAATCACTATGTGAGAGTGGGCGCGAATATTGTGAATAGATCTATTGGGATTGACGAATTCCGTTTGTGTTGGCCCCATTAAAGGCAAACAACCACACTATATTTGAGTAACATTGGTAAAAATGGCAATTTTACCAGATAGGGCACGCACCGACATTTTCTCCAATTAATTTTGGGACACGTTAACGCCTTGATTGCATGATGCTTAGTCTAATAATAACTGTTTTGGTTTTCAAACCATTGGTGTGAATTTATAACTCACACTACAAACATAATGTGTTCAACCATCAAACAAACTCTATGAATTCACTCAACCTTTGTGTTGACAGTTTTAAGCATGTATTTCAGGTGCATAATGTCGGAAGCTGGCACAGAAGAGCAAGGACTAGATCAAGAAGGCTATAAATTTTATTATCATTCGAAAACCAACTTAATGTATTTTGTAAACTTGGAACCATCTGGGACCTCATTTTTGTAAACTCTGATATTTATACAAATCGAATGATAAATCTTTTGAAACGACTCCATTAGAGTACGTTTTCTATTGTTATGACTGTTGTGCCATGAAGTAACACCCAGTTTGAATTCCGCTGCGTATCATGAAATTGGGGGTGTTACAGTTGCTCCCCCTTGTTTGAGGCGTCAAGGTATAATTAAAAACCTGCAAAATAAATATTAGTGCAAAACTATATTCGTCATTAGACGAGTAAGTGATATACAACAAAGTGTATATAAGATGCATTCAGTAAATTCTTGACGGAAGCTCCCCTTGCTCTAGGGCGTCAAGATGAACCTTCAAAATAAATATTAGTATAATAGAAGCTTTGTCTTTAGACAAATATGTCATATACAACCAAGTGTATAGACGATGCAATATGAGTGCTTAAAGGACATTCCTCCTTGTTCTAAGGTGTCAAGAAGCACCTAAAATAAGAAAAATAATTGATGCAAACTTCATCCTTAGATGAGTAAATTATATACAATCGAGTGTATATGATGATGAACCTACAATGAAAAACATTAGTGCAATATATTTCATCTTTTTCACAAAAAATAAGATGTATATATGTGATAAATGATATAATCAAAGATCTCATGAAGTGTAGTCTCCTAATTACAATCATAAGAAAAGTGAGAATATAATATGATAAAAACCTACATAATAGTTCCTAGAAAGAAGATATGAAGTCTCCCACCAAGTGTGACACTAGTGGTGCTGGTGTTGGTGTCGGTTTACTTGTAGGAATCATGTGGTGATGGTAGATGACTCGAGATTTACAAAAGTAAGGTTTCGCTAATCCATGGTGGTGATGATTAGTGAAAGTGGTGATGGAAGGTGGTGGTGATTAGGTAGGAAGCTATTAAGGATTTAGAAACTCGTATGTATAGCAAATATAAAAATATGGATTCATGCAATCCTTTCGTCATGTCAAGTGACCAAAGCTAAGAAGAAAAAAAAATGAATGGACATTGCATTTCAATGATGCATAAGGGTTATGATTTGAATGATTTATTGATGCTAACAACCTATTGTTTTGAGCAAGTTCTCATATGCTTCAACCCAAGGGTAATCAATAATGCGTTCTATCTAAGAATATATAAAAGTGATAACATGAAGATAAATTCGTTCATTGATTGACACGAATTATAAAAATGACCTATTCTAGGTGACAATGGGAAAGGTAGTATTAGTATGGTTTTGACCGACATGGATGATTATCACTTTGAAAAGAAGTGAAGACAATATGGAAAATACTAATAATAATAATAATGAGTACCTATATGAGGATGAGAATGACATCATATAAGTGAGAGTTGGATGGATCAACGTGTTGGAAATGGCTGTTTTGATTAATGTATCGTTTGCACTAACAATGACATGCATGATATATGTCAAGCGAGAAAAGGATAAGATCCTATGATGGTGTTATAGATAGTGAAGTTGTAAGGTGCTAGTTTTAAGGAAAATCCTAGATTCGTTGATTGTGGAGATGAAGAAGTTTGTAAAATATATGATGTGTTTTTCACTTGATGAGGTATTGGTTCAAACTTGTGATATAAGGTTAAAAAGGTTGAACTAGTTGTGGTTTCGTGAACCGGTTTTAGCTAAGTGGTGTTTGCCTATGTGTTGGTATTTTAGAGTCTAAGAGACATAAAATTTGACAAAAGACAATTATGTGAATGGATTTCTCTCCCCCTTAATTGGTGGACATCCAACATAATGTGTAATGTATCAAATAAGGAATGACAACAAAGTGTTTAGGAGGTTATTCGGGTTAACGAAAGAGATGAGCTTAGTGATGTTTTTCTGGATGATGGTTAGCATACAATGAACTTCATCCTTAAAGTCACGTACCTCTTCTCGATTAATACGAGATGATCGTATGATGAGGCATGTGGTTTCCTAATAGGAAGTGAAGAGGATTAGAGTATTGTTATAACTAAATAATGATGGAGGTGATTTTTGGAAAGCGGAAGCAAAAATGAGATTTGGAAAGAGGTCGGTTGAAAGACAAAAATGCAAAGCCAACCCTCTAGAACTTAATTCTATATGCTTTTAAACTATATGCAAGTGTAGGGGTCCCATAAAGCATAGTACTAATCTACGTAGCAATAAACGGGATTATACAAAATGAGCATATAAAAGTTAGAACCAAGTGAGATAACAAATAATTTGTTATCAACCTACAAAACAAATTTGTTAGTGACAAAAGATGTTAACATGATAGAAATCAAGTGATAACATATTATATAAGCAAAAAAACACATTGCACTTAGTAGACAAGAAATCACCGCACAAGATAGCATCAAAACAATCATATTATGCAAGAATACGATTTTATTCAAGACATTTCATTATGAGATTGTTTTGTCGTTAGACTTAGCCACTTAAGCATACTTGGATATACAATAATCTACGTGATTAATTTGTAAGATAAAAAGCTTCTAAAAGTTTGTCATACCAAAAGCACTTTGACAGATTATATGTGCACACGTAGCAAACAAATAGTGTGACAAGAAGCAAAAGAAACAAAATGAAAGATTCATGCAAGCCATGTTTAAGACATAACAATTTGGAGCATGTATCATTTGGATCGTACTACACATAGATGCAATGAATGCCAACTAATAGCTTTCAAACACAAATATATCATATCAAAATTATCACGTATCAATTATGAGTTCATAATTAACATGTGAATCATGCTAAAAATAATTCAAAAGTAAGTATCATGCAAATAAAGTTTAGGTTTAAACGTTTAGTAGCATGAAACAATAACACAAGCATTATAAAGATAAAACCGTACTAAGGTTTACACATTTGACTTGTTATCAAACACTAAGATAATGTCAAATCAACTTATGTTATTAAACAAGAACATGTAATCAACACATGTAAGTGCAATGCAAGTGGTTTTACTAAGGTTTACACATTTGACTAGTTATCAAACACTAAGATAATGTCAAATCAACTTATCGTATCAAACAAGAACATGTAATCAACACATGTAAGTGCAATGCAAGTGGTTTTAAAAGAAAAGTCATATATATTACTTGTTTGATTAGTATTCCTAAGGCGAGGCAAACTATCAATGTGTTAACACTTACTTTAGGAAAGTATAGGAAAACAGATTTTTCAAGTTGGAGAATGAATATGAGACTATTACTAGCGATGCTCAATTAAGGCTAAACACGAACGTTTTTACGGGTGATTCCACATACCCAACTTCTCTCCAGGAAGCAATTCAACCGTTAGGTCAAATTGAGTTTCTAGTGCAATGGGTTCTCAAGTAGTCATTCTCATGTTAGAAAGATGGGAACTCCTACTTTTGCATATTAAAGTGCATAAAAGATGATAGTTTACCAATACTTGGCTTAATGTAACTTAACTAATATGCAATATAACTAAGGTGATGAAGACGTCATGTTATACACATGAATTTTAACAATTGTGTGTTTGATAAACAATGTGTTTTAATCTTGTGTTTAGAATCTAAAGTTGTTCAAATTACACAGCTAATTGTATGATCTAATGGATGACATCTTGTACTTTAAATGTGAATTGATCATCTAAGACTAGAGAATGGAATATGTTAAACTAAGAACGTTCTCAAGAAAGCTCTTTGGAATATTATTTAACAAGAATCTAAGTGAGGTTACCAACTTCAATAGATCTTGTGTATGCTCTAAAGATGTGTAGTTTTAACCTTGGATGTGCACTCGGTTTGAGCAAGGTTAGGTTATGATCTACGCTTGAAAGGAAATAGATACAAATAGTATCTTTCAACAAATGAGATTATCCCATGGGATAAAGTTATCATGCTTATGAAAACAAGTATGACAAGATGAATTGGATATGCTAGTTCACAGAACTTGTAGATGTTTGTTTCAAGATCATTTAGCCAATGAAGTGTAATGAAATCTCTTGTAACACAACTATTTATGTCGCAAGAGTGATGCATAGGATATACAATATCCTTTTAACAAAATGAAAGCTTAACGCATGAATCTTAGTCATAATGTTCTTCAAAACATCATGTTTTCCTAAATGAAGATATGAAGCCAAAGTGTTTGAATCGGATAGTCCCATCTAAATAAACTTGGTCTCAAGATTATAATCACTAGATGATGACAAGAGGAATTCACTCGAGTTTCTTATGTATACTCCTCAAGAGTCATTGTTGCTTGGAGTGTATGATGTTGGCTTTGAGATTGCATTTTAACATATGTTGTTAAAATGTTGATTTGAGGTTTAACGAAATTTATGCAGAAGTTTAACGACAAAGTATTACTAATACTTTGATAATTTGTGAAGGTAGTACTACTTATACCTAGTGGAAATTGACAAAAATTACCAAGAGCACCATGCTTATTTGATAGTTGAGGTTCTAGCCATAATGAATTATCTAAGTCCTTATATGTTGGAAATGATGTTTGAGTTTGTTCAAACGTGCATTTGATTCGGTACAAGTGTTGGATACAAGGGTTTTTTGAGCAATACACTCAACGAATTCAAATGATGGTAAGGATGGTGGATTGGTTGATCTAGGTGGTAGGTCTTCTAGTGTCTAAATAAGGATGTGGTGATGTAGGGGTTTGTTGTGTTATGGGAGTACTTAGGTTGAACATTTGTCCATAGATGTTGAACACAAAAAATACGGATACTAATTCTTATGGTTCATTGGTTGCTACAACTAGTGGGTGAAGTGCTTGAAGTTTTGGTTATGTTTATGAAGCGTAGGGGCTGAGGTATAGGTTCACCTTGAAAGGGCACGTTTAATTTAAAGTATACTCTTGGAAGTTCATGAGCAATACGGTTAATGGTGCCAAAAGATGGAAGAGGGATAGTAGGTGTCAAAGAGGGATAAGTGGCACCGTGGGTTGCTTGTTTTGGATAAGTGTTTCAACATGTGTTGTTAAAATACTTGGGTGTTGATTTTTCGGATATGACTTTTAATGACTACAATCGTAAGTCGCATATACTTGAATATTTCGGATGAAATACTTAAGTTGTCAATCCTAATTTGTTGAGATTATAAAGCTTAGATTGAACTCAAGGATAACAAGACTTGATAATATGTATTTAACATATGTGTGAGTTATGACTCGATGTAAATACTTATCGTCTTGAAGGATGACACATTATTTTCATGTTAACCATGTGAGGCAATATACAAAACAATATCTATAGTCATATGTTAGACTTGTGTATGATATCTTTGCAAATAATGAGTCCAGGTTTATTAGTCTCGGTAAGTCATCTAAGTCATCCGCAAACGGGTGAGGAGATGTTGGTGGTGTTGCACAAAGTTTGATAGGTACAAGCTTTGGAGACTTTGGTAGTGAAGTTGTTTTGGATGATGGTGGGTGATTTTGGTGATGGAGTTGGAGTACTCAAGTTTAGAAAGTTCACATCTTGAATGGGTGATGAGATGTTGAGAGGTAATGAGTCTGAGGATGAAGAGCTCAAGTTAATGAAGCAACAAGATCGAATGCTAATCCTAGTGGTTTTCTTAAGTGGCTTATTTGAGGTTAAGGATTTAGTCATTTTGACTTTGCTTTAAGAAATGCAAAGCTTGAGGAAAAGTAACAGTGAAGGTGTGAAAATGATTGTCTTGAATGTGTCGATTTATGGAACTAAGGATTCATGGATTTGATGTTAATCCATACAAAGATGGTAGTTTAATGAGATGGAAGTGTCTAAGATCATGTCAAACATCCTAAGTTAATCCATTGAGGATGTGTTGAATGAGATATGAAAGATAAGTATTAACAACAATCCTAGAAACGAAATTTGGTAAATTAGATTGCGGGATTTAGTAAAATTCAACAACTTACCTGTAGGATCCACGGCACCATTTCTTTACACAGACGGAACCCTTAAATTGGTGCCGCCTGGTCCGCCTGTACAGGTATGGCGGTACCAAAATGCATAACAGACGGTACCAACATTTTGGTGCCGTCTGATCCGTGGACACCAGAAAAGTTCACAGACCCATTTTTTAGGCGTCGGGGAGTTTTCCGAAACCTAAAATTTTGCTTAAAACATGTGACATTAATTACTTCTAGTTAGGAAAATTCGATAACACATATACAAACATAGTGGAGCATAGACTTTGACCAATGACTAACGATTTTCACATAAAAGTGAAAATGGGTAAAATTTGATAACACACTTGTGCTATCCACCTGCATAAACCGGTTAGCATACAACATTGTTTTAAGTCATATTATCATCCTACAAAGTAAAAACAAACAAATTACATCATACAACATTGTTTTTGTCCTTGTACCAAACACTCTCTTAAAACCTTCATTTTTCAAAGTACTTGACTAATTTACTTAGTACTCATTGCTAAGTGAGTTATGACATTTCATAAGTTATGCGAGATGTTAGTATAACCTATGCAAAGGAAGTGATCTAATTCTACAAGCGATGGTAAAACAATTTTCCAACTTAGTGCACAAAATCTAGCAAATATCCTATTGTGCATAAACAAGAAATCGTCAAACAAGCGAATAAATAACATGGCAAGATTGACACTTATATTATGCAAACAAATAAGTGTAAACAACAATTTGAAAATAAGCAAGCAACATATATGCAAACAACATAAGCAAGTGGTCATTTAGCATAGCATAACAAGAAAGACACTTTTCGTCATTTTGCGTTTAAATTTGACGATGTATACCAAGCTTGATTAGTTTCCTTTAAACATATTACCAAATTAACTAGTTTCAAAAGAAGTTGTATCAAAGTTCTAAGAATACCAAATTAAATTGTTTGATTCAAAAATTTGAGTTTTTATGTTAAAGCGAAACTTAATATTTTAGACATACTGTAGTATTTGGTCTATTTTACTTATTTAAAATTAGACCAGGCCATGAAAGTATTTTTAAGTGAAATTAGACTCAATTCCCTTTAAAATGATAGGTGGCTCGACTCGTACGGACTTACGGTTAATTAGTTATGATTTTTTGAAGTTGCCCAAAAAACTGCATACTGTACAGACGGATTCCACGGAACCAAATAAAGGGATCCGCCCTTTATAAGATTTGGTGCCGTGGTCCTCTGAGACAGATTCACCAAAACTAGTATTTGACATAGAGAAAACGTGTGCGACTTACTAGATTTCATAGTAAACATATAATACACATATTTAACAACATATCTACTTATGTAACTTATCTTAAACATTTACGGAGGTGATTTTTCAACTAGATTTATAGTTATCCCAAACACTCCTTTAAAATCATATTTCTTCGTAAATTTTCTATGAGCACACAATATAATACTTACAAGTTCTTTCAACAAACTTTTATTTTATTTTTCAAAAAAACCTTCAAGCTTGTATACAAAGTTACATTTAACAACAAAATTTCTAAGTATAACAAGCAAATCATTTTTCATATTATTTTTCGCTTCAATGGTAATTTGATACATGGATCGTACTCTATTTTAAAAACCATTTGTTTTGAAAATACGAGCTACGTGGCTCTGGTACCAATTGTGGAAACGTAAAGGGGGGGTGAATACGTTACCGTTTAAAAACTTTAGATCTTTAGTATCAAATCGCTTATTAAGCTTGTTATAATATGAAAGTACCAATTATTGTTTGTGATTAATATAAAGCATGGTAAACCAAGTTGTCATACAATCATGAACATCAAACCACATCACAAACAATAGTATAGTGTAAGTGTAAAAGTAAAGAGATAAAGAAAGGAAAGTGCAAACCGAACACGAGGATTTATAGTGGTTCGGTCACGGATCTCCTTTCCGCCCTACTCCACTCCCCGAGTACCCAACTCGAGAGTTACTTCACTAAATCAACAAGCTCCCTTCTCGGCGGAGAAAACCTTACAATCGTCGCTTACACTTTTTCCGGTACAAAGCTAAATACCGGGTTCTAGTTCGAGGTAGAACCAACCTAACGTCGCCTATACAATATTTCCGACACTAAGCTAGATGTCGAGTTCTTTTACAAGGGTACAACCACTCCCAATATGTTTTATGGCCCAACATAATAAACCTTGTGTTTTATGGCACAAACACATAAACCATCTAATCTAGTTTGGTGAAAGTGTTGTTATGATGCAATGATGTTTACACTAATGATCCATGACACAAATGTCTAATGGATATGAATAACTACTTCTAAATGAACTTCCATTGATACGAAGCCTTCATGATGAATATCACAAGTTCCCTAAACTTCTTGTAATAGATCTTCAACTTGTGGTGAGTGGGGATGGCTAGATCTCCAAGATTTCCTTGGTTGATCAAAGAGTATGCTTACAACAAAGATGAATGTTAGAAGCATTATGATCATGATCATTAGGGTGTTTAATGTGTGTTACTACATTGTTAATGATTGATCTAAATGTATGCAAGAAGGTGGAGAAGATGTGCTTTGAAGTGGTGAAGAAATGGGAAAACAATGGGCTTCTATTTATAGCCAAAAGTAGACAGGAGCGTCCACGGACCAAGGAGCCCTTTAAAGGGTTCCGCCCTTTATAGAAAAGGGTTCCGTGGGTGCCTGACAGAAAAGCTAAAAAATCTTTCTTCAAATCTTTCCAAGATATTACCAAATCTTACTAAGATCACATTTGATATATTGTGTGTCAATCTAACCAAAATATTCAAGTGATCTTCCAAGGATTTCAAAGATGATGCATGACATGATGTAACATGTATTTCCATTTTTAGATTAAAAAGTTTATCAAGGTAAACTTGTAAAATGTATTATGTAACTAGTTAATAAAATGTCTAGTTACCTTTTGTAAAAGAGTGCTTGTCAAAATAAAATATATTTTGTCAAGTGTAAGTAAACTTTAGTATTTGTATGAAATACTTGTGAATGCAAAATATAAAATGAGGTTCGAAACAGAATGGTTAACCTATTAAAATACTTAGCGACTCTAAACGTATTTTAAACATTCTAAATGATTTGTTAATGGGTTTGATCATAATGCCACATAACAAGCATGTACGAACCTGTGTTGTAACATACGAGGACTTGAGACATCGAGAGGTGTTGAATGTATGTTGAGACAACGTGTGATTACAAGTAACTTGTACATTTTACGTTATGTATTACAAGTTACATGTTTGTCATCAATCAAAACAAACGAGACTGTATAGATTAAATATCGTAATATTTGCACTAACAGCTTATGTCAATGGTCTAAAATACAATCTCATCAGTGTCAGTCAACTATGTGATGCTAAGTACATTGTGCAATTCAATGACAAACAAGGTACCATCTTCAATGCCAACAAGGAAGTTGTGTTGATAGCTCCTAGGAGAGATGATGTTTACGTGTTAGACATGTCAACACTCTCCCAAGATGGAACTTGTCTCTTTGCTAAAGCCACTGAAACTATCAATTGGCTGTGGCATAAGAGACTCTCACACTTAAACTTCAAAAACCTCAACAACTTGGCAAAACAAAACAAGGTCCTTGGCTTACCATCACTGGTTTTTGCAAAAGACAAACCATGCTCTGCCTATGAAAAAGGTAAACACCACAGAGCATCATTCAAAACCAAACAAAATTTCTCCATCAAAGCTGCCTTCACCTCCTGCACATGGATCTCTTTGGACCTGTCAGTCCCAGATCTATCCAGCATGAGAAGTATACACTTATCATTGTTGATGAATTATCAAGATACACTTGGGTATACTTTCTTTCCAAAAAGAGTCAGGCAGCTGATACAATAATGTCATTCATCAGGAAGATTGAAAACCAGAATGACATTACTGTTAAACAAATCAGAATTGACAATGGTACTGAGTTCAGAAATCAAGAGCTTGAGAGTTTCTGTGATGAAAAAGGAATTTCTCAAAATTTCTCATCTCCTTTTACCTCTGAACAAAATGGGGTCGTTGAAAGGAAAAACATAACTCTCATTGAGGCTGCTAGAACCATGCTAAATGGCTCAGCCCTCTCAAAGCATCTCTGGACTGAAGCAGTCAAAACTGCCTGTTACACTCAAAACAGGTCAATAATTGTCAAAAGACATAATAAAACCCCATATGAGATCTTCAAAGTTAGACTTCCTGACATCAGCTATTTTCATGTGTTTGGATGTCCTGTGTTCATTCATAACCACAAGGATCATCTAGGCAAGTTTGATGCAAAAGCTGATGATGGATATTTCTTAGGCTACTCACTGATCACCAAAGCCTTTAGGGTTTTTAACACAAGGAGACAACAAGTTGACGAAACCTTTCATGTCACCTTTGATGAAAGTGCTGAAAGCATCAGGTTCACCAACACCTCAGTGGAGGAAATAGGAATTGATGACTCATCAAGATACCCTTCTGATGAGTACAACACTGAATTCAATTCCTCATATCAAGCTGATGCTGACATCTCATTTTATGTCTTACCTCACAACCATCCCCAACCAACTATCAGTGAATTCATTGATAATCAATCAGTCCCTACTGGGATAAGTAATACTGAACCAAATGTTCAGGAACCTGTGAATAAAGAACCCCAACCTGAACAAGACATCTCAACAGATGTTCTTAATGATTCTGTGGCTCAAGCACCAGAACTCACTCCTGAGTCTCCAGTGACCTCTTCAAGCTCAGATCCTAGACCACAAAGTAAGTGGACAAAATCTCAGGACATTGAGCTTGTAAACATTATTGGTGAACCCACTGAGGGCATGCTCACTAGAAGCATGGCTACTAAGTTAATTGCAGCTTCAGCCGATGAATGTCTATATGCTGATTACCTATCAGAAATAGAACCCAAAAGTGTCACTGAGGCTCTAAAGCACCTAAGCTGGGTTCAGGCTATGCAAGAAGAACTGCAACAGTTTGATAAAAACAAGGTCATGAACTTGATCAAATGTCCTCAGGATGTCGTTGTCATAGGAATGAAGTGGGTTTTCAGAAACAAAACTGATGAAAACGGCACTGTCATTAAAAACAAAGGCAGACTTGTAGCCAAAGGTTACAGTCAACAAGAAAGCATTGACTATGATGAGACTTTGCTCCTGTTGCAAGAATGGAAGCAATCAGGATCTTCCTTGCATATGCAACATACATGAACTTCAAGGTCTACCAAATGGATGTTAAAAGTGCATTCTTAAATGGTGATCTCAAGGAAGATGTATATGTTCAGCAGCCTCCTGGCTTTGAGAGTAGTGAATTCCATGACTGTGTCTGCAAGCATGACAAAGCCCTTTATGGACTTAAACAAGCTCCCAGGGCATGGTATGAAACTCTCTCAGCCTTCCTGATACAAAACAAGTTTGTCAGAGGAAAGATATACAACACACTGTTTGTCTATAGAACACAACAGGATGTGATACTGGTCCAAGTGTATGTTGATGACATCATCTTTGGCTCAACAAACTACAAAATTTGCAAACAGTTTGAAAAACTGATGACAAAGAAGTTTGAAATGAGCATGATGGGTGAACTCACATACTTCCTTGGACTACAAAACAGGCAAACTGACAAAGGTATATGATAAGGTTTTAAAAGGTACCTTTTTTTTATTTGATCACTTTTGTATCCGTTATTGCTTAATATCGTTTCTTTTCACTTTTTAGGTCTCTTGAAGGCAAAATGCTGGAATGGCACTTATTTGGATGAAAACGCGCGATTATACGAAGAAAATGGCCAAAGTCAGAATCGAGACACTCAAAGCTGCTGAAAACATAAGGTGACGGCGTCAGGTGTTAAGTGTGACGCCGTCGGAGGATCTTTGTGACGGGACAGAAGCCAAAACTCCCATTTTCAAGTGACGATGTCAAGTTATAAAAGAGTAGGCCGTCGCAGCTCAGACGGCCTAGATGTAATCCAGACGGCGTCAGAAGCTGAAGAGGACGGCGTCACAAGCATAAGGTGATGCCGTCTCAAGTCTAACGTGGCCAAGACGAAACCCTAATGACGGCGTCACAAAACATAAAGTGACGCCGTCGCATGTGTAATATTATATATAGAATCTGAATTTTTCAGTATTTGGTGTGTAGTCTTTTGGAGTAAAAACCTAAACCGAACCAAAGATGTCTTGTACAGTATTTTAGGGTTCCAAACCCTATCTTACACCAAGATAAGTGTTTTACTTCATTAATACAATTATGTCTTTGATTAATTGTGTGTATGCTTGCATGTTTTCCATGTCCGGCTAATTTACTTGTGTGTTTGCTTAGGGAATATGAAACTTAATTATTGAATATTGATTGGTTGTTTCTTATCTTAGTTGGTTAATGATCTAGTAATGCGATAGGTCATTCGTTGTGTACTTAGTGCTTGATTAAATCTTTGTGAACCTTAGAATATGACTCCTTGAGTAGTTGTAAGCTAAACCATCCAAAGAGTGCCTTAGAGTAAGAGTTTATTATCCCTAGTGGGTTTTGTAGACGAGACCCTTTGGTAAGTTCAAAGAGTTAGGGAGAAACGCATACCCTACAACCTTAGACACACAACGCAACTAGGAATAAAGACGTGACAATTCAACCACCAATAGGAGATAATTAAGGAGTAGTAAAACCTAAGTAAACACACCTTTAAACTATCATACGAGCACACATTAATTAGACATAGACTACATACACCTTAGATTAGATAATTAGATAAGTAGAGTAATCGGTAGCAATACCAACCCCCCCCCCCCCAAATTCAAACCCCGAGATTCGTACCTTTCCTTTCCTTAAAAAAATATAAAAAGATAAAAAATAATCTTCCTCAACCACGACCTTAGCGTAGTAACTTCTCACTAGCATTCCTATTCCCCTAGAGAACGATATCAATACCCGTGGCTTACCCTAATACTACACTACAATGATTAGGTTCACTGCCTAGGGTGTTGAAAAACTTGCTCGACGAAAAGGAAGTTCCTTTGACCTCGAACGACGCGTGTAGCGTTATCAAGTTTTTGGCGCCGCTGCCGGGGAATAGAATAGCTAGTTAGTAGTCCACCTCGTTTAGGTTTCTTTACTTGATTCCTATCAAGTAAACCTTTTTTCTCATTTTTAGCTTCCTCTTAGTCTATCCCCCTTCTTCGTGACCTTTGTTCGTAGCCCCATCACTTTTCATCATGGAAGGTGATAACCACCCACCATTCATCAACCCACCACCAATTGACCCGCCAAGAGCCCGTACTCTTGGTGAATACTCGAGACCAAGCCACTCAGGCTATAGGAACACCATTGAGCTTCCCGACCAAGCCCAAACTACGGCCCTGCGATCTGACACCATCCGGTTGGTGCAAAACGGATGTGCATTCCATGGACTTCGTTCCGAAAATCCAAATCAGCATCTGAGGGATTTCCTCAAAATTGTCGATTCCATCGACCTTGATGCTACTACTCGGGAGACCACGCGCCTGCGTCTCTTCCAATTCTCTCTACGGGACCAAGCTAGTAATTGGCTTGAGCGACTTCCCGCTGGCTCCATCTCAAGTTGGGATGATCTTACCTCTCGCTTTCTTGCTCAATTTTTCCCACCGGGGAGAACCACTAAGCTTAGGAATGACATCTTGATGTTCCAACAATGTCAAGGTGAATCTCTTTACGAAGCATGGACTCGATTCAAGGACTTACTTCATAAAGTCCCTCATCACGGCATTGATCTTTGGCTCCAAGTCCAAATTTTCTATGATCATGTCAACTTCCCCACCAAGCGATCCATTGACCAAGCGGCCGGTGGAAAACTTAGTGATCTCACCACGGAAGAATCATGGGGTATGATAGAGGACCTCGCCCTCTATGACAACGAAAGTTGGGATGACCCCCGTGAGCTGCCCAAAACTGTTAAGGCAATCTTGTCACACCCTCGCCGGAGGCGGAAACACGAGGTGTAACGGAAAGGAACATAAGCACAAGATAATAGAACATACCAACATTAAGATTCAAAAGAAATAGTACACCATTACAATACCAGTTTAGCCGACATCAGCAAATATATTACAAAGTTTAGATTCCAAAATATTGCGTTTTATTACATAATGATTTGTAGTGACAAGAGAAAACTTCATTATGCAAGACCTGGTAGAAAAGCTTACTAACGATCACCTGAAATGTATGAGAGAAAAACGGGTCAACTATGAAAATAGTTGGTGAGTATACACGTTTCGTAAAATAAGAAACTCGTAAGAATTATTCAAAGGTTTCGGTCATCGGAAATAGTCCACAAAGCAAAGGCATTGTAAATCCACTCAGTTCCAAGTTTCGCCCATACAAAACTTGCAACCTGTGTGTTCACAATCCATTGCACAAAATATAGTGTGTCAAGTAGTCAAGTAATAAGTGGTCATAATAGTTCACAATATAGTACCACGTATATAATAATGTATGTCAGGCAAAGCCCCTAGAATAAATAATATGCGTCCCGTAACATAGTGAACGAGAGGTTGGCCGACCTCTAATAGCGTTATCCATACTACCTACTAATAGGAGACTAACAATGCGAATGTACGAATAGTACATCATACAACTATTATATACAGTTAAGAACACTCCGAACATGGGAGAATTTGCACTGCTCCGAACAGGGGAGACTTTAAATTGAAAATGCTTCGTTCCCATAGGGAGACATTCTGCTCCGGACCGGGGAGGCTTTAAGTTGCTCCGAACAAGGGAGACTTTGTACACTCCACCAATAAGGCGAGACTTTTAGGGTCATAGCAAGTACGGTCCAATAAGTTCAAACAAGTCATAGGTTCGTAATTATGTTTAAGGATTTGATTCGAGTTCACAAGTTCTAGTCAAACAAGTTAATAAAAGTAGTAATCAATTTAGCTCAAGAATGGTTCATGCATTTCGCCCCAAAATATAGTAAAAACGGTAAAAAGGGGATGTGATTACTCACTTGTTGCAATAGTTATGATGACAGAGTGGATGCACAGAAATGAGACGCAAAACTCTAACCGCAACCTATTATGAATGATATGCTCTAATATAAGTCATGAAACAATGTCGTGCATGCAAACTCATATGATATCCATACCACTTGTACACTTTTAAAAATAAAGTTTATCGTCGAAAAATAATCTTATAAAGTCTTGACAATTTATAAATTACTTTACAAGTATTTACGTTGAAACCATATCCTACGATAGTCATTTAGTGATTTATTATGAAACTATAACTTTTCGTCATAAAATAATGTCATTGAAAATTTCATGAAAGTGAATAAACGGCCTTGAAAAGCTAGTCGTAAAATGGTGCACGTCGAGTGTTAGGAAACGCACTCAATGGTTTTGGAAAGATTGTATCATTATCTCAAAGTTTTAGCATTTAAGTTTTCATCCTAGAGGTCACAATCATGGAGAAAAATATAGGTAAAGTATGGTATTTGTGTCCAAAATATCGTTTAAGGATGGTTTTCGGCAATGTTTAAGTGACCGTATTTTATTCGTTACAACTCCGCTTGACGAACGGTTGGACATTTTGGAAAATAGGCTAGGCGAACTTACTTTTACTAGAAGACATCACGTTATAAAAAGTACTACATCCATGTTAAAAACGACCCTCAACATGGTCCTTCGTAGCCGTAATATTTGTCTAATAGAAATATATTAGTTTTTCTTATATAATCTAGTTACAGCAACTTTGTATAAACGCGTGTAATTTAATCGTTACAAGTCCGTTTTCTACGTATTATATGTCCTTAGCATAGTATCAAAGTATACTAATATATTTTTGATAAATCGACACATTTCATAAAGCCTAAGCCTCATTTTTTACTCGTACAAATTGGACGTAACATGCTGAATTTTCAGGATTTTATAGTTTTCGTCGTCAAACTTGTAAAATTCATATCTTCTTCGTTATAACTCCGTTTTAACCCATTCAAGCGGCCACGTTTTCGTTTTAAAGTATATTTTCCAAATATCCAGGCCAAAAATTTTTATCTACTGTCGAAAATTCCAGATTTCAAAAATAAGGACAGACCCTTAAGTAAACTTGTCGAAATGAGTTTTTCTCGCGCCAAACCTATTCTAACCAATTCAAAACAACTCCGAAGCTATTCTAATCCTACCATACACCTTCTTAGGGTGTCATGGGTTCCTAGACATCACCAAAGGTGATATATTTCGAAGGAGTAATTATAGGATGGAATATATATATATATATATATAACACTTAAAATCATTAAAAAGTGGTATAGACATACATATGACTTGCATGTTTTTCTCGAATATGATGAAATGATCACAAAATAAATATGAAAGATGAAAATGAATATGTGATGCTTACTAGTGACTTGATGAGGTGAAGTGAACAAAGGTTTAATCCTAAACACCCTAGGTTTTTATTTCAAAACCTAAACTAAGAGTGTATCTAGGTTGTTAAAAACTTGGCTTGAAAATTGTTGGTGAAATCTTTCTTGATCCCTTATGGTGGCCGGCTATGGAGAGAAAAGGAGAAGAGGAAATATTTTGATCTTACACTTTGTAAAATAATGAGTTGTATGTGTTGAGTAGTTTAATGTAGATGTAAGATATTTAGGACATTTTATGTGACTCACCCCTCTTGTGTCGACAAGGGGGTATTGTCATTTACTTTTTTTTTTCTTTTTTTTAATTGTATAAGTATAAGTAATGTAAGTTAATTAAATATAAGTAGTAACTTGTATACACATTTGAGAATTTAGGGTAGCGTTAGCTAAAGATAAATTTTTACGGTCAAAATAAAATATATTGAAGTCATAAAAATTATAAAAATACATTCCTTACAAAATTTGAGTGAAATAATAATTATCGTGTAGTTTTTACGAAAACCGTCGTAATTATATAAATATAACAATTTATATACAAAATAAATTTAAAACACTGGGTAAACTCATAATATTATTTTTATAATCTTAATATGAGTATAAAAATATGTTGGGATTATTTTTGGAAGTATCGGATCAAATGTTCAAAATAATAAATTACGCGATAGCGTTTATTTAATAAAAATTATACGTTTAACGTAAAATGCAAAACCATGCATGAACTAATATGATGATAATGATGCTAATGATATGTAGACTAAACCTAGTCTATATGGAATGTCCTTGATAATTGTTCATGAATTCGCAGCTAAACCATTAAGGTTACGCGAATTTGATACTCGTAAACCTAGTTTACGATAAATGATGAATATTGAGTTTGAGAAAAGACCGGAAATTGAGAATTGTGACAAATCTCCTTGCCTCCTTCCGACCGTAGGATGATCGAACTTGAAGATCAAGTTAATTTCCTAATGAGTTCCTACGAAAATCCTAAGTCCTCACGTCAAGTGAATAAAATCACTCTACCTTGTGAGTTATGTAGTGGTCCCCATGACACTCGTGATTGCACAAGACTTCCCGAACAAGCTTTTGCGGACTACGCCTCCATGTGTACCGACGGAGCGGGAGAAAAGTGGTACACTTTCAAGCCCGAACAAAACAACTTAGGAAACTCTTACAACCCCTCATGGAAAAATCACCCTAACCTTAAGTGGAACCAAAAATCAAGCACACCCCAAAGCTCATCTAGTCCACCTAATAGGTTCAACTCTCTAAACACCGGGAACCCCACTAATCTTGAGGCAATTGCATCTAGATTCATGTCATCTCAAGAGACTCGATTGACTAAGCTTGAAGCCGATTTTAAGCAAAGACAAAGCGAGATGACAAACAAGCTTGATGCCCTCTTAAAAGCCTTCAATGAACGGGAAGTTGGAGCACTCCCAAGTGACACTATAAAGAACCCAAAAGTGAATTCGATCTCGTCGACTTCATGTTCTTTTTCACCATGGGAGAACACACATCCATGCCCCTCACACCCAACGGTTCACTCGGTAAACGCTATCAAAAAGGGTTCCAATCCATCCAAAAGGTACCAAGGCCCTGCACCGTTGGTGGAACCCACTCTTGAGAAACCCGTCAACCAAGAATCCAAATCTAGTTTAGAGGAGGAGTACAAGGAACTCCATCAAGAAAAACCGATTCTTGAGGTCTTAGCTCATGCACCTTATTATAATGCTTTAAAAGAAAAATATGAGTTAGAACTTAAGCTTGGAAAACATGGGTCCGCTTTTGTGCGAAATAATTTACCTAAGAAGTTAGATGATCCCGGGCTATTCACTCTTCCGTGTAGGCTTGGAACTTCCAAACCTCTCGACGCTCTAGCCGACTTAGGGTCATGCATCAATCTTGTTCCGTTGTCCCTCCATAGAAGCCTTAACTTAGGTAAAATAGAACCAACGGAAACCATCTTATGTCTAGCGGATGATAGTGTTGCACGTCCGGTAGGAATAATAAAATACATGGTAGTACACGTAGGAGAGTTGACTCTTTTGGCCGACTTCCATGTGCTAGACATGAATAAGGACCCGACATGCCCCTTACTAGTAGGAAGAGGATTCTTAGCTACCGCTAGTGCCATCATCGATTGTAAGATGTCCAAAATAGTGGTAGGAGAAGGGAGTGCTAGGTCAATTTACGATGTCAAAAAGCATACGTACTACAAAGAAGAGGAAATCCCACATGAGATTAAGTTGGATAGAGAGCCTTCTAGATATGGACCTTGGATAGATAAGAACCTCATAGGCCCCCAAAGACCTTTTTACCTAGATGAAGCCTTCACTAGTAAAGCAACTTTCCAAGAAAAAGAAATGGCTAGGGACATGGAAGTGAACCCGTTCGAGGACGCCTTAGTATTTAGGAAGATGATCGAGTTCTTAGGAAGCTTTCCCGTCAACCTTGTCATGAATAAGTGGAAAGTTGAGAAATCTAAACACAAATGGGATTGGGATAGACCGCCTAGTGACGGTAATGGAGAATGGCACATTAGGATAACAATCTATGATCCCGATGGAGAAAAGTTTGAAAAGGCATATCTAACCGAACGTACTGTTAGGAACTTAAATGATAAGTTTGATCCTTATGACATTGTGGAGGATAGGCTTACTTATATAGGTACGTAGGAGCACGACTACGAGTCTAGCTACAAGACTCTTAAATAAAGAAAAGCGTTTCGTGGGAGGCAACCCATGCTTAATTGTTTGCTTGTTAGTGTCATATATCTTTTATCGATTGTTTATTCTCATGTTTAAATTTGTAAAAATGCTTTATTTTGTTTTTAACCTCGTCTTAATTGCATATAATGGTATTTTACATAAGGGATAAGTGTAGGGAGGATTACACACGTTTTCAAGGAAACGTAAACATGAGAATAACAATTCATTAAAAGATATATTTGTGTGTTTGTTCGAGTCAAATGCTTGTATCGAGTCATAATGGATGTTTAGCAGAAATTTTTTCCAGATTCTAAAGATGTAAGTTTTCCAGAATTTTTTCCAGAAAATCGCAGACCAGTTTTTGTCAGGATCGCAACCTGACGGCGTCAGGAAGGAGTAAAAACAACAGATTACTTTTTTCTCGTTTTCTGAGCTACTTAAAAATTTTGGAATTTTCCAGGTCTTAATTTTCCAGAAATTTTGTAAACATCCATTCCACAAGCATTATATCCTAGTTTAAATCGAGTCTTATATATATTGTTACCGCCTACGCGAAGGTTTCGTTTGTTTCTTCAAAGGTGCAGGTTTAATTTATCAAGAAGAAGTTACATAAGATTGGAAGGAGCTTTTCACGCATAAATTCTTCTTGGAAAGAATTTAACCACTACTTCACACACGGATCCTACCGAGCTAATCAGGGGAGTACTAGTTTCTTTCGTTTTTGATTACCTTCCATTATCATAACTTTGATACTTTCGGGGAACATTGGGGACAATGTTCAGTTTAAGTGTAGGGAGGGAAAATAAAACGGGAACTTTGAAACTATGCTTATCCTTGATTATTTGCTTTGTCCAATTGTATTTGTGTAATAAACCATGAGAAAATGTCGGTTAGGGTAATTTTGGCACCAAATTTTAAATTTTTCATGATATATAGGAGTGGGCCATTAGTCTCACGGATAGGAAGTTATATGACTAGCACAAAAACCCTTTACCACCTAAATTCCACCCAAAATGTGAGGATCGCCCTTAGATTAGTAGGAATTAAAAGCATTCATCTTTAATGCTTAGAGTTTGAACCGGTAGTATATTAGATTCTAGAACTTGTTTTGTGATGCATCCCGAGATCGGTAGTAAGACTACACTTGTGTAGTTAGGAATAACTAAATGATAAGAGGCATTAGGATAACCCTTGTTTAATACCCGTAATATAATTACTTCTTCCACATCGGTTGAGTAATTCCCCTACACCCTTTTGCGTTGTACTCATCTTTAGTACACGATACCCCTAGTTAACCGCTCAGAGCCTATCCTTTTCGCGGTTCTCGTGATATTTCGGTTTTTCCGGATTATCAATGAAGAGCATTGTTTACACCCCACCCCCAAATGTACACTCAAATCGCCTTAGCCTACCTTGTATGCACTCACTTTTAGTGCATTATTGTTATCACCTTAAACCCTTAGTTCAATTATCTAGTTGCTTGCATGAGTTGCTAAGTCGAGTCATATCCTTTGTATACAGTTTTGGGATGATTGGGATTCATGGGAAAAGTTAAAGTTTATGAAATGACGGGAAGGGAACGTTAAATTCAAATTCCCTTTGTTTGCATAATAATGTACCCCAAGTGTTTTGATCTTTTCAATTCGGGTCAAATTAGTGTTAGAGTAATAAAAACTCAAGTGTAGGGATGTGCCTATAAATCCCTATCATTTTGATGTTACCGTAGAGGATGGTAGAGTAAAAGTAAATGAAAAAAAAAATCGAAAAAAAAGAGAAAAAGAAAAAAAATAGAGTGTTGAAAAAAAAAAAAAAAAAAAAAAAAACATACGGGCTACCATCCTACATCTATCTGTCAATTTATGTTTGTTTATTTCAGTTAGCTAGAGTTTAGAGTGTCGAGTCTTGGCTTAGCAACGCCATTCTTCGTATGCATTTAACATAGAGATTTTTTACTTACCACCACTATATAGCCTATCCCACCAAACCCTTTGTTTCCCTACCGTAAGCCTAACATTACAACCCTTTAAAGACCTCTTTGATAGTATTTCTTAGGTGCTTACGCCAAAGCGATGGAGGTTTGATCTATTCTCAAGCCTATGGTAATCTATGTACTAGGACCGGTTAATGAGTGTTTATCTTCCATTTCCAACTTGTTATATTTCATATACACCCGAGAGAGATGTGAGTATCCAAACACCCCATGTGAGGTGCTAGTATGTAATTTCCGTGCTTGTTATGACTTTTGCGGGGCTTATATGTGTTGTGGACTGTTTTAAACCAATGCTTCATGACCTCTAACTTATAAATTAATTGGCTAAAAGCACATTTGCTTGAGGACAAGCAAATACCAAGTGTAGGGATATTTGATAAGGTTTTAAAAGGTACCTTTTTGAGGGGTCGTTTAAGCCCTTATTTGATCACTTTTGTATCCGTTATTGCTTAATATCGTTCCTTTTCACTTTTTAGGTCTCTTGAAGGCAAAATGCTGGAATGGCACTTATTTGGACGAAAAGGCGCAATTATACGAAGAAAATGGCCAAAGTCAGAATCGAGACACTCAAAGCTGCTGAAAACATAAGGTGACGGCGTCAGGTGTTAAGTGTGACGCCGTTGGAGGATCTTTGTGACGGGACAGAAGCCAAAACTCCCATTTTCAAGTGACGACGTCAAGTTATAAAAGAGTAGGCCGTCGCAGCTCAGACGGCTTAGATGTAATCCAGACGGCGTCAGAAGCTGAAGAGGACGACGTCACAAGCATAAGGTGACGCCGTCGCAAGTCTAACGTGGCCAAGACGAAACCCTAATGACGGCGACACGACGGCATCACAAAACATAAAGTGACGCCGTCGCATGTATAATGTTATATATAGAATCCGAATTTTTCAGTATTTGGTGTGTAGTCTTTTGGAGTAAAAACCTAAACCGAACCAAGGCTGTCTTGTATAGTATTTTAGGATTCCAAACCCTATATTACACCAAGATAAGTGTTTTACTTCATTAATACAATTATGTCTTTGATTGCATGTTTTCCATGTCCGGCTAATTTGCTTGTGTGTTTGCTTAGGGAATATGAAACTTAATTATTGAATATTGATTGGTTGTTTCTTATCTTAGTTGGTTAATGATATAGTAATGCGATAGGTCATTCGTTGTGTACTTAATGCTTGATTAAATCTTTGTGAACCTTAGAATATGACTCCTTGAGTAGTTGTAAGCTAAACCATCCAAAGAGTGTCTTAGAGTAAGAGTTTATTATCCCTAGTGGGTTTTGTAGACGAGACCCTTTGGTAAGTTCAAAGAGTTAGGGAGAAACGCATACCCTACAACCTTAGACACACAACGCAACTAGGAATAAGGACGTGACAATTCAACCACCAACAGGAGATAATCAAGGAGTAGTAAAACCTAAGTAAACACATCTTTAAACTATCATACGAGCACACATTAATTAGACATAGACTACATACACCTTAGATTAGATAATTAGATAAGTAGAGTAATCAGTAGCAATACCAACCCCCCCCCCCAAATTCAAACCCCGAGATTCGTACCTTTCCTTTCCTTAAAAAAAATATAAAAAGATAAAAAATAATCTTCCTCAACCACGACCTTAGCGTAGTAACTTCTCACTAGCATTCCTATTCCCCTAGAGAACGATATCAATACCCGTGGCTTACCCTAATACTACACTACAACGATTAGGTTCACTGCCTAGGGTGTTGAAAAACTTGCTCGACGAAAAAGAAGTTCCTTTGACCCCGAACGACGCGTGTAGCGTTATCAGTATATCCATCAGTCAATAGAAATACACTAGAAATCTCTTGAAGAAATATGAGATATCTGACTGTGCCTCAGTGAAGACACCAATGGTCCCTCCAAACAACCTTGGACCTGATCTCACTGGCAAATCAGTCAATCAAACTCATTTCAGAGGGATTATAAGCTCACTGATGTATCTTACTGCTACTAGACTAGACATACAATTCTCAGTCTGTCTAATAGCAAGATATCAGTCCAATCCCAAAGAATCCCACCTCACTGCAGCCAAAAGAATACTCAGATACCTAAAAGGAACCCCAAACCTTGGACTCTATTATACAAAGTGCTCAGGGTTTGATCTCAAGGGTTACTCTGATTCTGATTATGCTGGCTGCAACATGGACAGAAAAAGTACCTCAGGGTCCTGTCAATTTCTTGGAGGAAAACTGGTTTGTTGGAGTGCTAAAAAGCAACAATCAGTGGCTATGTCTTCAGCTGAAGCTAAGTATGTGGCTGCTGCAGGATGTTGTGCCAATGTTTTATGGATGAAAAGTCAACTCAGTGACTATGACATCCATTACAAAATGGTACCCATCTTCTGTGACAACACCTGTGCAATTGCAATCTCCAACAACCCCGTCCTTCATCAAAGAACCAAACATATTGATATCAGATATCACTTCATTAGGGACCACATAATGAAAGGAGACATAGAACTCCATTTCATCCCTACTGAATATCAACTGGCTGATATCTTCACCAAACCCTTAGATGAACCTACCTTCAGGAGACTGAAAGCTGAATTGGGAATGCTTGACATTGAAAGTCAGGCATCTGAAAACCAATCTCATTAAGTTCTCTGAAATGGTTCCTCCTCCCTGAATGAAACCCACAATACAACCTCTCACAGAATGAGCAAGACTCATTCAGGGACTATGATAGTTAATATTGAGCATTAAATGAGTAACTAAATGATCCAAGTATCAATTACTTAAATGTCCTAGGTTGGTAACTATGCCAATTTAATATAGAAATATATGTCTCTTTGTCTTACTGTCAACCATATCAAGGGTCCCTCACAAACTTACCTAATCCCCACTTGGCATTAAATGCCCCCTCTCTCATGAAATATCTTATTGATATTTTATTACTGCAAAAGTGCACTTTTACTGTGCACTGCAACTGTTCCCTTGAAAAACGGGATTTTACTGCGGGTAGTGGAGCGGTGGCATTAAATGTGGAAATTCAAACGTTTTCTAAAACTGACTCTAAATACTCCCATTTGTGCAAAAACCACCCCTCTCACCACTCTATAAATACCCTCTGCAAAACCTCATAAACACACACAAAAGATTTCTGCAAACAAAACTCTGTCAAAATCTCTTTTAAAACCCAGAAATCTTTGTGTTCTTCAAAACCTTTTCTGAAAAATCTTCTTTGTAAACATTTACAAAAGTTTTTCGTCACAAACTTTAGAGATCTTAAAACTCTTTGATTGTTCTTGTCCAACTGTTCTTATCAAAACCCTAAATTTTTGAAATGGCAAGTACACAATCACTTCAGTTTGCTTCTCAGTGGGTAGGGGATCTTTCAAATGTTGAATTTAAAACAAATAATGTCATAGGAAATTTTGAATATCCTCAAACTGTCCCAGCCTATATGGACATTATGAAATTTTTATATAACTGCCCACTGAAAACGGCCTTTGTTCAGTGTCCCTCAATACTGTACCAAAACCTCCTCAGGGAGTTTTGGGCTACAGCCAAGGCCTTTGACCCGACACCCTCTACTGATGAGAACAACCTTAGACCTCTCAGGGAATATCTCATCAGGTTCAGTCTCAACAGGGGGCAACAATTCACCCTGGATTATAAAACTTTTTGCACCTCCACAGGGTTAGATTACAACAAAGGTGTTTATGTAGCCCATCCTGAACCCTCCACAGTGAAGGATGGGTTAAAATAAATCATTTTAGATCCAAATTTTTTGGACAAGACCCCAGTCACCAAAAGTTCATTTCCCGTGGCTTGGAGGATCCTCTTCACTTTTGTGATTCAGGTCCTCGGCGGGATCCACTCATCCACTGAACAAGTTAACTCTATTCAGTTGATGATGGCATACTGCTTGATGAATGAGGTCACTGTCGACATAGGGGAGATCATTTACAGTGATCTCGTAACCAAGCTACAGAGCAAAACTAGGACGAAATACGTTTCGTATCCTAGGTTTGTCTCTTGTGCTTTGCAAGTGTTACTGGGTACAAACTATCCTCAGGAAGAACAATTTGGTGCTTTACCTGGCATCCTGAGCCAATCAAATTTTCAAAAGGACCTATCCCTTGTCACAAATATTGAATTAACGGCCCATATGGTTGTTGTAAACAACCAGAGGGAATCAGTGTCTCCTAACCCTGCTCCTATAAAGAGAAAGGGGAAGTCTCAGAATGGGACTAAAACCAAACCCAAGTCTCAGGCCCCTGAGGCTTCAGGAGCACAACCTAAAAGGCAAAAGAAGCCCCCGACTAAACAGACACCCACTGGTGACCAAGCAACATCCACCCTGGTGACAACGAAGGACACTGATAAATCACAATCAGTGCCCTTGGTCCCAACTACTACTCCCCAAGATCCAGAGGGAAACATACAACCCGCTGGTAGGGGAGCGCCTTCCACAACGCCCAAGGATGACATTAGCAAATCACAGCCTTTGTCTGAGGGCACACTGAATGATCCCAAAGACTCAGGGGGAAACAAACAACCCACTGATAGGGATACCACCTTCACTGACTTTGCTAAAGGCACTGGAAAACACCCGCCAGTGTCTCAGGGGTCTCAGGGGGACAAAGACTCGGAGGGACAGAAACAACCCGCCGATATGGAACCCAAAACCAATCCTGACTCCAGAAAAGGCACTGAGAAACGCCCACCAGTGTCTGAGGGGTCAACGGGGGACAAAGACTCAGAGGGAAATATACCACCCGCTGATATGGAATCCATCACCAACCCCCTGTTAACCGTTGCTGATGTTACTGGGATACTATTTTCTGAAGATGAACTTGCTGACAGTGATGATGAGATTTTATCAACAGGGGAAGAAGTGGACGCTGAGGTTCAAGCTGAACAAGGACCTCAGCCTGATCCACAGGAGCATACTGAATCACCATTCAAGCCTGACAATGATGACTCCTCTTCCTCCACTGATGAGTTCAAGAGATTTGATAATGTTCTTCCACTCACCGAGAGGCAGCTTGTTCAGTGGATCACCAAAGCTTCAAGTAGGTTATACTATAGAGTCACTGAAGCATTGTGGGAACAACACACTAAGGCTGCTGCCAGTTATGCTGATCTAAAGGTTGAGGTACAAGCCTTTGATGAAAATGTTCATGAGCACAGGGATCTGATGTATGACAATCTTCACAGACTGGATGAAAACTTGGCTAAATTTCTCAGGCACCTTCAGGGTATAGGCACAAAGATAGATGAAATCAGAGATTTTTGTCAAAGAAGATCCAGCGCTCAACTCTCAAGTGCTGAAGGCTACTGAGGCTTACTTGAAACAATCTTCCAGCCTCGCTGAACTAGTCAAAATGCTCTAATCTGCAAATGTCCAGGGTCTTCAATCTTCAGTCGAGTCTCTTCAAGCTACATTGGGCTCTGTGAATACTCAGGTGGCTACTTTGGCTCAGGCATCTTCTTCCCTGGCCTGGAATCTCGAGCCCAAAATGACTGCTCTGGAAGTTTCTCAGGAAAATTTGGGAGCAAAAGTCACTGGTATTTAAACCGAAACTTCAGATATTAAGGCTATGATCTCTGAAATTTATCAAGCCTTCAAGGGACAAGCAGCTCAGTCCCCCTCAGCACCAACACCAACTCTTGCCCTCACTGACGCTCTGGCAACAGTTGAGGGGGAGAAACCTGAAGAAACTCCTATTCACACTGAGGGGGAGACAACACCACCAGTATCTGCAGCTCCAATCTCATCATCACCACCGGTCTCAGCAATACCTATCTCATCAATCCCACCACCAACATCAACAACAACAACACTGACAGTGATTACACCAATAATAACAACAACACTGCCCCTTGTAGCATCTTTTTCTTCAGGCCAGGACAAAGGAAAAGGCATAATGACAACACCTCCTGAGCCTGAGAAAATTCCCTTTAAGATCGGCGACACTGAATACCCGCTCACACCACAACATCTAAGTGCCTATCTTGCAAAAGAAGAAAGGAAACAGAAACTTGCTGAGGAAGAAAGAAAAAGCAGAGAGACGCTGGTAAAGGTGGTCGCTGAAGAAGCTGAAAACGTTGGAATAGATGCTTAGAAGCTTAAAAAGGGTCAGGCAGGACAAAAGTTCAAGGAAGCTCAGGCTGATCAGATGGGTAAAATGAGAAAACAGTTGGAAGAAAAGAAAAAGAAAACTGAAGCCCTCAGGCAAATCAGAATTAAGCATTACAACTGGACAATGACAAGCCGAAGGCTACCTGAAAAGATCACAGATGCCAAAATCATCCCCAATACCAAACCACTGGCCATGAATGTTTACAGAGGGGATGATAAAAGACACTTCGAGGTTCATGATCCCCTAAAGTTCACTGACTTTGGGATCACTGAACTCGATGAGCTTGGTCCAATTATTGAAAAGAAGAAGAATGCGGTGGTTAAGGAGCTGATGAAGATGCTCAGTAAAAGATATGAAAGACTAAGAGATGCACCAGCACAACTGAGGATTCAGCTTGCCTTAACTACACCTCAAGGATATCAACCACAATCATCCACTGGCAAAAGGAAGAGAGTTGAGTTCCAGCTTGAGATAAAAGTGCCTGGATTTGAATGCAACAGGGAGCCGCCTGAAGGTGTTAAGTTTGTAAACTGTTTGGTGATTGAAAAGACTGAAAGAGGGCTATTTTTCGTTGATGAATATGGAAACCAATCATTCCAAAGGTGGAGCGATATTGATAAGGCTGGAGTGGCAACAATGCTGAGCTACATACTAGTGGCTTCTTAAATTCAGACTCCTGCAAATATCAAGTTTTGTGCTGACTTAAATGCCAAGATAAGAGAGCATCATGACAGGGAAACACTGATCACAAAGAAAGTCAAGCTTGAAGCACTGGGAATCCATCTAGACTGATCATTTTGATTTATGTTTTTGTACTAGTGATAGGAGCCATGTAATCTGATCAATAAAAGATGTATGTTTTTGTTAAATTACTCAGTGTTCCTGATTGTATTCATTAGTACATTCAGTGTAAGAAGAAGCCATTTGCTCACTTAAACTGATCAAACACTTAGGCTATTTGTATATCCAAATAGGGGAGACTGTTGGGTTCAGTAAATACCCAAACCCCTTAATCTAGGATTTGAATAGAAAATAGCCCAAGTGTCTAGTCCGTTAAACACTAACAGGTCACTGAGTGCTTAGTCTCTCAGTGAGCCATTTTCAGGATACTCAGTACGAGGCAACAAGATAGTCTCTCCACTCAGCAAGGCGGAACTTAAAGGGTGAAGACTGAGTCAAGAAGAAGATAGTAGATTCAGTGAGTGATGACAATAACTCACTGAATCCCTAAGACTCCTCTCCAACTACTTACACTGAAGGATGTAAAGACTGAAGAACGAGTGGGACAAGGCGGGATAAGTTTGAATTAGATAAGACGAAGTCCTTATCAACCAAAGTCAACTTTCCCTGAATAGCAAAAGATCAGGCTCAGTGTCATCACTGACCTTAGGAAAGTAGTATTGTCTCTTACCTAGAATAGCCTTTGTAAACAGAGACAAAATGTATCAGTATTTTGTCTTCTGTAAGATGTCAGTTTGTCACTTAGGAAAGAGTTAAAACTCATACATGTATAAATAGCATAAGAGATGGAGTGAAAAGGTTAAGCTTGTGAATTTTAAAAACACACATACACGCAAGCCATCTTTTCACTCCTCCAAATACAACTTAATCCCTGAGATAGCTCAGTGGGTTCTAAGAGTTGTGCTCAGACTTAGCCTGAGCTTAGAGAGGAGTCACCAAACTTTGTCATTTCAATCCCAAGTACTATTCCGCAAGTACTTGGGTAACGTATTCTTTTTGATTGATTTCTAATAAAGAATATGATGTTGAAAATTACTTTGTGTGTTTTACTTATGTTAATTTCAGTCATTGTTCACTATTAATTTGTTTTAATATTCTTAAACTGTTTTAAACGATAGTGAACGGGCAACAACAACTGTAATTAACCTGTTGCTCGTGGAAGCTGTTACAAATCGATCCCCATCTAAGGTAATTTATCTCTTTGATTTTGTTAGTTAATCTACACAAATCAATTTTATCAAGAAACCCTATGGTGCAAACGAATTAAAGCTAGGGTTTTAACTTATTAAACTTTGTGATCATTGTACTATTATGAATATAATGTAAACCCATATTGAAACAATCTGATAACGATATGAAACTAGGGTTATAAAACTTAAACAACCCATATCCAATCGATCTCTTGTTTCATGGGAATAGTTACATGGTGGTACTTTATACTTAGATAACTGTTACGTGCGTGCATTATTAACTTGATAACACCACATATGAATGTATAAACAACTTCTTTTAGGAAGTCTATAATCATGTCACATATGAATGTATATGTCTTGGGGAATTGACCATAAGCCACAAAATGAATAAACCATGAAGATGTACATTACTCCTAAAGCAACAACTACATGTGTTAAAGTTTTACGTTACTAATATAACTAATTAATCTATAGATGTTGATAACATACATATGGAAATTATCATGCCTAGTGGAGCTACAGGAGGTTCGAGCAATAAATTAAAAAGAAGCAAGAGTGTTGAGTTCATCGAAACGTTACGGAAAATACTCGAACTTTTTGTTGTTGTGATAAGAGAAAACTACTGCATAGAGTATTACTGTAACATATGTTTATAGCTTACGGTACAACATTGTATAATTATGACGGGGATATTGTCTTGTTTATCATTCATTCATGGTTTTCGTGTAATCAAATCGGCTGATTAATGTTAATGTCGAATAGTTATGTTTAAGTTCTTTGGTTGATCATGTGGTCAAATTGCTGTTATGAAAATTCTTCTTTGGGACTTTAATTTTTTCTTATTTTGTTTATAAAATGTTTGTTACCTAAGCATCATACATGTATATACATTGTTTTCAACTTTTATATGCACAAAGAGTCAAAGACTTAATTTTAACGAAGTATATGTTTCAAAATAACTGATATGTGTAATATAAATAAATGTAAACTGAAAAGAGCGTAATTATTATTATTATTATTACTATTAATTACTATATATACTATTAGCCAAGACATGCGCTCTTCTCATGACACGTGTCAAGCATTAATTGCCAACTTTTGCAAGTTGGCAAAAATAGTCCCTAAGGTTTAAGTGTCGTTGCAAAGTAAGTCCAAGTTGGCAAAAATAGTCCCTAAAATTTAAGTGTCGCTGCAAAGTAAGTCCTTTATAGCAATTTTGCAAAAATAGTCCCTATCCAAATTCACGTCTACAAAAACAATCCCGCTGCATCGCGCGGGTTTCCACACTCGTATATACTATTAGGCAAGACATGAGTTCTTCACATGACACGTGTCCGCATTAATTGCCAACTTTCGCAAGTTGGCAAAAATAGTCCCTGAGGTTTAAGTGTCGTTGCAAAGTAAGTCCAAGTTGGCAAAAATAGTCCCTAAGGTTTAAGTGTCGCTGCAAAGTAAGTCCTTTATAGCAATTTAGCAAAAATAGTCCCTATCCAAATTCACGTCTACAAAAGCAATCCCGCTGCATCGCGCGGGTTTCCACACTCGTATATACTATGTTAGATATTAACTTTTCACATACACATCAAACCATAACACAAAGTAGCATATAGATGGAATTCTAGAGAGAGAAAGTTAGAGGTTTAGGGAACTTAGTGAGAGAAAGTGAAAGATATTATTATGAGCTCCAACTCTCTACCTTGGAAGGTAGAGAGTATTTATAGTCTTACATAACTCGCCACACTTTGGGCTGTGGATCAGGCATACAGTGGGTAAAGACCCGTCCGTCCTCGACGGTGTTACTTAACTAAATTACTACTTAACTTAAAAGAACTACGACTACGAGCTTTCTAACGATTACATATACTTGAGGTGACCGACTCTTTAATACCGGGAATTTCTAATTCCTAACAATCTCCCCCTAAGGGAGGTCACCTCAATCATGTACCAAAATTACTTTGAATACAACTAGATATTACATTAAAATTGTTCTTGCATTCTTGATGTAGACCTTTGCTTCTAAGCTCGTAGTCATTGATTCTTCACATTGCATGTTTGGTTATTCCAAGTGGAGGTCTTTTACTGATCCACGTGATGATAAGTTTGAGCCATCTTTGGAGATCATCAGCTATCAACAATCTCTGACACATCCTTTGTGGTGTTGGTATTTTGTGATGTTGTGACTTTGGGACCGACATGCTCACATTCTGGATCATGAAATCTTCTCATCAGAGTAGCGGAAGCTTTTGTTGAATCATGATATTGGCAGCAGCGTAGCAGAAGCATGGAGTGAAAATATCAGAGTCATTGATGCACTAATCATGATTTCTTTTGAGATGAATGTGTTAAGTGAGCATGCGGCTGTGGATTGACCGCTTCATTCTGATCAGCTGCAAACATAGGGCGTACCTGCATATAACAGTTAGCAACAAATCGCACGAAAGTGTCTTTGATCACTTTCGTTGAATTGAGGTACACGGCCCACGGTTCCCCGTTGATCAGTACAAGTACTGCCTGTGATCAGGTATAATTCCTAAGAATTTCCTTGACAGGGTTTCGCAGCTGTTCTAGCTGTTCTCAAACCGGAACGTCTCAAAGAAGACAACACGGAGTGAGTGAACCAGCGAATTTTAAGTCCACTGATTGATGAAAAGAGATTTGAAAAACAATCGTGTATTGCTCAATAGAAATTGTTTTTGCAATACAACGAAGGTTTTATTGAAAATCAATTATCAATCATAAAAATACCTTTAGGTTTGAAAAATGAGTACACAGTCGATGTGCTATATAAAAGAGTTTTTAAGCACAAAGACCGGTTTTTCAAAGGCATCCGTCAATCCATAACCTGAACCAGGATTGATTCAAGAGATTGAATCGCCCCATTGTTTCTGTTCAGTTGTCACATGGTTGATCTATATCATAGATCTCACATGCCACCTACCAGGAGCTTGTTTGATGTTGGCTCCAGAAGGATTTCCATCTTCATTGTGAGTGTGTAACCACATCACTCAGATGTTCTGGCAATACCACAAGGATAATGCGTAGGACTCAAGATATAATCTCTCTTTCCACATTGTGTGAGACAGAGAGTTTTCATTGAAAGTGTCCTAATGAGATTTATTGATGATCTCGTGGCTCTAGACTCAATTTGTGCATATTTGGATCCTGTGCCGGAGACTAGGGAGAGGGTCTCCTTCTTCAATATCAACCATCTCTAAGAGAAAGTCGATAGATAATGTCGGTTCCCCGTGAGAATGAAACAAGCCCTTTTAAGAGGAACTTGAGTGGTTTGGAAAGTTGAAGTGCAGTGCGTCACTGGGTCCATGACGTCTTGTCTTCAATACCGATGTTACCATCAGTAGCATATGAATTGAACCCGGTTTCTGCCCTAAGGTTGAATAAATGGAGGGCTATTTGTTTTCACCCTTTTCTCATTCAATTCTTTTTAATTCTTCAACCACTTCAGTGCTTACCGAGACTTCATAACTAGAACCTTGTTGGGTTTATTCCAGTACTAGCTCAGTCTTAGTCCGCACTCTTCCCTTATCTCATTTTTCTCCTTTTATCATCATACCTAAGGACTTCTACACTAATTAGTGGATTGTCCCTGGGTAGATCCCTCCGGTTTTGGCGGATCATGGGAACCAATACCTAACCTTATCATCCTTATATCACCGTACATAAAGTAAAGTTGGTCGGTCACTTTGGTATTGTTCATCTGCCATTGGATCCAATTGAAAACCATTTGAAAATCAATTCAGATACTTGTGATATATTATCAAAGCATTTTGTACCTGAATTGTTTTTGATATTTTTAGAACGAGAACTCCCCCTCAACATGTGCATCAAGTATTTGAAAATGTTTTGCACACGGAGGCAAGAGAAAGAATTAACTTCTTTGATTACCATTTTCTAAAAGATATCAACATCACTTCCCTCAACAAATCAAAAGATATAGCAATTCCGGGAAGGATGAGGTTTCCATAATTTTGCTCCCCCTCAATATGTGCCTCGAGGTTAGAAAAGAGTTTTGCACATACTAGAGGGAACCTGCACATTGGGAAAAATGATCACGTTTCAAATAAAAGGTTTTAAGATAGATGCTCCCCCTCAACATGTGCATGGAAAATTTGAAATCGTTTGTCACATGTGGGAAGGACAGCATGTACGTTCTTATGAAACCATTTACCGAATTATCAGTCTAACTCCAATTTAAATCACACATTCTCCCCCGATCACAATTATCAAAACATTTGAGATTTGTGATCTCTTATAGATTTAAATTGATTTTGAAAGCTTTTAAGGAGAATTGTGACTTGATTGTGAGAGTGTTTTAACTGATACGGATCGGATTTTGAGACTTTAAACTCCATTTATAAAACATGCATGTATATCTTTTGAAAACAATTTAATGCCAAATAACTTTTTAATTTAATTGAAATCATTCTCCCCCTCAATCAATGACATAGGTTGTTGATTGAGAGATAGAGATTTTGACAAATAAGTCCTGATGATTTTCAAAAATAGAGATCGAGTTATTTTTCAAAGCATTCAGTTTTCAGCAGATAAATGTTTATAGAATCAGAGCATGGAATTTTGAAAACATGATAAAACATGGCTCTGTTCTTTCTTTAAAAACCGGGTTATTGCCTGAAAATGACAATAAACCATTTTTTTCTCTTTCTCCCAAAAATATATATATATATATATATATTTTTTTTTTAAATAAACATTCGAACAATATCTAAAGACCCGTGTCATTCTTTGAATGACAGCACAAAGACCGTAGATATTATCGAACCGAAAATAAAAAACATGACAATATTGACAATATTTTTTTTTTTTAAGATTTTTCGAATTTTTCAGATTTTTATGGATTTTGAAGGTTTTTATATTTTTCTATTTGATTTTTGAATAAATATTTACAAGAGATAGATGAAGATAGACCTTTACTCCTCGTCTTCCTCCTGAAGACGTTTGAGTGTTTCTGGTTGAAGGCTTTTCAAGCCAAGTCGTGGAAGAATGAACTCAAAACGTTCTCTTGGAAGAGCTTTGGTGAAGATGTCTGCTAACTGGTATTCAGACCTCACAAAATAGAGTTCCACCACACCTTTTTCCACTTGTTCCCTGATGAAATGATGTCGAATGTCGATATGCTTTGCTCTTGAGTGTTGAACGTTGTTGCATGAGAGAGCAATAGCACTTTTATTATCACAGTACAGAGGGATTTTGTTGAATTCAAAGCCATAGTCAGATAATTGAGATCTCATCCATAAGATTTGAGCACAACAAGATGACATGGCTATGTATTCAGCCTCTGTAGAGGAAATAGAAGTACTCATTTGCTTCTTTGAAGACCAGCTCACAAGCTTATCACCCAAAAACTGAGCACCTCCAGATGTACTTCGACGTGTATCTTGACAACCTGCATGATCTGCATCTGCATAGGCCGTTAGTGACATACCGGTGTCCTTCGGGTACCATAGTCCCATATTGATGGTTCCTTGGAGATACCGAAAGACCCATTTAACTGCTTCAAGGTGCTTTTTAGTAGGCTTAGCCTGGTATCTAGCACACATACAAACAGCGAACAAGATGTCTGGTCTACTAGCTGTGAGATACATCAGGGATCCAATCATACTACGATATTTCGTTTGGTCAATCATGATCCCTGAGTGGTCCTCATCTAGTTTGGTTCGATCAATCATGGGGGTGTCAACAGGGTCACTTGAATCAAATCCAAATTTCTTTAAAATCTCTGTTGCATATTTAGATTGATTTATGAAAATGCCTCCGGGACTTTGTGAAATTTGTAATCCCAAGAAAAATGACATTTTTCCCATCATTGACATTTGAAATTTTGAACTCATTTCATTAGAAAAACGATCACATTCCATTGGGTCAGTCGAGGCAAAAATAATATCATCAACATAAATTTGAACATGAGTTAAATGTTTGCCTGACTTCCTGGTGAACAATGTAGGATCAACTGCTCCTTTGCTGAATCCGGTTGATAGAAGAAACTTTGACAGTGTATCATACCATGCCCTTGGAGCTTGCTTCAAACCATAAAGAGCCTTCTTCAAACGATAAACGTGAGTAGGATGCTCTTGATTCACAAATCCTTCAGGTTGGCTGACGTAGACGACTTCTTTAAGATCTCCGTTCAGAAATGCCGTCTTTACATCCATCTGATATACCACCATGTTCTTACTTGCAGCATTAGCCAAAAAGATTCTGATTGCCTCGATTCGAGCCACTGGAGCAAAAGATTCTTCAAAGTCTATACCCTTCTCTTGACGATATCCTTTAGCAACCAATCGTGCCTTGTTTTTCAACACATCACCATGCTTATCAAGTTTTACTTTGAAGATCCATTTGAGAGCTATAATCATAGCACAGTCTGGAGCAGGTACTAACTCCCATACATCAAGTCGATCAAACTCATGAATTTCATCTTGCATGGCATTGAACCAGCTGTCTTCATTCATGGCGTTTTTAACATCTTTTGGTTCGATCTTAGATAGTACGGAGTTGAAGAAACACCATAAGGCATCGGTTGCGAGTTGCTTCCAGGTTGATACAGGACGAGAAGGATTTCCAATGATGTTGTCTAAGGGGTGATCGTGAGTCCATTTTCTGAGGTGTTCATGTGGCAGTTGTTGAGGAACTGAAGTAGCAGAGTTGATGTCTCCTGAAGAAGATGGTTCTGATGATGATTCAGGAGTAGCAAATATGTTTTCAAATGGAGCATCTTCAGGAGTCGCAAAGGGATTAACTTCATCATTGATGCCAGAAACATTTCCATGATGTACATTTGAAGAATGATGATTTGTTGATGAAACTGAAGGATCAGTAGCAGGTGCTTCTTGACTTACAGATATTGAGACCGATTGATTGGCTTCTTCATTGACTGGAATACGAACATCCTCTGTTGTAGGGATCAGCACCTCATTAGTGGTAGACTCATACAGTTCATCAAACATAGGATCAAACAATTTCTTTACATCATCTTCAGATGGTGGTACATATGGAGTTTCTTGAGAGGAGTTTGGAACAAGGGATGAACCAATGGGACTGTTTTGAAGTGCGGGTCCTGAGCTGGAGTGTCCAGGAGCCATTTGACCGGTCAGCTCATCAAACGTAACATGAATTGTTTCCATGATATTTCGGGTTCTTTTGTTGTAGATTCGGTATCCCTTTTTGTTTGATGCATATCCTACAAATACTCCAATGTCAGCTTTGGCCCTAAGTTTTCCTAAGTCTTGACCCTCATTAGTTGGATAGCACAATGCACCGAACACACGAAGGGAAGATAGATTCGGTTTTCTGTTGTGGACAAGTTCATATGGAGTTTTTCCATGAATAGTGTGAATCAGGGAACGATTTTGTGTGTAGCATGCAGTGGCAATAGCTTCAGCCCAGAGAAACATTGGAACCTTTGAGTAGATCAGCATTGTTCTAGCAGCTTCAACAAGAGTACGATTTCGTCTTTCAACTACACCGTTCTGTTGAGGGGTTCGTGGAACACTTCTTTGATGGCTGATTCCAATGCTTTCATAGAATTCACTAAGTTGTTTGTTGACAAACTCAGTTCCATTGTCTGTTCTGATAATTCTGACAGTTTTGTTAAGTCTAACCTGCAGCTGTTTGATGAGTTTGATGATGATATCAGGAGTTTCATCCTTTGTCCTTAAGAACTTGACCCAGGTGAATCTAGAGTAATCATCAACCACAACTAACACATATTTCTTCCCAAAGATATTCTGCACCCTCATTGGTCCACATAAATCCATATGAATCATATGAAGAACTTCTGTGACAGAGTTAGTAGGTTTGGATTTATGGGCAAACATCTTGCTTTTTCCCAATTGACATGCTGAACAAAGATGATCCTTTTCATACTTTAGTCTAGGTAAACCTACAACTAAGTCCTTTCTGGAAAGATCGTTGATGGTGCCGAAGTTCAAGTGATTGAGACGACGATGCCATAACCATGACTTTGTTTTTGAAGCCTTAGATAACAAGCAGATTGGTGAAGCTCTCATCATGTCATCGATAGAGATGGTGTAAAGGTTTGAGCCACGAGTTCCTTTCAACAGTTCCTTACCATTAAGATCTCTAACAAAGCAGGTATGTTTTCTGAAGGCTACTTCTAGATCAGAGTCACAGAATTGACCAACAGAGAACAGATTATGACCTAAACCTTCCACATAATACACTCTGGAGATGACACTATCACCAACAACATAATCTCCATAACCCATAATAGCACAAAAATGATCATTACCAAATCTAACAGTCCCGATGAATTTGCTCACGAAGTTCATGAGCCGTGACCGGTCTCCAGTCATATGCTTGGAACAGCCTGAGTCCAGGTACCACAGAACGATTTGAACGATCTGCAGTTGAACACAGACAAGAATGGATAACTGGATAATTGGGATCCCCATGCAAGAATGGGTTCCATTTGGTTAGTAGCAACAGTTGGAACACCCACATCAGAAATAGAAGCATTCACATCAGACAGTGAGGTAATGGAATCATTGTGAGTAGATGCAATACTAGTGTCTGTATTAGCCCTGTTTACAGTGTGACCACTTCTTAAGGGAATAGTTCTACCAGTAGGCATCCATTTTCTAGTGGGCATTATCTGATTGGTCTTATGACCAACAGGTATCCAATAAAAACCTATTCTGCTGAATGTTCTTCCTGTGGGTTTCCATTGTTTTCTAACTTTCTTTCGCTTTTGCCTTTTAGCCTTTTTAGCCTGAATTTTAGCATTAACAATATTAACTGGACAATTAACATCATTAGGCAAAACATTGACATCACATCCATGATTAGAAACAGAATTCAAGCAATCATCAGTACAAGTTTTGCAAATAGTATCAGAATTCGAATTAATTACAGTACGCCTATGGCTAATACTAGAATCAACACGATTCGTTTTATTCGATTCAAACTTAAGGTTCCTAGATTGTTCTTCTACTTTCTTCCAGTGCACATTCTTAGCTTGAGAGGTCCTATCATTCCTTGTATTGTCTTGAGACTTTGACCTGCTCCCTTTAATGTCACTGATTACTCCTGTAGAGGGAATGGGAACATTAGTTTGTTTTACTACTCTTTGCACCACCTGTTTAGATGTGCTGGGATCTGAACTACATGCAGGTGCACTACGGTTCACTTTCTCAAAGCTAGATGTACTGAGATTAGTACTCCTAGAAGGCACATTTGAGTTCTCTTTCCTAGCATTGACAGATCTAGAATCTGAACTACTCAAGGGTACACCACGACTCTCATTCAAAACATTGGGAGTAGAGTGCATATCATATTTGGCCTTAGGCATTGAGCATGGAATCAAAGGGTTAACTCTCTCACCTAATGTCTTTGGGCATATAGTGATCAAGCATTCTAAGATTTCTTGAGATCGTTTGACATATGAGCATGCATGTCCAATTGCATTATCATGGGGTTTCTCTAGCTTATCCTCTTCAACAATCTCACGCAGGCATTCTAAGCAATCCTTAAGGGATGAGAAATATGTTTGAATGGCAAGTTTGTTGTTCCTTAGATGAGGGGGGACATATGTCACAGATAAAGCATATTTATTACTAGAGCGAACCTTAGATACAACATTCTCCTTATTGATCATTGGCATTTTCCCTTTTACCTGACTCTTCAGATTCTCAATTTCCTTTTGCAATGAAGTTATTTGTTCGTTGTTTTTGTTACGAGTGACTTTAATTGATTCAAACAACTCATTGAAATGACGTTTAATCTTTTCATTTTCTTCTAGAAAACTTTCGTTTTCCTTTTGTAAAGCATTTACTAGGTTTTGAAGATGAAACGTTTGAGAATTCTGAGAATCTAAAGAAGGAGGCATTTGGGAGCCTGTCATATTGTTCGTTTGGCCCTTTAATTGAGAAATTTGGGCTTTTAACTTTCTGATCGTGTTGCACTGAGCTTGAATCTGTTCATCACGTTTGTTAATTTGAAAAACTGCATCAAACTCTGGAGCATCTGAAGATGTCTTGATATTTGAAGTTTTGACATTTTCTTTGAGATGTTGATATTTTAGTTGTAAATTAAAATACTCAACTTCTAGTTTAGAAAAATGTTTAACCAAAGTGTCGTGATCATCCAGTTCAATTTTCTCGTTTAGTTTAGAATTAGTTTTTTCAAGCTCAATGACACGATCATGGGAGACTTTCAGGGCCACAGATAATTCATGAAATTTGGAGGCATTAATAGAGCAATTTGAAGCAGTGAAAAACACATCTTGAGCAACACATTCAGTAATAAGATTCTCATTTAATGTATGCAAGTTCTTTCTCTCAATCTCATTATATTTTAGTGCACGCTCATAATCACTAACTTCAGCAACCATTGCATCAAATTCCTTTTCCATACCCTTAATATCAGCTTCTACCCCCTTTTTAAGACTCTCAAAGTGATCTTTTAGAAGTTTAAAGAAGGGCATGACCTCAGTTAAATAACATTCTTTCATTTGTTCAAAACCTCTTTCTCCTTCAGTTATACCAGTGGGAGTGATCCTTTTCTTGCAGGTTTTCTCAAAATCAACAAATAGTTGGAATATAACGTATTGGCTAATTAATGTCTTGCTTTTAGTGTCAATTGTTCTAGGTACAAGATGCATTGGTGTATTAGGAGGATACACAGTTGCTCTAGGCATTTTCCGAAGGGGAGGGTTTGTTTCTACAATATTTTCAGCTTTCTGCTTATCTAAATCCATTTTCCAGAAGACTTGTTCGGGAGTCAACAAAGTCTGAGGCTTAAACTTGTTCAAGGAAATCCAGTTTTCCTTCTTGTAATCATGAGGAGAGAAGATTATGTTTTTCTCTTTGCATTTGGGATCATTTTGCTTCTTATTCATCTTTTCCCTAGTGATTTCATTTAATATCTTATCTTCCTCAGTGCACTCAACGCAACTAGGTTTCTGCCTAGGCTTAAGGACTTCATTACCATCATAAATTACCTTATGAGCATTTCTAGCCTTTTTAATTACCTCTGGATTTGGTTCCTCTACAAGGGGAACGCTATGCTTATCGCTTAGAACTCTATGCTTAGTGATCATGTGAGCAGTCTGAATGGTGTTTCCTTGTATATACAACTTGTTTTCAAGTTTGTTTTTCAAAGTTTTCAGATTAGAAAAATCTCTCAAGAGTTTTGATTCCTTTGCATTAAATTCTTGCTTAAGCATTTTCACATTTTCTTGAAGTTCTTGTTTTTGCTTAGCTGTTTTAGAAAGTTTTTCTTGCAAGGAATTTAATTCTTGTTTCAATACTTCTTCTCTAAACTTACTTTTTCTAATTACTGTACTCACTTGGACATCCATTTCCTGCTCACGAGTGGTCAACTCAAATTTTGCCCGTTGTTCATAAATAGCAACACGTTCCTTATAGGCATTTAGTTCAGAAATTGTGGAATCATCAAGAGCACATGCAGTGTATTCATCAAAGACATAGTCATTGTTGACTGCAGAAGATGCATCACTTGGTACAATTTCACTTTCACTTTGTTTCACGTATTGATCGTATGGGACAATATTGATATTACCCATATTTTCAATATTTGATTCAAAAGTTTCAGTTGATTGTACTTTGTCATGCATCTGTTGCACATCAGCATCATCGTATAGTTTTAATACCTCTGAGATGAGTTTGTCCTTGGATGTGCCAGCTTGTGGTGAAGAAGAGATCTTGGGAGAAACCATTGGAGAGATGCTAGCCATAAAGATTGTGTGTGCAGTAGGTCCATCATCTACATCAGAGTCGTAAGCATCACAGTCAGCGACTTGAAAGGCGTTCTGATGATTGTGACCTATCTCCTGAATAGGCTGCTCATCCACATCTGCATCATAGGTCTTGGCATTACCCTCAGCAAGAAATAGCAATTCCTCTTCATCCAACGCAACACCATTGTCCTGAGCTTGTGCCAGCAGCATCTTATCTCTGAAGTAATCAGCATTCTGTGGACGCTTTGGAGATGTGCAGTTCCTTGCAATGTGTCCCTCACCACCACAGTTATAGCATTTGATCGGCTTAGCTTGACCTTGGTTACCATTCCTTCCTCGATTCTGATTGCCCACATAGCCTCTACCAGCACCACCCCTTCCCTGATCATACTGTCTTTCCTGAACTGGTTGCACCACGATCCTTCCATCTTTAACAGTAGCTTGATTGTGTGGGTTAGATGCTGTTCTGAGGTTGTTGTTGGTTTGTGGGAGAGAATTCATGTTTTGGCTAATCAGAAGAGCTAGTTGATTAATGAAGCTTCCCACGTGTGCATCAGCATCAGCTTGTTTGTACATAGGATCAGGAATGAGTTTGTGGTTACCATTACCCAAAGGTATGACTTGTGAAGCTTTGGTTTTGATTCCGATGTTTGAGTAGAAGGCAGTTGAATCATTAGACGAGCTTGTCTCTCCTGGGTTAGTTTTGAACTGATTGAGAATCAATTTTTCAAACATAGCATGTCTCTCATTCTGAAGGAGGAAGGCATAGAGTTGCTCATAGTTTGTGTTCTTCAATCCTTTAGTAAGCTTCACAGCGGTAACAAACTTGTGCCATTCGGGATTCATGTTGTTCACAAATTTTGAATTCAACTGAATGTTAGGCATAGTCATTCTGATGTTCCTCATGTCATTAACTAACTTATGAAATCTCACATAGTACTCATAGACATTTTCATCGGGTTTCATCTTGAAGTGTTCAAATTCATCATAGAGTTGGGATTCTCTGTCTTCCATAGTCAGTTCTGAACCCGAGAGAAGCATCTTAACATTATCCCAAACTGCCTTTGCATCAGTGTTATGATTGATCAGCTTGTAGATGTCTTTAGGAAGACCTTGAAGAACAATGTTTGAAGCCCTGATATCTGCATCGAATCTCTTTTTCTCCTTATCATCAAGCTCATCATACATCTTAGGTCTGTCCATTCCGTAAACAGGAGTACCATCTTCATTAGTATCAAGTATGTCTCTAGTCGTCTCAACCCGATATGGTCCTTCATCAATGGATTTGAGAATGTTGACTCCATTTTCCTTTCCAAGGCAATACAATCTGATTCGTTGAGCCCAAGAATCGTAGTCAGTTCTGTCAAGCATGGGTGGACGAGTATCTGAGCCAGCTGCTTGAACATCCTCGGCAACAGTGGAGATGACAGTAGGGACGTTGGTAGACATGTTAACAGATTATACGGGATTTTATAACTCTATGATTAAACCGGGAAATAGATTCTTTCACGGGATTTTACTAAATCAAGAGAAAACCGTAAACAATCACTCAAGTCACTAGATGATAAAGCTCTAAGTCGCTAGAAACAAATGCACTAAGTCGCTACCAATTAATTCGCTAGACAGCCAAGTCGCTAGAATCCCAAGTCGCTAACAGAAAAGCAAGTCGCTAAGTAGTAACTCGCTACAGACCAAGTCGCTAACCAAATTTTGGCAGCAATTCGCTACACAAGTCGCTAGAAGCACAAGTCGCTAAAGAGCAACTCGCTACTGACCAAGTCGCTACCACAAGTCGCTAACTGTAGTGGAGAGTCCACTACTTGTACTTTAACTCGCTAGATCTAACTCGCTAGTTTTTACACTGTAAGTCGCTACAAAACTGTGAAGTAAGTCGCTACCAAGAAAATAGTCCGAGAGCTAAGTCGCTACCTTGAAAAAACAAATAAACTTCACTTTTCAATCCAAAAACAACCCAACCAAGATGATTCAAGCTTACCAAATGAAAACCTAAACACTTTTGATGATTCTAAACATAAAAGTACCAACAAAATTCAAACTTTAACACAAGAGATCAACCAAATGATGCAAAAACCACTAAACTTTTTCAAACTCAAAAACCACCTAAAAACCACTATAAATCCAAAGATGTGTAAGATATGATCCAACCATGGCTCTTGATACCAATTGTTAGATATTAACTTTTCACATACACATCAAACCATAACACAAAGTAGCATATAGATGGAATTCTAGAGAGAGAAAGTTAGAGGTTTAGGGAACTTAGTGAGAGAAAGTGAAAGATATTATTATGAGCTCCAACTCTCTACCTTGGAAGGTAGAGAGTATTTATAGTCTTACATAACTCGCCACACTTTGGGCTGTGGATCAGGCATACAGTGGGTAAAGACCCGTCCGTCCTCCACGGTGTTACTTAACTAAATTACTACTTAACTTAAAAGAACTACGACTACGAGCTTTCTAACGATTACATATACTTGAGGTGACCGACTCTTTAATACCGGGAATTTCTAATTCCTAACATACTATTAGCCAAGACATGCGCTCTTCTCATGACACGTGTCAAGCATTAATTGCCAACTTTTGCAAGTTGGCAAAAATAGTCCCTAAGGTTTAAGTGTCGTTGCAAAGTAAGTCCAAGTTGGCAAAAATAGTCCCTAAAATTTAAGTGTCGCTGCAAAGTAAGTCCTTTATAGCAATTTTGCAAAAATAGTCCCTATCCAAATTCACGTCTACAAAAACAATCCTGCTGCATCGCGCGGGTTTCCACACTCGTATATACTATTAGGCAAGACATGAGTTCTTCACATGACACGTGTCCGCATTAATTGCCAACTTTCGCAAGTTGGCAAAAATAGTCCCTGAGGTTTAAGTGTCGTTGCAAAGTAAGTCCAAGTTGGCAAAAATAGTTCCTAAGGTTTAAGTGTCGCTGCAAAGTAAGTCCTTTATAGCAATTTAGCAAAAATAGTCCCTATCCAAATTCACGTCTACAAAAGCAATCCCGCTGCATCGCGCGGGTTTCCACACTCGTATATACTATTAGCCAAGACATGCGCTCTTCTCATGACACGTGTCAAGCATTAATTGCCAACTTTTGCAAGTTGGCAAAAATAGTCCCTAAGGTTTAAGTGTCGTTGCAAAGTAAGTCCAAGTTGGCAAAAATAGTCCCTAAAATTTAAGTGTCGCTGCAAAGTAAGTCCTTTATAGAAATTTTGCAAAAATAGTCCCTATCCAAATTCACGTCTACAAAAACAATCCTGCTGCATCGCGCGGGTTTCCACACTCGTATATACTATTAGGCAAGACATGAGTTCTTCACATGACACGTGTCCGCATTAATTGCCAACTTTCGCAAGTTGGCAAAAATAGTCCCTGAGGTTTAAGTGTCGTTGCAAAGTAAGTCCAAGTTGGCAAAAATAGTCCCTAAGGTTTAAGTGTCGCTGCAAAGTAAGTCCTTTATAGCAATTTAGCAAAAATAGTCCCTATCCAAATTCACGTCTACAAAAGCAATCCCGCTGCATCGCGCGGGTTTCCACACTCGTTATATATACTATTAGGCGGGGCATTGATTCGCTCGGAACTAGCCTACTTATTTAGTCAACCACTTGTGAGAGGTCAACTAGGCAAGTCAAACTAGAAAGAGGCAAATGCAATAATCCGAGGTAGGACAGTTATATTCCCGGGTCGTTTATTCCCCAACGAGGTTGTGATATCCTGTGATTGAACAAATGTGTTATATAGCTTGGTTGATTAGGAATAGGGTTATGAATGATTTGTCACAATACTAAAAGTATGAATAACTCAAATGAGTTATAACAACTAATAAGTACGATCAAAACCCTAGAAACGTAAAACGTATTAAAAACAAATCGATTATAACTATAGTAGGTATTTGCACGTCTTAGCGACTTAAATGCAAATTAAAGAAAATTAAAAAGTTAAAATCTATTAAATAAACGCTATCACTATTTTTAAAATGATGAACGTTTAAAACCTAAAACTTACGTTTTAATAAAATTACGTAAACGTACAAAAATAAAAGTAAAAAGTGATCAATATAAACCCCACAAATGTGAAATTTATATTTTTGAGATCCTAAGAATAAAAGAAAATTATTAGAAAAAGAAAATTATTTATTTAACTTATATATTATTTATTATTAATTAATTACTATTTAATACTATTTATCAATACACTATTTAATTAGAAAACTAAAATAAGGCTAGAAAAATAAAATTAAAAACTTAGAAAAATCTAAAATATTATAAAACTTATTTAAAAACTAAAAATATATTTATTATACTATTATTCTATTTAATATTTAATTAATAAGTAATTAAACTAAAATTAATTCTAAAAATTACTAGATGACAAAAGAAAAATCTAGAAAAATTTAAAAAACTACTTTAATATAAAAGAGATTTAATAAAAATATAAAAATACAGAAGTGCTTATAAATAAGCTAAAAAGAAAATTAAATAGATATTTTCTATTAAATAGAAACTATTACTATAAGTATTTTTGGCTTTTTGTGGTTTTTATTTTATAAAACTATTAAAATACTTAAAATAAGAAACTATTACAAAAACAACTAACTTGGAAACTCAGAATAAGCACTGAAAGTGCTTATTTGCCCCAACAGTTGACTTTTCTGTTGACTTAGAAGGAAATAAGCTCAAATGAGCTTATGTGGGGTCCACTATGGTAGATTCTGGTTTCAATAAGTTGTTTGGACTTTAATAAGCTAGACTTGATAATATAAGTTCACTGAATAAGCCAAAAGACCACAATAAGCACTTGCTTATTTGGTTCCTGAGACAGAAAATGGGACAACCTTGTGAGGTAATTCCAGGTTTGGGTCCACAGGTTCCAAGGTCAAACAAATAGTCAAAACTTCAACCCTGGTAGGAGGGGGTTGGAAAAACCAAGATTGAGGGTGTGGGACCCACTGATGAGCTCAGAAAAAGCTTGTGAAGTGAGGGGTCCAAACTGAGTTCACTCAGTTATCTGAGTGAGTGGAATAAGCTAGTAAGCTTGGTAAAAGCTTTAAAACAAGCTTAATAAAGAAAATAAAAAGATTAGTACTGTGTATATATGGTATATTAACAAGTATGAACAAGTGGAATCACTGGATTTGGCTAATAAGCTTGGAATAAGCTTTTAAGCACTTCCAATGAAAATGAGATCCAAACACCCTAGACAGGCAACCAAGATGGCCAAATTGAGCTTATGAAATAAGCTCAATAGAACTTATTGAATGCTGAACTATAAAGTGGGGCTGGTAAGGATTCCAAAATACCAAAGCTTGACCAATGGGGACCACTGGGTAGCTTTTGAGGAGCTTATGAAGTTGGGTGGGTTGACTGAGTTCACTCAGTTAACTGAGTGAATGGACAAGCTTCAAGCTGTGTGCAGCCCTAGTGAAAGAGCTTGTGAGTGAAGGTTAAAGCTTGAACTGTGTTAATGGACTGCTTAGCTTCTTAATGAGCCAAAGATCACAAGCCAAAGCTTATTGATGAGCTTATGATGGGCTTGTGGTTTTGCTTGTTTACACTGTATGATCAGTGTAGTGTTTTAATAGATAGCACAAGTTTAAGCAAGAATAAGCAGACCAAATAAGCAATCAAAGGACTAATAAGCACTTACTCAAGTAACTAGCCACATGGGCATCACAAACAACCAAAATACTCACACTAACACTCACTAATCAAGCTTGTGCAAGCTTGTGAAAGTAGGTGTCAAACCTGTGCACAGGGGAGTATTGTGAAGAACTACTAAAAGTAAAGCACTAATTAAGCACTCTAATCAGCTAGATGAAAGATTATGAAAAATAGTAAAAAGGAGATCAGCAACAAGACTATATAAACCTACAAGCTCAAGTCCTAATATCAATTAACAAGCTCACAGTTTGAATCCAAAGTTCATTCAAAAATCATGCAAGCTGCAAATTGACTTTTTTAAGTTAAACCAATATGTTGACTTATCTGAGCTTAGACCTTAATTTTCTTATTAAATATGTTAAGTTAAGCTATGATGAAGCTAAATTAAGCTAGATTATCAACTTTTAAGCTAGTGTGTGGAATATGAAACTTATTACTCTAACAGTTAACTAGCTAGATGGAATTGCAACTAATTTTGACTTTTAACTAATGAGACCTATGTATTATGACAGAAATGGACTATGATGATCTAGATAAACATGCAGCAACAAGTATCAAGGACAATAACATGCATAAACTCAGATAAGCAGCTTGATCCAAACACACCTTAGCAAGGCAGTTTGTATGATTAGTGTTACAAATCCACAAATTACAACATGAAACTGATTCCAATCACTTGATTATGATGATATGAGATCAGATAAACACAATTACACAGCAATTAACAACTTATAACTATTAATCACTACTACACTATTTTAACTGTCTAACTAAAAATTATTAGCAACTAAGATTTTCAACTAACAACCTACTGATTTTACTCTATATTATCACTAACTACTAACAACTAAGCATGAAACAAGAGAGATTAAGCTAAAATAAGAACTAATACAGTAAAATGCTAAAAATAGTGAAAATGCTTACAATTTGAATCCAAGGCACAACTGAGAATCAAGAACTGAGAACCAATCCTAAATGCTCTCCACAGAGCTCTAAACCAAGGCAATCCAAGATAGCACTTGCTCCTTTGCTTCTTCACAGATTTCTATTTTTTTATTTATTTTCTATTTTCTATATTTTTGGTATTTTCCTACTTTATTGATTATTGATTGTTAAGATGACTTAAAAGCTTGCTAAAGCTTACTGAGAGCTTAGTAGTGTTATTTAAAGTCCTCTAAACAACAATCATCAACAGAAATTAAAAGACTAGTAATGAAAATGGGACAAAGTTGAAATTCTGAAAACTTGAAAGATATATTGAAACTGAGTAACCAAGTTTGTTTATTACACTTTAGCAAAGGTAATTAACAACTGAGAACAGAAATTTAAAGATTACACTAATGATACAAACTACTTTGATTAACTACGATTGATCATAAACTAAGTTAAAATTATGATATCTCTCTTCTTCTCCTTTCTTCTGTATTTATCACCAATTTGCATCCCACTAGCTTCCAGATACTTTCCCACTTCGAATCACAGCCATTCATTGAGTCAAATTCATCCCAACCATTTAAATCAGTTTTGGCGCCAAAACGCACCACGTGGAATTGAGGCGGTTTGAGAGCAATTAAGGATTCTTGTTACATTGTGGAGGTGTAGGGGACACGTTTGGTGAAGTTTAGACTAATTTGGGGTGGTTTTGCTCAATACTGTGGGTACGAGTGGTATTGCAGTGAAAATGGGTGGGAATGGCATTTATTGTGGGGGGTGGTAGTGGCAGAGGTGATGGAGAGTGGGTGAAAAGTAGGGATGAGCTGGAGATGGTGAGGTGTTGAGTGCAAGTGGTAGTCACAGGTGGAGTGGGGAGGTGGAAGACGAAGAAGAAAACGGGGGGGTTTGGTTTTATTTATTTACAAAGGGAAGGGAGTTGGGCTGGTGTGTTGGGCCGGGTTTGGTTTGGATTGGATTTGGACTTTAGTTTAAATAAAAGGGTCCGGTTGTATAATAACTCAACAAGGACCAATTTTGTAAATTGAGCAAAGTTAAGGGGTTGAAATTGTAATTCTCCCAAAGTGTTTTCAAGGACTGAACCTGCAATTAACCATTAGTACAAGGACCACATTCGAATAATTATCCAATTTTACACCTTAAGGACCAAATTTGTCAATTTAGAAACTCCAGGGACCAAACTCGTATTTTCTCAAAACTTTTCTCATGAGGACCAATTATGTCAAACATGAATAGTACAAGGTTTATTTTGATTAATTTCCAATTTTAAAACCTTAAGGACTATTTTTGACACTTTTCAAAGTTGAGGGACCAAAGTTGTAAATTTGTAATTTTTAACTTCAAAGGATTATTTTGAACAACTTGTGAATCCCAAGGACCTTTTATGATATTTTTACAAGTTTTGATTAACCAGGGACTAGTTTTGCCAATTTATCAAAGTTCAGGGACTGAAACTGTAAATTATGTATGTTTTGCATGTTTTTCATCAGATTTCATCCCTTTTGCACTTTAACACCTAAAAACATAATTTGGAGATAATTTCAATATTTTGAAGCATATTTGTATGTTTTCAGATATTTTTGTAGCTTAAATGTGAACGAAATGATGAGTATTTAGACACTCATCAATCCCCCACACTAAGCTATTGCTAGTCCCTAGCAATATTTTATGAAGATTTTAATGGATTTGAAAGAACTCTTTACCAAAAGCCATTACTTCTGGAGTAGCCAAGATGTTTCAGTTCAAGTAAGAACTATGGTCCAAATGATAACCATGTGATTTTCAGCAAACCACCAGCTGTCAACGGTTTTGATTTGTCTTTACCAAAAGCCGTTTGCTTCTGGACTAGCCAACTCTTGATGGAATAGTCAACATCTTGGTGAGCTGATAACCAATTATGGTTTTTCCACTGCCTTTACCACAAGCCATAATCTTGCGGGCTAGCCAAGTCATTATCTTTTGAGGATGATGGGGAGTTGAGGAACCATACAATTTTGGGCAAATTGCAAGCCGTAAAGGATTTGAGATATCTTTACCAAGAGCCGTTTGCTCCTGGATTAGCCAATCCTTATGTGGGTTAGACATGGTGGACTGATTACCATTTAATGCGTTCTAAGTGAGAAAAAATTTTTAAAATTTTGGCTAAAATTGGGGTTCCTGATGGAATATGTGTTGGAATTCTCGAGAGAATCCCCCCCCCCCCACACTTAAAACTGAATATTGCCCTCAATATTCAAAGCACCGGGTGTTAAACCAAACTTAGAACGTAAAAAGGAAAATATTACTTAGCCTTTATTTAAGATGTATATACATACATATATTTTTTAGATAAAACTTCTTAAATAGAAGCTATCACTTTTTCTTTTTTTTTTTTTTTTTTTTTTTTTTTGAAACTTATTTACAACATGTGGGCATCTCCCCCACACTAGGGTGTTACACACGGGTGAAAACCCATGTTTTTGCTAATGTTTTTGATTCCCGAGTCACTAGCTGGACTCGACCCCGTATTTGATGTATTTCTTTCCTCCCAAACTGTCAGGTTTATCACGCAAGCTAACCGCTTGTGAACGGATAACTGTAATAAAGAGCTCCTGAACAGGTCGGGAGAAAAAAACAATTTAAAAATCCATGGGGAAGTATCTGGATCTAAACCAATGTTATATGGAATATCCCAGGGTCAAAGGTAACATCTTCACTCCCGAATGAGTGAAGAGAAGGAGAAATCACCGGGTAGGTGAAGGGTAGCAGGGAGATCAGAACAGCAGTAATCACAAGAACTTCCTCCTCAAGAATTTGAAATTTTAGTGAAGGAGGGGAGGTCTTATGCTTGATCTCAGGAATTTTATCAGTTTTTTCAACTGCTTTGGATTCCTCTTTATGAAGTTGTTTGGTTGGAAGAGTGGAATAATTGTCTGGGTATAACAATTGTTCAAGAAGAAGAATAACATCTTCCTCTTGATCACTCTCGGTATCATCAATACCAGGAAGAAATGTATCCAGATTGAGATAATCATCAATCTCATCCATAATAGAATCGCTTTCCTCATCCAGAGTTAAGGAAGTGGAAGAGTCGGAAATGATGGAATGAGACAATGGAGTGGGATCACCACTCACCAAATCATGAACATAACCAAGATTTTCTTGAGAGTACTCCTGTAAGGCAACATCAATGACATCGATTCGGTTAACCGATGCAGAGTTATAATTGGAGGAGTACTTTGAAGTTTGATCATGGTTGAAGGTAATAGCCTCATTACCTACACGCAATGTGATTTGACGCTCAAATACATCTATAAGAGCGTGGCCCGTTCTTAGGAATCCTCTTCCAAGAATGAGAGGAACCCTAGGATCAGCATCGAATTCAACAACCACAAAGTCAGCTGGAAAATGAAACTTCCCTACTTTCACAAATACGTCCTCGGCAATACCGAGGGGCATAGATACGGAACGATCTGCAAGCTCAAGAGTCATGCAGGTAGGGGTAAGTTTAGGAAGAGAAAGTTTCTTCCATACTGAATTAGGCATCAGGTTGATGCTGGCGCCCAGATCGGCCAAGGCGTTGCATGCAACCATTCCTGGAAATTCACAAGGTAAGATAAATTTACCAGGATCTCCAAGCTTCTCGGGAAGCTTCTTTAAGATAACTGCAGAGCAGTTCTCATTTAGAGAAGTTTTTGCCAATTCAACCAGTTTTTCCTTGTTGTTTAACAACTGTTTGATTGTTGATGCAAACTTGGGCATCAAGATGACAGCATCCGCAAGACTTATGTCAAATTGCAAATCTTTAAAGATTTGCAAGAGTTTGTCTGTTTGGTAATTAGACCTCTCGCGGTGTTCTTGCTCATTCAAGCGTGAAGGGTAAGGAATGGTAGGCTTAAAAGGTTTGGATTTAGGGACAGTAGGCTCAGGAGTTTCATCAGTCTCAAAGACAACTCCTGTTTTGGTTTTATTTCGAGGGATAACTTGCGGTTGGACGTGTGCGGTACTTCGTGGGCTTGGAATTTGCACCTGGTCCTTGGCAACCTCGGGCTCTTTTTCCACATCGTATAACGGTGGAGGAATAGGAGTAGAGGGTCCCTCATAAGCAGCACCACTACGAGTGGTGATAGCTTTTATGATGTTGGAATCCTCCTCATCATCACTATCATCAAGAACACTCTTTCGGGAAGCATTAAGCATATGAGAATAAGTCATAGCTGCCCTTTGGTCATAAAGATTGTTTGACAAACTTTTAACCTTGAATCGTGAAAGGGTGGGATCTACTCTTGATGATGTAGGAGTAATTGGGGGTGTAGAATTTGGGACAACCGTGGTTGGTCCAACTTGAGCTGTATCACTACGAGTAGTAACAGCTTTGAGTTCACCCCTAGGATTCGCAACAGTATTACTCGGGAGACTTCCCGAGGTGGAAGGTGGAACGAGTTGTTTCACTAAATCAGATATCATACTTTTAAGATCGTTCTTCAGCTCATTATTGTTCTTAGCAATTGAAGAATCAAATTCATTCTTTAAATTGGAGATTTGGTTTTGAACCACTCTCATTTTAGCATCAGTAGCTTTGATGTGGTTAGCTAGTTCAGCAGATTGAGATTCTTGGAACGAAACCATTTGATTATTAGGAGCTGAATACCCTTGATTAGAATTTGAATTTCCCCTATGGGGTGGGTATTGAACAGGAACAATTTGATTGTTCTGAGTACGATATTGATTTTGGTTATTATGCCCTCTTGGCTGATTAGGATTAGACCTATTTGAATTGTTGGGTTGATATGATCCTGATGGTCCCTCTTGGTTATTAGCACGGTAATTTGTTTCAGCTTGAGGATGGTATTGGTTACCTCCTTGATTGAAATTACCGGCTAGAGCATCGACTTCAAATGCATTGCCATCGGTGGCAGTACAGTTGTAGTATGCATGAGGACCACCACAAGTGACACATGGTTCAATCTTTTTGACTTCAGCACGTGTAGACGGCTCTTTCTTTTGGTTAAGAGTCAAATTTTTAAGAGCATCCATGAGTTGAGCAAACTGAGTATTGTCAACAGTTTGAGTCATGGGAGATGAAGTAGAAGGTGAATCACTTGCTTTGGGAACAACTGGTTTGTTTCTTGAGGTACGGACCTCAGCTTTGTTTTCTATAATGGCTAAAGCATCCTTTGTTGTTCGATTCAAAAAATTACCTCCCGCGGAGGAATTAAGAGAGTCTTGATCAGCTTGTCTTATGCCATTATAGAAAGTATCCAGATATATCAACTCAGTAAATCCATGATGAGGACAGTTGCGTAGCATTTCCTTAAAACGATCCCATGATTCACTGAATGTTTCATCAAAATGTTGTGTGAATTTCATGATTTCATTCCGGAGATTCGTGGTTTTTGAAGGAGGATAGAATTTATGCACAAACTTCTGTACTAAATCTTCCCACGTTTCAATCGACTTAGGGGGCTGTTTGTCAAGCCAGATCCTGGCGGGCCCATCGAGAGAAAACGGGAAAAGAAGAAGTTTGATTGCATCCTCAGGGACGTTTTTACATTTCAAGGTGGATGTGATTTTATTGAACCACCGAATGTGATAGTGAGGATCGTCCCTATCAAAACCATAGAATTGACGCGCTGTCACTAGGTTTATTAACCCTGTTTTAAGCTCAAAGTTCTCAGCTACGATGGCTGGAACAACAATGGCATCTCCGTACCCATCGGTGGGTGCCTGGAGAAGTTCATTCATCGTTTGTTCTTCTGCCATTTTGACAGGAATTTTTGGCTCAGTACGTAGCTCGGGTACGACTGATGGAGCAGAACGTCTACGACTTCTTCGAGGTATGGCTACAAGCTCGCGAAGAGGACTTGATGACCTTGAAGAACGAGTGCGCATGCACTAAGACGCGTCTAAGGATCCTTGAAGAAAAGGAAACTCAGAAGAGGTGCGAAGAGTATTTTTGTGATTTATTTATCTTTTATATATATATAGAAAGAAAAAGAAAATATTTTTGTTTTTTATATTGTTTATGGAAGATTAAAATACAATATATAATATATATACAAAGGATAGATAATCAGCCAACAAAAATTGTTCAACGCAGCACAGCCTCCCCGGCAGCGGCGCCAAAAATTGATTCGCTCGGAACTAGCCTACTTATTTAGTCAAACTAGAAAGAGGCAAATGCAATAATCCGAGGTAGGACAGTTATATTCCCGGGTCGTTTATTCCCCAACGAGGTTGTGATATCCTGTGATTGAACAAATGTGTTATATAGCTTGGTTGATTAGGAATAGGGTTATGAATGATTTGTCACAATACTAAAAGTATGAATAACTCAAATGAGTTATAACAACTAATAAGTACGATCAAAACCCTAGAAACGTAAAACGTATTAAAAACAAATCGATTATAACTATAGTAGGTATTTGCACGTCTTAGCGACTTAAATGCAAATTAAAGAAAATTAAAAAGTTAAAATCTATTAAATAAACGCTATCACTATTTTTAAAATGATGAACGTTTAAAACCTAAAACTTACGTTTTAATAAAATTACGTAAACGTACAAAAATAAAAGTAAAAAGTGATCAATATAAACCCCACAAATGTGAAATTTATATTTTTGAGATCCTAAGAATAAAAGAAAATTATTAGAAAAAGAAAATTATTTATTTAACTTATATATTATTTATTATTAATTAATTACTATTTAATACTATTTATCAATACACTATTTAATTAGAAAACTAAAATAAGGCTAGAAAAATAAAATTAAAAACTTAGAAAAATCTAAAATAGTATAAAACTTATTTAAAAACTAAAAATATATTTATTATACTATTATTCTATTTAATATTTAATTAATAAGTAATTAAACTAAAATTAATTCTAAAAATTACTAGATGACAAAAGAAAAATCTAGAAAAATTTAAAAAACTACTTTAATATAAAAGAGATTTAATAAAAATATAAAAATACAGAAGTGCTTATAAATAAGCTAAAAAGAAAATTAAATAGATATTTTCTATTAAATAGAAACTATTACTATAAGTATTTTTGGCTTTTTGTGGTTTTTATTTTATAAAACTATTAAAATACTTAAAATAAGAAACTATTACAAAAACAACTAACTTGGAAACTCAGAATAAGCACTGAAAGTGCTTATTTGCCCCAACAGTTGACTTTTCTGTTGACTTAGAAGGAAATAAGCTCAAATGAGCTTATGTGGGGTCCACTATGGTAGATTCTGGTTTCAATAAGTTGTTTGGACTTTAATAAGCTAGACTTGATAATATAAGTTCACTGAATAAGCCAAAAGACCACAATAAGCACTTGCTTATTTGGTTCCTGAGACAGAAAATGGGACAACCTTGTGAGGTAATTCCAGGTGGGGTCCACAGGTTCCAAGGTCAAACAAATAGTCAAAACTTCAACCCTGGTAGGAGGGGGTTGGAAAAACCAAGATTGAGGGTGTGGGACCCACTGATGAGCTCAGAAAAAGCTTGTGAAGTGAGGGGTCCAAACTGAGTTCACTCAGTTATCTGAGTGAGTGGAATAAGCTAGTAAGCTTGGTAAAAGCTTTAAAACAAGCTTAATAAAGAAAATAAAAAGATTAGTACTGTGTATATATGGTATATTAACAAGTATGAACAAGTGGAATCACTGGATTTGGCTAATAAGCTTGGAATAAGCTTTTAAGCACTTCCAATGAAAATGAGATCCAAACACCCTAGACAGGCAACCAAGATGGCCAAATTGAGCTTATGAAATAAGCTCAATAGAACTTATTGAATGCTGAACTATAAAGTGGGGCTGGTAAGGATTCCAAAATACCAAAGCTTGACCAATGGGGACCACTGGGTAGCTTTTGAGGAGCTTATGAAGTTGGGTGGGTTGACTGAGTTCACTCAGTTAACTGAGTGAATGGACAAGCTTCAAGCTGTGTGCAGCCCTAGTGAAAGAGCTTGTGAGTGAAGGTTAAAGCTTGAACTGTGTTAATGGACTGCTTAGCTTCTTAATGAGCCAAAGATCACAAGCCAAAGCTTATTGATGAGCTTATGATGGGCTTGTGGTTTTGCTTGTTTACACTGTATGATCAGTGTAGTGTTTTAATAGATAGCACAAGTTTAAGCAAGAATAAGCAGACCAAATAAGCAATCAAAGGACTAATAAGCACTTACTCAAGTAACTAGCCACATGGGCATCACAAACAACCAAAATACTCACACTAACACTCACTAATCAAGCTTGTGCAAGCTTGTGAAAGTAGGTGTCAAACCTGTGCACAGGGGAGTATTGTGAAGAACTACTAAAAGTAAAGCACTAATTAAGCACTCTAATCAGCTAGATGAAAGATTATGAAAAATAGTAAAAAGGAGATCAGCAACAAGACTATATAAACCTACAAGCTCAAGTCCTAATATCAATTAACAAGCTCACAGTTTGAATCCAAAGTTCATTCAAAAATCATGCAAGCTGCAAATTGACTTTTTTAAGTTAAACCAATATGTTGACTTATCTGAGCTTAGACCTTAATTTTCTTATTAAATATGTTAAGTTAAGCTATGATGAAGCTAAATTAAGCTAGATTATCAACTTTTAAGCTAGTGTGTGGAATATGAAACTTATTACTCTAACAGTTAACTAGCTAGATGGAATTGCAACTAATTTTGACTACTAATGAGACCTATGTATTATGACAGAAATGGACTATGATGATCTAGATAAACATGCAGCAACAAGTATCAAGGACAATAACATGCATAAACTCAGATAAGCAGCTTGATCCAAACACACCTTAGCAAGGCAGTTTGTATGATTAGTGTTACAAATCCACAAATTACAACATGAAACTGATTCCAATCACTTGATTATGATGATATGAGATCAGATAAACACAATTACACATCAATTAACAACTTATAACTATTAATCACTACTACACTATTTTAACTGTCTAACTAAAAATTATTAGCAACTAAGATTTTCAACTAACAACCTACTGATTTTACTCTATATTATCACTAACTACTAACAACTAAGCATGAAACAAGAGAGATTAAGCTAAAATAAGAACTAATACAGTAAAATGCTAAAAATAGTGAAAATGCTTACAATTTGAATCCAAGGCACAACTGAGAATCAAGAACTGATAACCAATCCTAAATGCTCTCCACAGAGCTCTAAACCAAGGCAATCCAAGATAGCACTTGCTCCTTTGCTTCTTCACAGATTTCTATTTTTTTATTTATTTTCTATTTTCTATATTTTTGGTATTTTCCTACTTTATTGATTATTGATTGTTAAGATGACTTAAAAGCTTGCTAAAGCTTACTGAGAGCTTAGTAGTGTTATTTAAAGTCCTCTAAACAACAATCATCAACAGAAATTAAAAGACTAGTAATGAAAATGGGACAAAGTTGAAATTCTGAAAACTTGAAAGATAGATTGAAACTGAGTAACCAAGTTTGTTTATTACACTTTAGCAAAGGTAATTAACAACTGAGAACAGAAATTTAAAGATTACACTAATGATACAAACTACTTTGATTAACTACGATTGATCATAAACTAAGTTAAAATTATGATATCTCTCTTCTTCTCCTTTCTTCTGTATTTATCACCAATTTGCATCCCACTAGCTTCCAGATACTTTCCCACTTCGAATCACAGCCATTCATTGAGTCAAATTCATCCCAACCATTTAAATCAGTTTTGGCGCCAAAACGCACCACGTGGAATTGAGGCGGTTTGAGAGCAATTAAGGATTCTTGTTACATTGTGGAGGTGTAGGGGACACGTTTGGTGAAGTTTAGACTAATTTGGGGTGGTTTTGCTCAATACTGTGGGTACGAGTGGTATTGCAGTGAAAATGGGTGGGAATGGCATTTATTGTGGGGGGTGGTAGTGGCAGAGGTGATGGAGAGTGGGTGAAAAGTAGGGATGAGCTGGAGATGGTGAGGTGTTGAGTGCAAGTGGTAGTCACAGGTGGAGTGGGGAGGTGGAAGACGAAGAAGAAAACGGGGGGGTTTGGTTTTATTTATTTACAAAGGGAAGGGAGTTGGGTTGGTGTGTTGGGCCTGGTTTAGTTTGGATTGGATTTGGACTTTAGTTTAAATAAAAGGGTCCGGTTGTATAATAACTCAACAAGGACCAATTTTGTAAATTGAGCAAAGTTAAGGGGTTGAAATTGTAATTCTCCCAAAGTGTTTTCAAGGACTGAACCTGCAATTAACCATTAGTACAAGGACCACATTCGAATAATTATCCAATTTTACACCTTAAGGACCAAATTTGTCAATTTAGAAACTCCAGGGACCAAACTCGTATTTTCTCAAAACTTTTCTCATGAGGACCAATTATGTCAAACATGAATAGTACAAGGTTTATTTTGATTAATTTCCAATTTTAAAACCTTAAGGACTATTTTTGACACTTTTCAAAGTTGAGGGACCAAAGTTGTAAATTTGTAATTTTTAACTTCAAAGGATTATTTTGAACAACTTGTGAATCCCAAGGACCTTTTATGATATTTTTACAAGTTTTGATTAACCAGGGACTAGTTTTGCCAATTTATCAAAGTTCAGGGACTGAAACTGTAAAGTATGTATGTTTTGCATGTTTTTCATCAGATTTCATCCCTTTTGCACTTTAACACCTAAAAACATAATTTGGAGATAATTTCAATATTTTGAAGCATATTTGTATGTTTTCAGATATTTTTGTAGCTTAAATGTGAACGAAATGATGAGTATTTAGACACTCATCAGGCATCACTCCCTCACACGCCAAGTGTCAAAAGCCTATGTGCGCAACATTAAATGAAAACTTTCGCAAGTTGACAAAAATAGCCCCTAAGGTTTAGGTGCCGTCGCAAAATACGTCCTTTAGCATTAATTGATATCTATAGCAATTTGGCACAAATAGTCCCTAAGGTTTAAGTGTTGCTGCGAAGTAAGTCCTGTATAATTAATTGGTATCTATAGCAATTTGGAAAAAATAATCCCTATCCAAAATCACGTCTACAAAAGCAATTCCGCTGCATCGCGCGGGTTTCCACACTCGTATTAACTAAAAGGCAGGACATGGGGTCTTCAAATGACACGTGTCTCAGCATTAATTGCCAACTTTCGCAAGTTGGCAAAAATAGTCCCTGACGTTTAAGTGTCGTTGCAAAGTAAGTCCAAGTTGGAAAAAATAGTCCCTAAGGTTTAAGTGTCGCTGCAAAGTAAGTCCTTTATAGCAATTTTGCAAAAATAGTCCCTATCCAAATTCACGGCTACAAAAGCAATCCCGCTGCATCGCGCGGGTTTCCACACTCGTTAATAATAATTTATGGATTAAGAATGCACATGTGATATATACATTCCATCTTGTAAACAAACACGAGAATCAATTTTCCATCATTTTATTCTCCTTTTTGACCACACAAATGAATCTCCTCTCTATTTCCACGCTCATTCCCTTTCTCTATGATTACATTCTCTGCGATTCAATCGTACCAAACGTCTTCTAAATGTACTTTTTGAGTGGAAGTGTATTTTAATAATATAACTAATGAATTGTAAAATTCATTTAGTGAGTGTTTGAAGATATTAATGATAAAATGATTTATGCATTATTTTTTCTTGTACCATTTGATATAATAATTATACTTTTGAGTGGTGGGGTATTTTAATTATATTATTAATAATTTGTAAATTTCATTTAGTGAGTTAAAGAAAATTTAGATAATTTATTCATTATTGTTTCGTACAAAGTGCTATATTAATTGTACTTTGAGGAATTTTCAAATGTTTACTTTTATTTTGGTGTTTACCAAGGAACAAATCCCCACCATCCACCTAAATTAATCTAATGGTGGGGATAAACCTAAGATTTAATATGTAAACCTAAGTCCATGTTTTTTTTTTTTTTTTTTTTTTCTCTTTTTTCTTTGTCTTTTTATCTTTCTTATATTAAATTTTTTTTATTTTATTTATTTATTTTTTTTATGTCACGTTTTTATTTAAACCCATGTTTTTTTTTTCCAAATTCATCTTTTTTTTATTCAAGTTTTTTTTTCGCTTTCATACGTTTTCATCTGTATTCATACGTTTTTGTTCGTTTTTTTACGTTTTCGTCCGTATTCATATGATTTCGTCATTTTTTTTACGTTTTTGTCTGATTTCAGACGTTTTCCTCTGTTTTCATCCGTATTCGTACGTTTTCGTCCGTTTTCTGACGTTTTCATACGTTTATATACCTTTTCGTCTGTTTTTAGACGTTTTTGTCCGTTTTCATCCGTTTTTACGTTTTTGTCCATTTTTAGACATTTTCGTCTGTTTTTAGACGTTTTCGTCCGTTTTTATACGTTTTCGTCTGTTTTCATACGTTTTCATCTGTTTTCTTACGTTTTCGCCCTTTTACGTCCGTTTTAGTCTGTTTTCTTACGTTTTTGTCAATTTTCTTACGTTTTCGTTCGTTTTCGTCCGTTTTCTTTTGTTTTCGTCCATTTTACATATGTTTTCAGACGTGTTTTTATGCTTTCATACGTTTTCGTCTGTTTTCTTACATTTTTGTTCGTTTTCTTACGTTTTCGGCCATTTTCATACGTTTTTGTCTCTGTTTTTAGCTTTTCATGTATTTTCGTCCGTTTTTAGACGTTTCTGTCTGTATTTTTACGTTTTCATGTATTTTCGTCTGTTTTATACGTTTTTGTCCGTTTTCAGACGTTGTCATCCGTTTTTTTTACGTTTTCATTCATTTTTAGACGTTTTCATCCGTTTTTATACGTTTTCGTCCGTTTTCATATATTTACATCCGTTTCTATACGTTTTTGTCTGTTTATACGTTTTTGTCCGTTTTCAAATGTTTTTGTCCCTTTTCATACGCTTTTATACGTTTTTTATTCGATTTAATACGTTTTTGTCCGTTTTCAGACGTTTTCATTTTGATATTTGTAACTGACACTTATTTATCTCTTGTGATATAACATTGTAAGGAAGATGAAAAGTATTACATTCTTCATCATGTATGTGTTATCAGTTGTGATACTCAACTAAGAATGTGATGGTTATATTTTTAAAAATATTTAGGAAGATTTTTGTGTTTTATGATATTACGAAATATTAGAAAAGTTGTTCAACTGAAAACAAGAGATGTTATGATACTTTTGTTAGACTTGTGGTGGATTTTTCTATTTAATGGATACATTGTGCATGTTTTGATAGGTTTTATAGCGGGATTTGAAAATATCTATGGTTGAATCAACAAACTAAATAAGCTATGGTTGAATATAGCACACATCTTTATAAACAAACTGAGGAAGCTCAAACACTTGTGATATCACCTCACACGTCTTGTGATATCACCTCACAAGTGAGGTGATATCACAGGTCTTTGAGCTTACTCAGTTTGTTTATAAAGATGTTTGCTTTCTTCAACCATAACTTCTTTAGTTTGCTGATTCAACCATAGATATTTTTAAATTCCGCTATAAAACCTATCGAAACATGCACAATGTATCCATTAAATAGAAATCATAGTTTATATCACTTGTGATATCACCAGTGATATCATGTGATATCACCTGTAATATCATGTGATATCACAAGTGAGGTGATATCACAGGTCTTTGAGCTTACTCAGTTTGTTTATAAAGATGTGTGCTTTCTTCAACCATAACTTCTTTAGTTTGTTGATTCAACCATATATATTTTTAAATTCCGCTATAAAACCTATCGAAACATGCACAATGTATCCATTAAATAGAAAAATTCACCACAATTCTAACAAAAGTTTCATAACATCTCTTGTTTTCAGTTAAACACCTTTTCTAATATTTCATATTATCATAAAACACAAAAATCTTCCTAAATAATTTCAAAAACACAAATAAGAAAAATGAACAGAATTATCACAGTAATATAATAAGTGATGTTTATTTTTATTTCTTTCATATATACTTGGTAAAATACTAAATTCTTATCACATTTGGTATGAATTTAATATTCACATTCTTAGTTGAGTATCACAACAAATAACACATATATGATGAAGAGTGTAATACTCTTCATCTTTCTTACAGTGTTGTATTACAAGAGATAAATAAGTGTCATTTAAAAATATCAAAATAAATAAAAATGAAGCAAACTATGAAAATAGAGACTTGGCATATTCTCAAAATCAAACAAGTGTTGTTGCATTAAAAAAATATGCGCTTATCAATTGCGATGAAATGTATAAAAACTATCTTGTAACTGAAAATGATAAAAATATTAGAAAACACATAGGTGATAATATATAAAAATATACAGAGCAATGAAATATCTCAGGTGATATTAAAGGTTAAAAACATACTTGTTTGTTTATGAAATATCACAAGTGATATTAGACATTAACTTTTTTATAATAAAATATCACAATTGATATTAGACATGTAATATAATAAAGTTTAATAATAAGCATGAAAACACATGAAAATAGACGAAAACGTATAAAAACTGCAAAAAAAGGACGAAAACGTATGAAAACGGACGAAAACGTATAAAAACAAATGAAAAGCGTTTGAAAACGGAATAAAAGCGTCTGAAAACGGACGAAAATATAAAAACGGATGAAAATGGACGAAAACGTAGGAAAACGAACGAAATCGTCTGAAAACATACGAAAGCGTCTAAAAATGGACGAAAACGTAAAAAAACGGACGAAAGCGTATATAAACCTATGAAAACCGATGAAAACGTAAGAAAATGGACAAAAACGTTAGAAAACATACAAAAAGGTATAAAAACGGACGAAAACGTAAGAAAAACGACGAAAGGGTATGAAAACGGACGAAAATGTAAGAAAACAGGAGAAAACGTAAGAAAACGGACGAAAACGTATGAAAACGGACGAAAACGTATGAAAACGGACGAAAACGTAAGAAAACGTAAGAAAACGGACGAAAACGTAAGAAAACGGACGAAAACGTAAGAAAACAGAAGAAAATGTAAGAAAACAGACGAAAACGTAAGAAAACAAACAAAAACATAAAAAAACAGAGAAAAACATATGAAAATGTAAGAAAACAGACGAAAACGGAAGAAAACGTATGAAAACGTAAGAAAACGGACGAAAGCGTATGTAAACGAACGAAAACGTATGAAAACGGAAAAAAACGGACGAAAACGTAAGAAAACAGACGAAAACGTATGAAAACGGACGAAAACATAAAAAAAAAAAACGAAAACGTAAGAGAACGGACGAAAACGTATAAAAAGCGGAAAAAAACGGACAAAAACGTATGAAAACTGGCGAAAACGAAAAAATAAAAATAAGAAAACGTGTAATTAAAAAAAGTGATAAAAAAATACAAATAATGAGAAAATAAATAAGAAAGATAAAATGAAAAGAAAAAGACAAGAAAAAAAACATGGACTTAGGTTTAGACATATAAATCTTAGATTAATTACCACCATTAGATCAAACTAGATGAAATATGGAGATTTATCCCTTCGTATGAAAGGATTTTTGAGTATGCAAAATAAAGTGCCTCTTGTACTTTTGTGTGAGAGTAATTTAATGATATCATATTATCATTAATTCTGAAATTAAGAGTAAACTGCAAAAATCATTCCAGTGATTTGTGTATTTTCGTAAGAATCATCCATATCTCAAACCTTTAACATTAAACATCCCCAAGTCCACAAACCTTTGGCATTAATCATCCCTGAGCACTAACGTCGTTAGTTTTACTGGTTAATTGTTAAATAATATTTGCCCGTTAGTCCCTCCGTTAATATTTTTTGCACCGTTAGTCCTCATTTTATGTTTTCGTCCATTTTTTACGTTTTTGTCAGTTCTTTACGTTCTCGTCCGGTTTTTTTACGTTTTTGTCTGTTTTTTGCGTTTTTGTTCGTTTTTACCCGTTTTCGTCCGTTTTTTTACATTTCCGTATGTTTTTTTACGTTTTCTTCCGTTATTTTACATTTTTGTCCCTTTTTTACGTTCTCGTCCCTTTTTTTACGTTTTCTTCCGTATTTTTATGTTTATGTCCGTTTTACTCGTTTTCTTCCGTTTCTATATGTTTCGTCCGCTTTCTACCCGTTTTTTATGTTTTCGTCCATTTTTTTACGTTACTCGCTTTTTACGTTTTTGTACGTTTTGACTCGTTTTCTTCCATTTTATATGTTTCGTCCGCTTTTTATCCGTTTTCGTTCGTTTTTCACGTTTTCGTCCATTTTTTTACGTAAAAAACGTAAAAAAAAAAAAGCGGACGAATACATATAAAAACGGACAAAAACGGATAAAAAGCGGACGAAACATATAAAAACGGACGAAAACGAGTAAAAACGGACGAAAACGTAAAATGAGGACTAACGGTGCAAAAAATATTAACAGAGGGACTAACATGCGAATATTATTTAACACTTAACGGGGTAAAACTAACGACGTTAGTGCTCAGGGATGCTTAATGCCAAAGATTTGTAGACTTGAGGATGTTTAATGCTAAAGGTTTGAGAAAGAGATGATTCTTGCGAAAATACACAAACCACAAGAATGATTTTTGCAGTTTACTCTAAAATTAATTTACACAAATGTTACAAGTTAGATGACTTATGCATTATTGTTTTATATCACGTGCTATATTAATTGTACTTTTGATTACAAGTTTAGCGGATTACTTTTATTAAAAATGTTTTTTGGTCTTAAAATATTTAATACTTCTATATTAAGAATGTTCTAAACACTTTATGTAGTAATGTAGATTTGCACACTCAAAATTTATTATATTGACATTAATTTATACCTTTATATAATTTTTAGTTATATTCACCCATGTAAAGGGTATAAATATCAAAACATAGCTTACACACTTTTACTTTGTGTACTTATAGAATGAACACCGAACACGTGTCATGATATTAAGTTAGTAGCCCAATTTTAAAGTGGCCCCAAACTATTTTGAGGAAAAAAACTTATGATTTACAAAAAAGAGTAACGTTGGGCAAGTGGCCTTCTTTTGAAATTTTCTCTTTCCATTTTATGTTTGTAGTTTACATGTCAAATGACAAGGAGCGAAAGAGTTCGAGAATCTACAAGTGATATGGCCATATCCCGTCTTCGCTCTCTATTATAGGGCTGAGCATCAGAGGTTTAAAACCGAACCAGACCGACAAAACCGATTGAACCAGCAAAAACCGAGCTGACTCGACAGTCTGTCGCACGGTTCGGTTTCGGTTTCATGTTTTACATGTTTTCGGGTTTGGTTCGTCCCAAAACCGACAAAAACATACCTAAATACACTTAAACCGAATCGAAATGACGGTCCGACACAAAACCGAACCGACCCGATGGCCCGTCGGTTGGTTTCGGTTTAGGTTTTTCATGAATTTTGGTTTTCGGTTTTATCGGTTCGGATCGATTCGGTTTTCGACCGATGCTGAGCTCTACTCTATTATAATGATCAACGTACTTTTTATTATGTAATGACAAAAATAATCAATTTTCAACACATAATCATCAAGTAACCATTTTTCACCCGAAAAACGTAAGTACGTAAGGGGTGCGAGTACGTGTGCAAGTCGTTCATGTCTCGCACACGTGAAGTCGAATTTTAATATTTTTCTTTGATATTTTTCCCTTTTTAATAACGGTCGTTACTGCCATTAGCATTGTTTAGCAGCTTCACTTATAGTGTTTATATATTTGTTTTCAAGTTCGTATTTAGTACGTTCCAACGGTGGCTATGTTTTTATTCCAACGGGGGCTATGCATAGGTATGACAAATAGTACACAAATAGTACTGTTGCACTGTTGCTACAGTTTTTTTTTTTTTTTTTTTTTTTTTTTTTTTTTTTTTTTTTAATAGAAATAAGTGTGTGTATAATATGTGAGTGTATAATAATGAGTGTGTGTATAATAATGTATTGTACATGTATAATTATTTAGTTTGTATAATAGCACGCTAAATATTACCACATTAAATAACTGCAACAACAACTTTTATTATTAAATTAAACGTCAGCGTTAACATATTATTTAAATACACCAACATCTACTACATATGAAGATTATTCATCTCGTTTAAAAGATCATGGAGCCTTGCACCCGACTGACAAGCGTGATCCTCAGGATTCCTTGCCAATTCTAACTCCATCTCCAGCGTCTTTATTTTTGTCTTTAACAGCTTGATCTCATTATCTTTAGCAACGCAGTTTGAGCACTGCGTTGAAGATGAGGCTCGACTTAAGTACCGTCTTTCAAATTCATCTTTCCAACTGAAGTATCGACACCCATAGTCATTTGTACCTGGCTGTTACATGTTAAGAAAATAATAAGAAACGTATTTTTAACAAACAAATTATTTACATAAAACCCCTAAGCAAACGTATGATTATTTACCACTGAAAGAGGACATGCGTAATACGGTCGGCCAGGAAAGGATTTCGTGGATTTCCGTTCTATAATAAATCCTCTATTACATCGACACCAGAAAGGATTTCCTTGGCCCACCTGACAAAAGAATTTGCATGAATCAGTAATCAATCATTTACAACATAAAACATGTATCATTTACAATGTTATTATTAATTTAAATATAAACAGTAATCAATCATTTACAACATAAATCAGTAATCAATCATTATGTTTACAACATAAATCATTAATCAATTATTTTCAACATAAATCAGTAATCAGTCACTATGTTTATAATTATTTACAACATGAATCATTCACTATGTTTATAATTATTTACAACATGAATCATTAATCATTTACAATGTTTTGTATGTATATATTATTTACTAATTTGGTAGTCGATGCCTATATAATAATTCCCACTGGGATGCAGCATCGGATCTGTGCCTCCTCCATTGTGGGTGGAGATGCGGAAGTGGAGAATGTTCGTCTAGCGTCAGAACAATGTAATGACCTACTTCGTTCCCCACACGGGCTATCACAAGGGGGTCAGTTCTTTGTGAGAAGTCTGGACCATTGATAAGCGGAAAACACATATTCCAACCCCTGTGAGATATAAATGCAACGGGTCGTCTAATCAGTTCTGCAATAACCAACCCCGTGTTTGGCATGTCCATATAGCGATCAGTCGGTGCATTTCCTTCTCCGGACCAGTCTATTGTACGGCGAAGTTCGTTAAAACCATCTTCCCCCCACAAACCCATGTAAACCTGCCAATTTAGGTCCATCTGTTGCAATAACATCTGCCTAACTTGGCGCCACCAATCTTGTTCCCAAACACCATGGGCAACGCACCGAAACCCACAATTTCCGTCACCCACCACATTATATATACTGATTATGTATGGATGCCAAAGGACTGGAAGCATACCCATCAACATTTCGCTTTCTGCATCTCCATCGTACAACCTGTGTCTTGTCGACAAAGGACTAGGACCCGTGAAAGAACTATGTCGGGCAGGCTCTTTGTTGAAGTTCGGGACTTGTCTTGATCTTGTAGCGGTGCTTCTTCGGTGATTTTCGGTTGGAACTTCATTCAAGTCCGGGACTTCATTCAAGTCCGGGACTTGTGTAGCCTTGCCCATTTTGTCCTTTGCGCTCGGACGTCCACGGGTATTTTTCTGAATAACAGGTTCCCGTGTGTCATCAGATGCAGGTTGGTATATCGATCTCAACTTCGTTAGCATATTATTCTTGACAAACGACGACGCTTTGGTAAAAACATTCCTGAATTGTCGAATGTCATCTCTAAACGAAGTATCATCATCATCATCATCATCATTACTGGAAGAGCCATCTTCAGGCGGTGGCCTATTGATATTAGGCCACGGAACATGTAGGGTTCTCCAAAAAATATTAAGTTCTTCTAGTGGAATGGGGAGTCCTGAAATCATTAAAAGTGGTATATTACAATGACGCCCGTAAATCACTAATATTAATGGGAAAACAACTTGATAGTTATAAATGTACCCTTACCATGAATTACATAGTATTGCATCTCGTGAAAGCATGGCAGTCCGTAAATTGTACGCAACTTATGGCTACAATCTTCTACGGTGATAGACCGATGGAGTTCTTTGTGCATGAGTTGGAAAGCATGGTGAGAAACTTTATACCACAATTCTTGAAATAGTAGAAATTTACAATCATTTATTTTCTCGCCGATGCTTCTATTTAAACTCTCTTTTATCGAATTTTCTTGCGCAAAGATAATCTTATCGATTGCACTCAACAACCTGTCTAAATTGGACTGTGTGCCGCCCAAATATAATTTCAACAACGCATGGTGAGCCTCAACTCTACACGTTGTTGTCTGGCCGAATGAGCGATATTCATCGGTGATGTACGAGACAAACATGTGTCTGTAATCTCGCAGCCAGTTATCCAGATACTCAGCGATCGCTGAAAAAAAAAAGTGAATTAATCAAAGGTCATTCGGGTGCTTATTAATTGAATAATAAAAAAAATATATAATTAACAATTTATTACGCTCAAGGTTGACCAAGCGTTGTTGTAGGCGCTCATACTGTTGCTCGAACAAGGGGCATGTCGGAGCTTTAACCAACCGATCCCATCTCTTTTTAATGGAGTCATACTCATCTAACCCACCGCATCTGTTTCTCATAAACCTCATCAAATTTTGCTCTATATGCCATCGACAGAGTAATTTGCGAGCTGTAGGGAATTCTGCTCTACATGCCCCAACCAACGCTAAATCTCTGTCGGTGACAATAACACGTGGGTAGTATCTTTCGTCTATCACCTCTTTTATGCGTTGCAATACCCATTCAAAATTATGCCCCTTTTCACCGTGTATAAAGCTGTACGCCATTGAAAATGTTTTATTCGTTGGAGTTACTCCAACAATTTCCAACAATGGCAATTTAAACTGTGTGGTATTGTACGTAGAGTCCATCAACATGATTTCAGGGAACGTACGCCATAGAGCATTCGAAGTGGGGTGAACAAAAAATAGCTCCTCAAGCTCATTATGGTCATTCACCCTCGGGTAATATGCATAACCTGAATCCGTCAGATGCGCGTAAAGGACTTGAATTTGAGTTCTATCACCTACTCTGGCTCTCCGGAACTTATCAAGTGCGTTATAAATAGTTCTAACGCTAGACACGTTATCCGGATTACGTCCCTTTATTGTCGAAAGTATATTACGTGGTGGTACGCTATACTCTGACAATTCTTTGACCAAACTCAACTCATCATCTTTTAATCGCATTGCATATGGCATACCATGCAACGACTCTAGCAACTCATGATTATGGCTATCACACTTCACCCTCAAAATCCAATTATATTGTGTTGGTCTATATTTCGCAACTAATCTGAATGGACAATTGCTTTTTTTTGTTTTGGTTTTCCGTTTCCCACTACCGTGATATTCATAAATCCCACTCTTTGTACACATATAATTAATTTCCATCATCTGACCATTTTCTGATTTGGTTCTCTTTTTAACAATGACAAAACCGAGCCCCGAGGCTATATTTTGCACCCACTCAGTTATTTCTTCGTGAGAACGGAAAGCCTGAAAATACATAACAAATTTTATAACACACTTTTTTTTAACTAATACTTTTTTTAATACTTTTATAACGGAAAGCCCCGAGGCTATATTTACCACTTGTCTGATAAATGGGCAATCCTCTGATACTTCCTCGTGAAAACGGAAAGCCTGAAAAATAAAAAACACAACATTTAAAACTAATACACAATTTTATAAATAATTTTTTTATAAATAATTTTTTTAACAAAGTTTTATTAATACTTTTAAAACTAATACACAATTTTATTAATACTTTTAAATCTAATACAAACTTTTAAAATTAATACAAAGTTTTAAATTTAATACAAACTTTTAAAACTTTTAAAACTAATACTTTTATTAAAACTTTTAATAATACTAATACTTTTAAAACTTTTAAAACTAATACAAAGTTTTTAATAATACTAATACTTTTAAAACTTTTAAAACTTTTAAAACTTTTATACTAATACATTAAAAACTTTTAAAACTTATAAGTGTGTGGTTGTTGAGTGTGGTACGTGTTCTTTGAGTGTGGTACGCGTTTTCTCTCTGAGTTGATATCTTGTCCTCTCTCTCTCACTATCTCATTCATTCAAATCTGTTTCTCTCTCTCACTATCTCTATCTCTCTAAAAGTTTTTAGATTTAGATCTAAAAACATATAAGATCGTGGTGTTTTTGGTTATGTTGTGGTGATATTGCTACTGTGGTTCTTTGATGGTGAGTTTGTGATGTTGAGTTTGTGATGTTTGGGTAAATCTGGGTACTTTGATGGTGAGTTTTTGATGTTCCTATCATTTATGGGTAGATTGTGGGTTTAATTTCATGGATTTGTAAAAAAAAATAAGAAACGCCTATTTTTTTTTTTAGGGTTTGGGTAAATCTGGGTACTTTGATGGTGAGTTTTTGATGTTCCTATCATTTATGGGTAGATTGTGGGTTTAATTTCATGGATTTGTAAAAAAAATAAGAAACGCCTATTTTTTTTTAGGGTTTGGTAAATCTGGGTACTTTGATGGTGATTTTGTGATGTTCCTATCATTTATGGGTAGATTGTGGGTTTAATTTCATGGATTTGTAAAAAAAAATAAGAAACGCCTATTTTTTTTTTAGGGTTTGGTAAATCTGGGTACTTTGATGGTGATTTTGTGATGTTCCTATCATTTATGGGTAGATTGTGGGTTTAATTTCATGGATTTGTAAAAAAAATAAGAAACGCCTATTTTTTTTTTAGGGTTTGGTAAATCTGGGTACTTTGATGGTGATTTTGTGATGTTCCTATCATTTATGGGTTTAATTTCATGGATTTGTAAAAAAAATAAAAAACGCCTATTTTTTTTTTAGGGTTTGGTAAATTTGGGTACTTTGATGGTGATTTTGTGATGTTCCTATCATTTATGGGTAGATTGTGGGTTTAATTTCATGGATTTGTAAAAAAAATAAATAACGCCTAATTTTTTTTTGTTTAGGGTAAAAGCAGTTACAAACTGCTTATGTGAGAGGCTGATTATGTGTTGTTATGTGAAACTGCATGAGTTGTGTGGGTGCAAACGGGTAGGTTAACACCTTGATCTGCCACCATTGAGTGGTATGAATACCTGCTCTGGCCTACCCCAGTCCACAGGCTCTGTGTGGTTTCTTTGGGAAACTGCTTATGTGCTTATGTGGCTATGACATAGGTATGACACAAATAGTACTCATGTGCTTATTGAAACTGCCTGAGTTTTGTGGGTGCAAAAGGGTAGGTTAACACCTTGATCTGCCACCATTGAGTGGTATGAATACCTGCTCTGGCCTACCCCAGTCCACAGGCTCTGTGTGGTTTCTTGGCAAACTGCTTATTGCACACAGGCAGATTGCACACAGGCTCAGATTAGACCCCGTTGGAATACTACGTTACAGGTGTGGTTATTCATATTGTGGCTATGTTTTTATTCATACTGTGGCTACAATTTTATATAACAAACTGCTTATATGCTTGATAAGCAGTTTGTTACTGTAAGCTGATTTGAAAATTGTTTTTTTTTTTTTTAAAAAAAACTGAGATAAGGCAATGATGATTTTGCAAAAAAAAAATTATTTTGCAACCTTTGATGTTGTAGCCATATATGATAAATATGATTTTGGCTTGGCATTTCCGAATGGACGGCAAAATTTTTTTTATTTTCATTTTGCAACCTTTGATGTTGCAGCCATATATGATAATATGTGATACTTAATCTGAGCCTAATGTTATCTCTATTATTAATGTGTAAAATTGTTACCTCTGGTGATTGAGACATATCGGCAGCCTGAGATATTTGAGGTTTCTTTGTGGTTTGTTAGTTGCGGCTTTCACTTGCAGCTTGTGTTTCACTAAAATTATAGCCACCGTATAAATAACTTGATGATGTTTGTATGATGGTGAGTGCAGCCTGAGATATTTGAGGTTTCTTTGTGGTTTGTTAGTTGCACTTTCACTTGCAGCTTGTGTTTCACTAAAATTATAGCCACTGTATAAATAACTTGATGATGTTTGTATGATGGTGAGTTTGTGATGTTGTAACTTGGTGATGTTTGAGGCTGAATATATTGAGATTCTTCACTAGTGACTATTCACTTGTGACTTTCTTGTGACTACCTACCAATCCTACAGATGGGAGGTTTCACTTGTGACTTTGGGAATCTTGCTTTTGCTTTTGGTACTTGCTTGTTAACTTGGTTGCAATCTGGTACCCATCTGGTATTGTGCAATCTGGTCTGTGCACTTGTGTGCAGTCTGCTGCAGTTGGACAAAATTTTTTTTCAAAAAAAAGCGATGACGATTGGTTTTATAACCGAACGGACGGCAAAGTGATTTTTTTTATCACTTTGCAACCTTCATATCCGAGCCTCACACTTTTCTAAATCTGCTGCACTTGCACAATTTTGTGTGCTAATGCACTTGGACAAAATTGCTTCATATCCGAGCCTGTGTGCAATCTGCTTGTGTGCTTATGCACTTGGACAAAAAAAAAACTAGGCAATGATGTAATCTGAGCCTGTGTCCAATCTGCTTGTGTGCTTATGCACTTGGACAAAAAAAAACTTGGCGATGATGAAACTCTAATCGGAGCCTTTATTCAATCTGCTTGTGTGCTACTGCACTTGGACAAATCTGCTTTGTGTGTTACTGCACTTGGACAAATCTGCTTGTGTGCTACTGCACTTGGACAAATCTGCTTTGTGTGCTTATGCACTTGGACAAAAATAACTTATGACAAAAAATACATTTTTGGGACAAAAATAACTTATGACAAAAAATACCACCCAAACCAGCAATATGAAAAAAAAAAAAAAAAAAAAAAACTGCAAAAGTACTGTTGCTACAGTACCTATCCACTAGACCCCGTGTAAATTCCTACGGGTAGACCCCGTAGGAATAGTATGACCCTATCCCCATATCGTTTTTGAGATTAGTTTTTGTTGCAAATGATGTCTCCATTTGAATCGGAATCTAGCTACTTTGACTTTTAACATCGCATGATATAGGTTTCTTCACATTGGGTTGAATTATTCAATCTAACTTTTTTTCCTTTTGTTATAAAAGAGTAAAGTATTTCACTCTATTGTTTTCGATAAAATACAACTTGTTTTCATGCCAACCTCCCAAAACAAAAAGCTTTATCCGGTTTTAATATATGCAACGATTGAACCAAACATCGTGAATTAGTTATTCAAATAGAAATAAAAACTGTATAATTAGTTAGTTACCCATAAACACAGCTAGTTCATAGAACAAATTGTAGGCCCATAACAAAAGCCTGTGGGACTAACCTAAGCCCATAACAAGCCAGGCCACCGTAAACTTTTTCAGGTTTTGTTTTACTTTCTCCATTTCAAAATATAAGCTAGGTAAGTTAAATAAGTTATCAAATAGATGTTTGTTTAGTGCTTAAATTAACATATGACCTCTCAGAAAAAATCATAAAGACGAGGATCTCCAAATTAAGCATATCCTTTTTATCCTAATTTTACATATTACTCTCTTGATTCTTAACCTTATTTCAAATAAAAAGGTTTAACGGTAATTTTTTATAATTCATGCACTTTATTCAGCACATAAAACAAACAACTATTTATTCATTTACAAACAGATAACATATATCTAGACAGACACTTTAATTTAACAAGACCTAATAAAAAAACTAAACAAACAGTCCAGTTTTGACTTTTAAAGTCTTTCTTTAACTTTAACTTTAACTATTTTTTTCTTCATGTTATATAATACTTGATAAAAAATATATAAATGAATTGGGTTTTAAATGTATTTTCATTTGTATAATTTCATAAAATATTACATAATATAAACAAAAATATTTAATTTCAAAGTTGGAAAAAAAAACTTCAAAAAGTCAACATGAATTTATATTTTGAGAAGGAGAGAGTATTAAGTTGTATTGTATTTTATTGGTTTGAAATCATAAAAGTGAGTTAAAACTCAAAAACTAATGCATAATCTAAACTAGAAAACAAATTTTTAGAAGCTCGACCGTAATTAGACCGGTTGAACCGTTATTAAAAACTTGACCGGGTCAACTAAAATTCGATTTTAAAACATTGCTTTTTGAGTTAAGAGTTCATACCCAACAAAATTTATTAAGGACACAAACATATTACAAGAATTATGCTATAGCCTTTTAATAATATTCCTATAAATATTCTTACTGCCACATGTTATACATTTACACGATGAGTATTTTCACACTCAAACAATCAATTCATGACAGTTATCATTGAAAACATTTGTGGATAAGAGCACCCGGTGTCCACTTCGTCTTCCCCTTCGTCGTACACTCTGGCACTTCGCCGTGGCTCGTTGTGACATCGGGGTGTCTCGCCGTGCTTCGTTGTTGGCAAGCAAATCGTGGTGACGACGAGTAAACATTTCTGACAAAAGCAACAGGTTTGTGTGTGTGTGTGTGTGTTATGTTTGTGTAATGGTGGTCCTAAATGAAGAGGTTGAGGTTTGTTATGAGTGAAGGGGGGTTTGTTGTGGTTAGTTGTGGAGAAGTAGGATGCTGATGTGACGCTGAGTTGACGCGACGACGAACCTTAAGCTCGTTTTGACACCTAGTACTCTAAATGGTATAAGATGTGAAAAAAATTTATCGTTAACTTTTCAATCAAAACATGTACTTGTTTCCATAAATTAATTCACCACTTTTAACCAATGTTTTAAAACCCGGTTCAACCCGGCCGGTTGAACCGGTGATCGGTCATATTACCGGGCCGTTGTAAGCCGGTTTTCTGAGTATTTAACACCCGGATTGAACCGGCGGGTTTCATTCGACCCGGGTCGAACCAGTCCGTTTGAACCACCTGGTTTTCACTTTTGACAAATTTTTTTGGTGAACACGATGAAGTAATAGTGATGTGAATGGCTTTATGAAGAAGATGATACTGTAGATTATTGAAAAGAGTGCGAGTGGGGTTACGTGCATTTGTCAAAGTGAGTTAAATAGTACGAAGTAACTGTGGTTAGTTTGGATATTGACTAAGGGAAAGTTGTGAGTGGGTGAGAGAATTTGCTAGTGTATTTATTTTGCATGAGTATGAAATATACTTATAAACTTTAAAACAAGTATCCTTTGATATTAAAAGTTTAAAACTGATATTAAATCACATGTTCTGTACATTACCTATCTGTTTAGTACTGTATTTGATATTTCATGTTCTTCTTTTGAGTTTGGTATTGAGCTTACATGTTTTAAAGATGCTTGCTATTATTGTATGGCTTTTAGGCGGAAAACCGGTTTGACCCGGCGGTTGAACCGGTAACCCGGTAAACCGGTGACTTGACCGGGTCAATCAAAAAACCGGTTTTTAAAACATTGCTTTTAACACAGCATACATGACTAATAAAGCGATTCAAATAATAAATTTGGTCTAGTTAGTGCACCATTTATTTTTTTCTTGGACATGAATATCCAAACATTTGTACTCACTCATATAATTATATATATTATCTTGTTGCGCATGAATATTCAAAGTGTGTGATCCTAATATATTTTAGCATTGCTTTATCCGTCCCTTGAAGATATAATTGATGTAGATTATGTCAACAAAAGAATCTCAGATTCGTTTTTATTGGTACATATTTGACCGAGGATAAAGATAAATGGTTGTATGGTTGTATGGGTGATTATTTTAATCGGTCAAAAGTTCAGAAATCATGATTGTTCATATAAGGAAAAAAAACAACGTAGTTGGTTTGTAGTATCGAATCAACAAATTAAGCATCACACTCGTGTATAACTTTTATACTTTATTCGTATTAAATTAAATGTGTACTTGTTTTTTTTTTCAATAATATATGTATATTTTATAATTTTAGCAAATTAAAATGCTTTAAAAGATAGAAATGTTTTTTTTTTTTTTTTTTTTTTTTACTTAGCAATATACCGAGCTCTGTGTGCAATTTAAAAGTAAACATGTGATTTAAAACAAAAAATTATCAAAGTATGTATGAAAAATGTATTTATGTAGCATCAAATGAGTTTAGATATCATATCTAATATTATTGTTTGGTTTATTGGTTGGGTTTGGATTTGTAATGGTGAAAAAGTGATTAATTGGAAAATAAATTATAAACCCACCATATAAGGTGGGTATAAGAAAACTCATGATGTATCATTCTAACATTTAAAACCCATATGAACTAACCAAACACCTTCGATCAATCTCATTCTCATTTCTTATTCCCAAAACCCTCGATCCAAACACACCCTTACTTGTTACGTGTTTTTCTTTTCTTAACTCACTTTTAGTCAAGATTCACCAATTATATTCGGTTCCTTAAATAATTCTTTTGTCATTTTACTAAACCAGATTGAGCACTAAAAAACGGAACCTCATTCACTTAACGAAGGTGATTTGCAAAAGGAATATACTGTTCTTAAATATCGCTTAAGAAAACAAATTAAAAAATTTAAAATGAAATAAAAATGATTGTAATCTCGTGTATCACTTAAAAATGAAATAAACAAAGAAAATACCTAGGGAAAAAAAAAGGTAAGTAACTGGGTTAAAGTAAAATGTTTTCCCGCAAAGTTAAGCTGAAAATATTTCCTCCTGTTCTATATATTTTTTTAAACGGTGTTTAAATTCAATTTAATTAACTTAATATAAGAAAAATTAAATTCATTATATCATATGAAAACAATTTATTTAGGACTGAAAATATTAATAATCAAAAAGAAAATGTCTATATTAAATATTTTTAGTTAAATATGATTTGGGTTTTTCAAACTTATGCTTTAGGGCACAAGTTAAGCACATCGAAAGTACATAGGGACCCACTGAAAAGTACACAGGAATTCACATAAAAGTACAGGCTGTACTTTTATGTAGGTCCATGTGTACTTTCGATGTACTTTTTGTGTGCTTAACTTGTCCCCTAAGGACACAAGTTAGAAAAACCCACATGATTTAAAAGAGAAATTTAACAAACAAGCTAAGAAAAAAATTAAGAACCAAGCATTAATTGTACACGCGTCCACAACAAGATACACACGTGTACACACACGCTCCATCATCATTACCAAATCAGAAAAAAGTTTATTAGTTCCAGCTGCTTTATTTGACCTTTTACTTTGCTTTCTTACTCATTTTGCCCCCATTATACATATAACTAAAAGGCGGGGATTCGATGTGGACACGACACGTGTCCCCCCGCATTTATTGCAAAGTTTCGCAACTTGGCAAGAATGGCCTCTCAGGTTTAGGTGTCGCTGCAAACTAAGTCCAAACATTAAATGCAAAGTTTCATAACTTGGCAAAAACGGTCCCTGAGGTTTAAGTATCGTTGCAAAGTAAGTCCGAACATTAAATGCAAAGTTTCACAAGCCCCTGAAGTTTAAGTGTCGCTACAAAATAAGTCCTTAGAAGCCAATCCCGCTGCATCGCGCGGGTTTCTACACTCGTTCACTACCAAATTACGTATAAAGTTTTGCAACAAGATAGAAATTTCTTTATCAATAAAAGCTAAGCCAAAAAGTAAATGGATGCAATAAATGAACGATGAATACAAGAACCGTGTTGAAAACAAACTATTGGTCGGGTGGATTAAAACAATTTTGGGCAAAATTATCACTTCTAAAGTTAAACCTCACATATTAGAGGATAAGGTGTAATAATTCGAGTTAAGTCTTAACTTAGTATCACGTCAGTTTTAAAATTTTAACTTTAACTAAAAAAAGCATCTCTTATTATAACTCAACCATAACTCAACATTTTGAGCCCCATTACCTTAACTTAGCACATGATGTGGTAACTCAAGCTTAACTAAAAAAAACACCACCTTAACAAACGTTAGGGGGTTAACGTGCCCCTTAACGCATGACCTTAACTCACATGCACGGTATGATAAATTGGCTCTTAACGCGATTGAGTTAAGTTTTAACTCACTTGGTGAGTTATTGTACCGAGTGCTCTTATTGCAAAAAAAGTTATATGACACTTGCTATTTGTTAAGTTAGATACATGGTTGTTTTGAGACTCTTGCTAAAGTTAGATGCATGGGTTGGAGACTCTTGCTATTTGGTAATGTTGTTAGCTAATTTATCTGAAATCATCAAGGGTTTCATGTCTTACGTTTCGTGAGGTTATAGTTTTACTGATGTTACTAAAATAACTTCTTTATCTAGGAAAAAGAAAGAAGAAAAACTCAAAAAAAATTAGTTTGAAATTGCGGCCCTGCTCTAACGTTTAGGGATGGCAAAAAAATTCGTATATGATGAGGACCCGATTCCCAAACCTGATTTGACTGGGGAATCCACGAGTTGATTGGGGATGAAGACGGGGATGGGGTATCCCCAAAATAAGAAATTGGGGATGAGGCAGAGATAGGGATAACATAAATCCCCGAACTCAGCTCTAACCCCAATATTTCTAGTTTATAAATATTTAAAATTTATATGTTATATATGTACTCAACTAATTTGTGTGTGTACATGTATATATGTTTATTAGTATCGACATATATAATTATGTGCATATGTGATATTTATAGGATCAAACACCTGTAAAATTAGAAGTAGGGCTAATAACCTTTTAAAGCATTATACATGTCAAGAATGGCAGTTCTGCATAGCGAACTAAAAAAATAACTCTTTAGACATTAAATTGACATTTTTGTCTTTCTTTAAGTATTATGACCATTTTACCATTCGAAAAATATTTCAAAAAAAAAAGAAATTCAAAAAAAAATTTCAGAAATTTCAAAAAAAAATTCAAAAAAAATAATTTGGAAACAAAATTTCGAAAAAAAAAGTATTTCGAAAAACATTTAGAAAAGGTAAAATGGTCATAATATGGTCATAATACATAAAGAAAGACAAAAATGTCAACTTTAATGTCTAAAAGAGTTATTTTTTAAGTTCGCTACGCAGAACTGTCATTCTTGACAAATATGGTGCTTTAAAAGGTTGTTAACCCTTAGAAGTATAAACATCATCTACATATTACTTAACTATTTTTTCCGAATACACATATATGATACACAATTTTTTTATCTTATAAGTGATGATACAATATTTACGATGCTTTAAAGTTGAATTGAAATTGTAATTAATCTAACTATGTGCGATGTACGTTTGTTGAGACACTTTATAAGTCAAATCTTTATATATTCGACGAGTTGGTGGAATTTTTAATTTATTTCATAAGGAGTAAAATCCTCGAATTCAGGGGATCCCTGTTGGGGATGGAGACGGGAATGTAAAGCAATTACCCGATGGGGATGGGGACGGTGATGGGAATGAAGAGTGAAAAATGTGGATGGGGATGAGAAATACAATTCCCGATATTCCCCGCTCCGTTGACATCCCTACCAACTTCATGTACATGTCAATAACTAGTCGAGGTGAGGGATAAAGGACTCATTAAGCAATGGCTTTATCCGGCTCCAGGGATTCAAGTATAAAACAGGTTCATATGAGAGAATTAAAACGCATTTTTTATAAGATTGATGTCAAAACCACCTATGTTATAAAGATTTAGAGAGCTTAAGTACATGGGTATGACAAGTTTCTTATTTGGAAATGATAGCTTTAGCTGTGTGCGTGTGTTTGATAATATACTTTTTTGAATGATAATTTTTTCACACACATGTATCACTTATAACAAGTATTTTTCGCCATTTTTTAAAACTTTCAAATGACCTGTCAATATATATCATTATGGTTAATCATATCAAATAACAAATCGATAAATTGTACTTTTAGCATAGTGTTACAACATATCCAATACTTATTATCATTATTGGTATTAATACAAAAATGCTAAAACATCATACAATTTCTTTCTACAAAACATCCTACTCATAGGATCCTGATAAATGTTAGAACGGATGGTTTTAATGTAGAGAGAATGAGTGAAAAAAACTATATAATATTGTTGTTGTGCGTAGGAAGATTTGTAGAATGAAATGATAGAAGGTTGTAGCAAAACTCGTATTATTACTGTTATTATTATTATAATAAGACTAAAATACACCGTTGGTCCCTAAACTTGTATCGGAGGATCGCGATGGGACGAAACCGGGCATAATCATCGCCACGGGTCCAAACAGTAGCCATTAAATGCCAGATTGGTCCCTTTGACCAATTCTTTGTTAGTCAAACTCTGTTAAGGTTAGGGTGTGCCTTGCATATGAGGGTAAACTCGTCATTTCATTTTTTTGGTCTATTTTATTTCATCTTCATCTTCCTCATGGGCTAAACCCAGATTCCGGCGACCTTAAACCCAGAATCCGGCGAGGAATACATGTGCACAAGGATTAAAAATGAGGAAGATGAAGATGGGTTCTTGAACCAAGCGATGCTTACCTAAACAAAGTCATGTACAGAGGAACAACTAGGCACTAATGCTTACCTAAACAAAAATGTCACAGTAGCCTTTTTACCTGTTAAACATGGATATGTTTTTACAATACATGTTCATAAATTCAAATGGTGTGTCTTATATCTAGTCGAAAACTTGAAATGTCCTGTTTCTTCTATACACGTTTTTTGAGAAGTTATGCGACTTTTCGGATCTTCTTACTTGTCATCTCTATGCAGATAAACTAAATTTTATGCAAATGCAATATAAACCATCACATCTGGCAAATTTGCAAAACTTTAGTTAAACACCAGCTCTTTTTTTTATCTTGTTTGATAACAAATCTTTTCACATTTTACTCTAAATCATAAGCTCAAGACAAATGCAAAAATTCCATAAAGTTTGTATCAGAATGGATAAAATTACTATGCTTCAAAATGAATGAGCAAATTTATGTTGTATAACTGTATTTCAAAAATCAAGTATTTCCAAAATGGGTCAAAGCGGTTAACGCAGCCCCTCTGTGAAGGTCATCTAAGTGCTTATGAAGTTACAGAATCGTTTTGTTCAAAAACTGGACTATCATTGTGATATGAATTTTTTGATTATTCACTATTTTCAAAATTAAATAAGAATGTGAAATTTTAACCAAACAAGATACTGAACATGTTGTCTGTCAATGTTACATTCAAAATTATATACACCATGAAAATGTGTTCCGCGGTGTTTCTGAAGGTACACCTTCCCACCAAATGTTATCTTCATATTGTTTGTGGTGTGCAACAATGAACTAATAACATGAAACATAAATTTATGGCGAACAATGTACATACTTATTATGTATGTTATCAAATGATTCCGAAGGTAAACAATAGACAGGAAGGATAACATCTCCCAAGTTTTTCTTTCTACTAAAATTTTGTTAGTGCAAATATTACGATATTTAATCTATACAGTCTCGTTTGTTTTGATTGATGACAAACATGTAACTTGTAATACATAACGTAAAATGTACAAGTTACTTGTAATCACACTTTGTCTCAACATACATTCAACACCTCTCGATGTCTCAAGTCCTCGTATGTTACAACACAGGTTCGTACATGTTTGTTATGTGGCATTATGATCAAACCCATTAACAAATCATTTAGAATGTTTAAAATACATTTAGAGTCACTAAGTATTTTAATAGGTTAACCATTCTATTTCGAACCTCATTTTACATGTTGCATTCACAAGTATTTCAAAAGGTAACTAGACATTTTATTAACTAGTTACATAATACATTTTACAAGTTTACCTTGATAAACCTTTAATCTAAAAATGGAAATACATGTTACATCATGTCATGCATCATCTTTGAAATCCTTGAAAGATCACTTGAATATTTTGGTTAGATTGATACTCAATATATCAAATGTGATCTTAGTAAGATTTGGTAATATCTTGGAAAGATTTGAAGAAAGATTTTTTAGATTTTGTGTCAGGCACCCACGGCACCAAATTGCATAAAGGGCGGAACCCTTTTGAGGGGTCCGTGGTCCATGGACGCTCCTGTCCACTTTTGGCTATAAATAGAAGCCCATTGTTTTCCCATTTCTTCACCACTTCAAATCACATCTTCTCCACCTTCTTGCATACATTTAGATCAATCATTAACAATGTAGTAATATACATTAAACACCCTAATGATCATGATCATAATGCTTCTAACATTCATCTTTGTTGTTAGCATACTCTTTGATCAACCAAGGAAAGCGTGGAGATCTAGCCATCCCCACTCACCACAAGTTGAAGATCTATCACAATAAGTTTAGGGAACTTGTGATCTTCATCATGAAGGCTTCCTATCAATGGAAGTTCATTTAGAAGTAGTTATCCATATCCATTAGACATTTGTGTCATGGATCATTAGTGTAGAACATCATTGCATCATAACAACACTTTCACCAAACTAGATTAGATGGTTTATGTGTTTGTGCCATAAAACACAAGGTTTGTTATGTTGGGCCATAAAACATATTGGGAGTGGTTGTACCCTTGTAAAAGAACTCGACATCTAGCTTAGTGTCGAAAATATTGTATAGGCGACGTTAGGTTGGTTCTACCTCGAACTAGAACCCGGTATTTAGCTTTGTACCGGAAAAAGTGTAAGCAACGAGTGTAAGGTTTTCTCCGCCGAGAAGGGAGCTTGTTGATTTAGTGAAGTAACTCTCGAGTTGGGTACTCGGGGAGTGGAGTAGGGCGGAAAGGAGATCCGTGACCGAACCACTATAAATCATCGTGTTCGGTTTGCACTTTCCTTTCTTTATCTCTTTACTTTTATAGTTGCACTATACTATTGCTTGTGATGTGGATTGATGTTAATGCTTGTGTGACAACATGGTTTACTATGCTTTATATTAGTCACAAACAATAATTGGAACTTTCATATTATAACAAGCTTCATAAGCGATTTGATACTAAAGATCTAAAGTTTTTAAACGGTAACGTATTCACCCCCCCCCCCCCTCTACGTTTCCACAATTGGTATCAGAGCCACGTAGCTCGTATTTTCAAAACAAATGGTTTTTAAAATAGAGTACGATCCATGTATCAAATTACCATTGAAGCGAAAAATAATATGATAAATGCGTTGCTTGTTATACTTATAAATTTTGTTGTTAAATGTAACTTTGTATACAAGCTTGAAGGTTTTCTTGAAAAATAAAATAAAAGTTTGTTGAAAGAACTAGTAAGTATTGTATTATGTGCTTATAGAAAATTTACGAAGAAATATGATTTTAAAGGAGTGTTTGGGATAACTATAAATTTAGTTGAAAAAATCACCTCCGTAAATGTTTAAGATAAGTTACATAAGTAGATATGTTGTTAAATATGTATATTATATGTTTACTATGAAATCTAGTAAGTCACACACGTTTTCTCTATGTCAAATACTAGTTTTGGTGAATCTGTCTCAGAGGACCACGGCACCAAATCTTATAAAGGGTGGATCCCTTTATTTGGTTCCGTGGAATCCGTGTGTACAGTATGCAGTTTTTTTGGCAACTTCAAAAAATCATAACTAATTAACCGTAAGTCCGTTCGAGTCGAGCCACCTATCATTTTAAAGGTAATTGAGTCTACTTTCACTTAAAAATACTTTCATGGCCTGAGTCTAAATTTAAATAAGTAAAATAGACCAAATACTACAGTATGTCTAAAATATTAAGTTTCGCTTTAACATAAAAACTCAAATTTTTTAATCAAACAATTTAAGTTGGTATTCTTAGAACTTTGATACAACTTCTTTTGAAACTAATTAATTTGGTAATATGTTTAAAGAAAACTAATCAAGCTTGGTATATGATCGGTGCAAAACCGTCAAGTTATCTCACGCAAGCTAGCCACTTGTGAATGACCAACCGTAAGAAACTCAAAATAGCTCACACACCAAATGCAATTAAGATCAGAGGAATATAGGGAATTCCTGGGTCGTTAAGTCCCACGGAGGATGAATTGGTGTTTAAACAACTTCAGATGATAGAATGATCACTAAGGATAGTGATCAGTAAGGTTTTGGATGGATAATTACCTAAAGAAAAGATTTACAAATTAAAGCGACTTAAATGCAAATTAAAAGAAATAAAAGATAAAAGATATTAAATAAACGCTATCACTATTTTTAAAGTGATAAACGTTTAAAACCTAAAACGTACGTTTAAATAAAATTACGTTAACGTACTAAATAAAACGTGAATTTTAAAGAAATAAAAGACCTACAAATATAAAAATGATATTTTTACAATCCTAATAATAAAAGAAATTTATTAGAAAAAGAAAATTATTTTTATAACTATTTATTTAATTATTATTAATTAAAAACTATTTATTAAGTATTTAAAATGCACTAAAATATAAGAAAATACAAAATTAACCTAGAAAAATGAAATTATAACTTAGAAAAATCTAAAATATGATAAAACTTATTTTAAAACTGAAAATATATTTTTTAGACTTTATATGTATTTATTATTAATTTAAAACTATTTAAAACTAATTAAAATGCTAAAAAATACTATTTAAATCAAGAAAATTATGGAAAAATACTTTTTAGGCTTTTTATATTTATCTTAATCTAGGAAAATTGAAAACATATTTTTTAAAGCTTTTTCTGATTTATTAGTATTAAAGGCTATTTAAAAAGGATTAAAAACTAGTTTAAATAAGGAAAAATAGAAAACAGTGATGGAAAAATCTGAAAAATTCAGGAAAATGTTAAAATATTATTCTAAGCTTATAAAAAATATAAAAACATATGCTTATGTGGAGGAAAAAGCAACTGCTGTGGATTAGCTTATAAATAAGCACTTCAAAATAAGCACAAGGCCACCACAGAGTACCAGCTGAACACAGAAGCTAAATACTGCTATGTTAAACCTATCTTAACCATTTAACAGTAATTTAGATCACTAAAGAAGCTTAAGTTGGTTTTGAGCTTATTGGCTTATTTAAGCAAAACAGTGATTAGGGGGGCACCTTTAAGCTATTGCATAAGCTGCACAAGTAAGCTAAATGGAAAAACAGATAAAGGGACTTAAAGTAGACCTGGCTAACAACACAAGGACCAAAGACCAGCTCCTCACAAGCTTGAATGAAGCTTGTGAAAGGGCTGCAAGATGTGCCTGTACACACTCAGTGAATGCTGAGTGTGTGCAGGGCATATCATGCCTTATTGGAAGCTGATTTTTAGCTTATAGACATATGATAAAAGGAAAGCAATTATGAGATTATTAAACTAGACCATCTGATCTTGCAAATGTCCAAATCTCATTGAATTTGATCCAGAATTGAACACATGAGACATTAACAAAGTTTTGCAAAAACCTGCCTTTCCAAATTTTGACTTTTGAAAACAGAAATGATATTTGACTTTCTTGAACTTTGGTTTGATTTTAATGACTGACTAAGTTATAATAAGCTAGGAAAAGATTAAATTAAGCTATGGTACTAAGTTTTAAGCTACTATGGTGAGTTTTGCTATTTAAAACCTTAACAGTTAACTATATTATGAGATTATACATCATTTTGACTTTTTAACTAAAGAGGATTGGTTTTTAAGCCTGAATTGAACTATTAAGAACTAGATAGACATGTATCAAACTAGAACAATGCTACAAATAACTTCTAACATAGCTTATAAGCACAATCCAAACACCCCTTAATATGACAGTTTTGAAGCTTTTTATACTAAAACAAGTATTTTTATCAAGAGAGCTGTTTCATACCTTATAATAACTATAATTAGACAGAGTAAAACTAAAATTAACAACTTTTAAACACTTACACTATATATTGCAAATTTCAAAGAGATACCTTACAAATTGAGTTTAAGAACAAAACAGAGAACTGATGATTGATATCACACCCTATTGCTTCCCAAGAAGCTCTAAACCAACAAGCATTCCAAAATCAACACTGCATCATTGTCTTGATCATTTCTCCATATGATTTTTATTTTCCACTAATTTATAGGTATTTTTGGTGATTTTGGATTTATTAAGTAAAACTGTTTTCTTAAGGATTCTAAGAGTTTATAAGCTTTGTCATGAGCTTATAAGAGCTTAAGAATCAGTAACAACAACTTTTAACAACATTTGCTTAATTTGAGAATTTGAACTAGGAAATAAGCAAAAACTGAATTTGTAAACATTAACTGAAATTAAAACTGAAATAAGGTTTTTATTACACTGAAATTGATAACAACATTAATTGGAAGCTTAAAATTACACTAGAATTTGGAAAATTATTAAAACGACCTAAACTAAACTAAATTACTCTACTCCTCTTTTCACACTGCTTCTCTCCAGATATTTATTGACCTCTATCACTCCTTGTCGACCTCTGATCAATTCCCACTTGACTTCTACTCTTGAAATCATCTGAATCGTACACTTGTAAAATTGGCGGGAAAAAAGTCTTTGAGTGGGTAATTGCAATCAATGCAATTTGGGTGGATGTGTTAGGTGTTAGGGAGTTGTTAGGGAGCTGTAAAGGTGGAAGGGGTGAGGTGGAAAGGAGAAAACCAGGTCTGGTTTTGGGTTTACAGGGGAGGAGGAGAAGGGTGAACAGTGGCGCGGTTTTCCTTTTATTTAAAAATTGGGCCGGGTTTGGGTGTTGGGCTGGCCGGGTTAAGTGTTTAATAACACCAAGGGTCCATTTGGTATAGCTAGTAAACACAAGGACCAATAATGTAATTCTGCCATTCTTGATGGACTGATCCTGTCAACATTCCAAACTTCTTTTAAGGGGCCAAACCTGCCAATAATATAAACACAAGGACCAAAAATATATAATTATTGTATTTTAAAACTTTAAGGACCTTAAATGTAATTTTGGATTTTTGAGGGACTTAAGTTGTAAATTTCCAAAAGTTTATCATAAGGACCAATATTGCCATTTATAAATAGTATAAGGTTTATTTTGATTATTTTCACTTTTTAAATTAACCAAGGACTATATTTGACAATTTTCAAAGTTAAAGGACTAAAGTTGTCAATTTGTGATTTTTAAACTTTAAAGGGTTTATTTTGACAAATTTTGAATCTCATGGACCTTAAATGACATTTTGCTTTATTTTGATTTTCCAGGGACTAATTTTGACAATTTTTGAAACTTGGGGGACTAAAACTGCCAATAATGCAAACTTGATACGTTTTTCACCAGATTTTGATGTTTTTGCATTTAAAACACATAAAACACTTGTTTGTGATATTTTTATCATTTTGAAGCATTTCTGAGTGTTTTCAGATGTTTTTGCAGTCTAAATAATACAAAAATGATGAGTATTTAGACACTCATCAGTATACATCGTCATATTTAAACGCTAAATGACGAAAAGTGTTTTTCTTGTCATATTATGCTTAATGACAACTTGTTTATGTTGTTTGCATATATGTTGCTTGCTTATTTTCAAATTATTATTTTCACTTATTTGTTTGCATAATATAAGTATCAATCTTGCCATGTTATTTATTCGCATGCTTGACGATTTCTTGTTTATGCACAATAGGATATTTGCTAGATTTTGTGCACTAAGTTGGAAAATTGTTTTACCATCACTTATAAACTTAGATAACTTCTTCTGCATAGGTTATACTAACATCTCACATAACTTATGAAATGTCATAACTCACTTAGCAAAGAGTACTAAGTAAATTAGTCAAGTACTTTGAAAAATGGAGGTTTTTAGAGAGTGTTTGGTATAAGGACAAAAACAATGTTATATGATTTGTTTTTTCTATGTAGGATGATAATATGACTTAAAACAATGTTGTATGCTAACCGGTTTATGCAGGGGGATAGCACAAGTGTGTTATCAAATTTTACCCATTTTCACCTTCATGTGAAAATCGTTAGCCCTTGGTCAAAGTCTATGCTCCACTATGTTTGTATATGTGATATCGACTTTTCTTAACTAGAAATAATTAATGTCACATGTTTTAAGAAAAGTTTCAGGTTTCGGAAAAGTCCCCGACACCTAAAAAATGGGTCTGTTAAGATTTCTGGTCTCCACGGACCAGACGGTACCATTAATTTGGTTCCGTCCATTATGGATTTTGGTACCGCCATACCTGTACAGGCGGACCAGGCGGCACCAATTTAAGGGTTCCGGCTGTGTAAAGAAATGGTGCCGTGAATCCTACAGGTAAGTTATTGAATTTTACTAAATCCCGCAATCTAATTTACCAAACTTCGTTTCTAGGATAGTTGTTAATACATATCTTTCATACCTCACTCAACACATCCTCAATGGATTAACTTATGATGTTTGACATGATTTTAGACACTTCCATCTCATTAGAAACTACCATCTTTGTATGGATTAACATCAAATCCATGAATCCTTAGTTCCATAAATCGACACATTCAAGATGATCATTTTCACACCTTCACTGTTACTTTTCCTCAAGCTTAGCATTTCTTAAAGCAAAGTCAAAATGACTAAATCCTTAACCTCAAGCCACTTAAGAAAACCACTAGGATTAGCATTCGATCTTGTTGCTTCATTAACTTGAGCTTTTCATCCTCAGACTCATTACCTCTCAACATCTCATCACCCATTCAAGATGTGAACTTTCTAAACTTGAGTACTCCAACTCCACCACCAAAATCACCCACCATCATCCAAAACAACTTCACTACCAAAGTCTCCAAAGCTTGTACCTATCAAACTTTGTGCAACACCATCAACATCTCCTCACCCGTTTGCGGATGACTTAGTTGACTTACCGAGACTAATAAACCTGGACTCATTATTTGCAAAGATATCATACACAAGTCTAACATATGACTATAAATATTGTTTTGTATCTACATGTATTGCCTCACCTGGTTAACATGAAAATAATGTGTCATCCTTCAAGACGATAAGTATTTACATCGAGTCATAACTCACACATATGTTAAATACATATTATCAAGTCTTGTTATCCTTGAGTTCAATCTAAGCTCTATAATCTCAACAAATTAGGATTGACAACTTAAGTATTTCATCCGAAATATTCAAGTATATGCAACTTACGATTGTAGTCATTAAAAGTCATATCCGAAAAATCAACACCCAAGTATTTTAACAACACATGTTGAAACACTTATCCAAAACAAACAACCCACGGTGCCACTTATCCCTCTTTGACACCTACTATCCCTCTTCCATCTTTTGGCACCATTAACCGTATTGCTCATGAACTTCCAAGAGTATACTTTAAATCAAACGTGCCCTTTCAAGGTGAACCTATACCTCAGCCCCTAAGCTTCATAAACATAACCAAAACTTCAAGCACTTCACCCCACTAGTTGTAGCAACCAATGAACCATAAGAATTAGTATCCGTATTTTTTGTGTTCAACATCTATGGACAAATATTCAACCTAAGTACTCCCATAGCACAACAAACCCCTACATCACCACATCCTTATTTAGACACTAGAAGACCTACCACCTAGATCAACCAATCTACCATCCTTACCATCATTTGAATTCATTGAGTGTATTGCTCAAAAAGCCCTTGTGTCCAACACTTGTAATGCACATTTGAACAAACTCAAACATCCTTTCCAACATATAAGGACTTAGATAATTCATTATGGCTAGAACCTCAACTATCAAATAAGCATGGTGCTCTTGGTAATTGTTGTCAATTTCCACTAGGTATAAGTAGTACTACCTTCACAAATTATCAAAGTATTAGTAATACTTCGTCGTTAAACTTCTGCATAAATTTCGTTAAACCTCAAATCAACATTTTAACAACATATGTTAAAATGCAATCTCAAAGCCAACATCATACACCCCAAGCAACAATGACTTTTGAGGAGTATACATAAGAAACTCGAGTGAATTCCTCTTGTCATCATCTAGTGAATATAATCTTGAGACCAAGTTTATTTAGATGGGACTATCCGATTCAAACACTTTGGCTTCATATCTTCATTTAGGAAAACATGATGTTTTGAAGAACATTATGACTAAGATTCATGCGTTAAGATTTCATCTTGTTAAAAGGATATTGTATATCCTATGCATCATTCTTGCGACATAAATAGTTGTGTTACAAGAGATTTCATTACACCTCATTGGCTAAATGATCTTGAAACAAAAATCTACAAGTTCTATGAACTAGCATATCCAATTCATCTTGTCATACTTGATTTCATAAGCATGATAACTTTATCCCATGGGATAATCTCATTTGTTGAAAGATATTATTTGTATCTATTTCCTTTCAAGCGTACATCATAACCTAACCTTGCTCAAACCGAGTGCACATCCAAGGTTAAAACTACACATCTTTAGAGCATACACAAGATCTATTGAAGTTGGTAACCTCACTTTGATTATTGTTAAATAAAATACCAAAGAGCTTTCTTGAGAACGTTCTTAGTTTAACATATTCTCTAGTCTTAGATGATCAATTCACATTTAAATTACACACTTCAACTCAACATAAAAAATGTCATTCATTAGATCATACAACTAGCTGTGTAATTTGAACCACTTTAGATTCTAAACACAAGATTAAAACACATTGTTTATCCAACACACCATTGTTAAAATTCATGTGTATAACATGACGTCTTCATCACCTTAGTTATATTGCATATTAGTTAAGTCACATTAAGCCAAGTATTGGTAAACTATCATCTTTTATGCACTTTAATATGCAAAAGTAGGAGTTCCCATCTTTCTAACATGAGAATGACTACTAGAGAACCTATTGCACTAGAAACTCAATTTGACCTAACAGTTGAATTGCTTCCTGGAGAGAAGTTGGGTATGTAGAATCACCCCGTAAAAATGGTCGTGTTTAGCCTTAATTGAGCACCGCTAGTAATAGTCTCATATTCATTCTCCAACTTGAAAAATCTGTATTCCTATACTTGCCTAAAGTAAGTGTTAAAACATTGATAGTTTGCCTCGCCTTAGGAATACTAATCAAACAAGTAGTATATATGACTTTTCTTTTAAAACTACTTGCATTGCACTTACATGTGTTGATTACATGTTCTTGTTTGATACGATAAGTTGATTTGACATTATCTTAGTGTTTGATAACTAGTCAAATGTGTAAACCTTAGTACTGTTTTATCTTTATAATGCTTGTATTCTTGTTTCATGCTACTAAACGTTTAAACCTAAAACTTTATCTGCATGATACTTACTTTTGAATTAGTTTTAGCATGATTAACATGTTACTTATGAAATCATAATATGTCATTTTGATACGTGATAATTCTGATATGATAAGTTTGTGTTTGAAAGCTATTAGTTGGCATTCATTATATCTATGTGTAGTACGATCCAAATGATATATGCTCCAAATTGTTATGTCTTAAACATGGCTTGCATGAATCTTTAATCTTGTTTCTTTTGCTTCTTGTCACACTATTTGTTTGCTACATGTGCACATATAATATGTCAAAGTGCTTTTGGTATGACAAACATTTAGAAGCCTTTTTATCTTACAAATTAATCACATAGATTGTTGTGTTAATTTACAAGCCAAGTATGCTTAAGCGTCTAAGTCTAACGATAAAACAATGTCAAAATGAAATGTCTTGAATAAAGTTGTATTCTTGCATAATATGATTGTCTTGATGCTATCTTGTATGGTGATTTCTTGTCTACTAAAGTGCAATGTGTTTTTGCTTATATAATATGTTATCAATTGATTTCTATCATGTTAACATCTTTTGTAACTAACAAATTTGTTTTGTAGGTTGATAACAAATCATTTGTTATCTCAATTGGTTCTAACTTTTATATGCTCATTTTGCATAATCCCCTTTATTGCTACGTAGATTAGTACTATGCTTTATGGGACCCCTACACTTGCATATAGTTTAAAAGCATATAGAATTAAGTTCTAGAGGGTTGGCTTTGCATTTTTGTCTTTCAACCGACCTCCTTCCAAATCTCATTTTTGCTTCCGCTTTCAAAAAATAGCCTCCATCATTATTTAGTTATAACAATACTCTAATCCTCTTCACTTCCTATTAGGAAACCGCATGCCTCATCATACGATCATCTCGTATTAATCAAGAAGAGGTACGTGACTTTAAGGATGAAGTTCACTAAGCTCATCTCTTTCGTTAACCCGAATAACCTCCTAAACACTTTGTTGTCATTCCTTATTTGATACACATTATGTTGAATGTCCACCAATTAAGGGGGAGAGAAATCCATTCACATAATTGTCTTTTGTTAAATTTTATGTCTCTTAGACTCTACAATACCAACACATAGGTAAACACCACTTAGCTAAAGCCGGTTCATGAAACCACAACTAGTTCAACCTTTTTCGCACCAATACCTCATCAAGTGAAAAACACATCATGTGTTTTTACAAAACGTCTTCATCTCCACATATAGGATTTTCCTTAGACTAGCACCTTACAACTTCACTATCTAGAACACCATCATAGGATCTTATCCTTTTCTCGCTTATCATGCATGTCCTTGTCAGTGCAAACGATATATTAATCAAAACAGCTATCTTCAACACGTTGGTCCATCCAACTCTCACTCATATGATGTCATTCTCATCCTCATATAGGTACTCATTATTAGTATTTTCCATATTGTCTTCACTTCTTTTCAAAGTGATAATCATCCATGTCGGTCAAAACCATGCTAATACTACATTTCCCATTGTCACCTAGAATAGGTCATTTTAATAATTCGTGTCAATCAATGAACGAATTTATCTTCATCACTTTTATATCTTTTGGTATCTTCATTAAAATATTCTTAGATAGAACGCATTATTGATTACTCTTGGGTTGAAGCATATGAGAACTTGCTCAAAACAATAGATTGTTAGCATCAATAAATCATTCAAATCATAACCCTTATGCATCATTGAAATGAAATGTCCATTCACATTTTTTTTCCTCTTAGCTTTGGTCACTTGACATGACGAAAGGATTGCTTGAGTCCATATTTTCATATTTGCTATACATACAAATTTCTAACTCCTTAATAGCTTCCTACCTAATCACCACCACCTTCCATCACCACTTTCACTAATCATCACCACCATGGATTAGCGAAAACTTGCTTTTGTAAATGTCAAGTCATCTACCATCACCACATGAATCCTACTAGTAAACCGACACCAACACTAGCACCACTAGTGGCACACCCGGTGGAAGACTTCATATCTTCTTTCTAGGAATTATTTTGTAGGCTTTTATCATATTATATTCTCACTTTTCTTATGATTGTAATTAGGAGACTACACTTCATGAGATCTTTGATTATATCATTTATCACATATATACATCTTATTTTTCTTTGTGAAAAAGATGAAATATATTGCACTAATGTTTTTCATTGTAGGTTCATCATCATATACACTCGATTGTATATAACTTACTCATCTAAGGATGAAGTTTGCATCAATTATTTTTCTTATTTTAGGTGCTTCTTGACACCCTAGAACAAGGAGGAATATCCTTTAAGCACTCATATTGCATCGTCTATACACTTGGTTGTATATGACATATTTGTCTAAAGACAAAGCTTCTATTATACTAATATTTATTTTGAAGGTTCATCTTGATGCCCTAGAGCAAGGGGAGCCTCCGTCAAGAATTTACTGAATGCATCTTATACACACTTTGTTGTATAACACTTACTCGTCCAATGACGAATATAGTTTTGCACTAATATTTGTTTTGTAGGTTTTTAATCATACCCTGACGCCTCAAACAAGGGGGAGCAACCGTCAAGGGGGAGCATGCACGCATTTAGCATCATTCTCACTTTTCAAACAAGCATTTGTGCTTCGATAAAAAGTGGAGAAAATAGGCTAACATTGCTATGCATTTTTATTTTTCATATATTTCTCATAATTTTTGTTGCATATAACTAACCTTGATGTAGGTCAAGTCTCTTTATTTGATCCATGGATCCGCTACCAAACAAGGGACGGATTGAAGTGGACGGTTTAACTTCACTAGGGATGATGCAAGCTCGCCTTTTTGGGGAGAAATAAAGTTAAACTCCAAGGACACGCCCTTTTTGTTTCGACAAAAGGGGGAGAAGAGTGTAAACGAAGAAGGTAATGTAAAGGTAGTAAGGATACAAGTAACCTTTTACATTTTACTTTCTATTACGTTTACATATATTTGTCATCATCAAAAAGGGGGAGATTGTTAGTGCAAATATTACGATATTTAATCTATACAGTCTCGTTTGTTTTGATTGATGACAAACATGTAACTTGTAATACATAACGTAAAATGTACAAGTTACTTGTAATCACACTTTGTCTCAACATACATTCAACACCTCTCGATGTCTCAAGTCCTCGTATGTTACAACACAGGTTCGTACATGTTTGTTATGTGGCATTATGATCAAACCCATTAACAAATCATTTAGAATGTTTAAAATACATTTAGAGTCACTAAGTATTTTAATAGGTTAACCATTCTATTTCGAACCTCATTTTACATGTTGCATTCACAAGTATTTCAAAAGGTAACTAGACATTTTATTAACTAGTTACATAATACATTTTACAAGTTTACCTTGATAAACCTTTAATCTAAAAATGGAAATACATGTTACATCATGTCATGCATCATCTTTGAAATGCTTGAAAGATCACTTGAATATTTTGGTTAGATTGATACTCAATATATCAAATGTGATCTTAGTAAGATTTGGTAATATCTTGGAAAGATTTGAAGAAAGATTTTTTAGATTTTGTGTCAGGCACCCACGGCACCAAATTGCATAAAGGGCGGAACCCTTTTGAGGGGTCTGTGGTCCGTGGACGCTCCTGTCCACTTTTGGCTATAAATAGAAGCCCATTGTTTTCCCATTTCTTCACCACTTCAAATCTCATCTTCTCCACCTTCTTGCATACATTTAGATCAATCATTAACAATGTAGTAACATACATTAAACACCCTAATGATCATGATCATAATGCTTCTAACATTCATCTTTGTTGTAAGCATACTCTTTGATCAACCAAGGAAAGCGTGGAGATCTAGCCATCCCCACTCACCACAAGTTGAAGATCTATCACAACAAGTTTAGGGAACTTGTGATCTTCATCATGAAGGCTTCCTATCAATGGAAGTTCATTTAGAAGTAGTTATTCATATCCATTAGACATTTGTGTCATGGGTCATTAGTGTAGAACATAATTGCATCATAACAACACTTTCACCAAACTAGATTAGATGGTTTATGTGTTTGTGCCATAAAACACAAGGTTTGTTATGTTGGGCCATAAAACATATTGGGAGTGGTTGTACCCTTGTAAAAGAACTCGACATCTAGCTTAGTGTCGAAAATATTGTATAGGCGACGTTAGGTTGGTTCTACCTCGAACTAGAACCCGGTATTTAGCTTTGTACCGGAAAAAGTGTAAGCGACGATTGTAAGGTTTTCTCCACCGAGAAGGGAGCTTGTTGATTTAGTGAAGTAACTCTCGAGTTGGGTACTCGGGGAGTGGAGTAGGGCGGAAAGGAGATCCGTGACCGAACCACTATAAATCATCGTGTTCGGTTTGCACTTTCCTTTCTTTATCTCTTTACTTTTATAGTTGTACTATACTATTGCTTGTGATGTGGTTTGATGTTAATGCTTGTGTGACAACATGGTTTACTATGCTTTACATTAGTCACAAACAATAATTGGAACTTTCATATTATAACAAGCTTCATAAACGATTTGATACTAAAGATCTAAAGTTTTTAAACGGTAACGTATTCACCCCCCCCCCCTCTACGTTTCCACAAATTTATCTACAATACACTTTGATCAAGGATCATCAAAGTCAAAATTTCTGTCTCTATACACCTTCCTATGCGTAACACGAAAATGCCTATGCAGAATCATAGATATATGCTTCTTACTCTTTTTATTGGAAATGAGAATTAAACCATCTCCAAAAGCTTGATATTCCCCAAGGAATTTGCAGCAACCAAAGTGATGACTGACTACGCCAACAGACAGATGAGATGAATTGCTCAGAGTCATCGACTTCATCACCTGATATTGGATATGTGGTGTTGAATTTATACGACAATGCAGGCATAGGGAGCGCTTTGTGTTATACATAAACCTGAGATATGTTTAGAACAAGAATTAATAGACTTCGTTGCTTTAACTACGAGTGGCATTTAAGAAGAGGACGGAGTTCAAAGAGAATTGAGATTATTAGAAACTTCAGTCATCCCCGCAAAAACAAAATGAAATAGTTGAGTCTTTATCTGATATCCAAGATCCCGTAAACAAAGAACAAAAGGAAACAATTTTGTGGGGCATCCCAAATGGGAAATTGCTGCATTCTTAATGGGGAAACAAAGTTTATGATAATTTTAGCAATATATTATTGACGTCAAGCACTAGTCTGTTACCACAGTTAACAATTCTTAAGACAACATTGGTGGATAATAAGGCATAAATGAACATTAATCAATGTAATCATTTATCAAGTAGCAATGAACAACTAAGGATGGTTAACAAAAAGTACCTCGTTTGTTTCTAAACCAGTAGCGATGTAACCATCAGAGACAGATAAACCAACAAAGTTCTGACATAAAAATAAACAAAGTTTCACATGTGAGTCATCTGAATTATTTGTTTGCAGCAATCAGTGCCTAGTTGTTCCTATGTACATGACTTTGTTTAGGTAAGCATCGCTTGGTTCAAGAACCCATCTTCATCTTCCTCATTTTTAATCCTTGTGCACATGTATTCCTCGCCGGATTCTGGGTTTAAGGTCGCCGGAATCTGGGTTTAGCCCATGAGGAAGATGAAGATGAAATAAAATAGACCAAAACAATGAAATGACGAGTTTACCTTCATGTGCAAGGCACACCCTAACCTTAACAGAGTTTGACTAACAGAGAATTGGTCAAAGGGACCAATCTGGCATTTAATGGCTACTGTTTGAACCCATGGCGATGATTATGCCCGGTTTCGTCCCATCGCGATCCTCCGATACAAGTTTAGGGACCAACGGTGTATTTTAGTCTTATAATAATTTTGTTTGTATAATAAATTTCAATAATCATATTCAATTTTGAAAATATTGTAATATAATTGGAGGGTATATAAGTAATTTACAAATTTAACAGCTCTAAAATATTTTAAAAGTTTCATTAATTAGCTTCTCATTTATTAGTTACTTGTTTAAAATAAAAGTTTAAAGTTGATGTATTTAAACGAAACTACTTATTTCGAGAGAGATTATTTTTATGGGTGTGTTTGGTAGCGGGCATAAATAGAGCAATTAGCATTTAGCATTTAGCGTTTTTGAAAATAGTTTGTTTGGAATGATTAGCAGTTAGATTTATAAGCAAAAAAAGGCTAAACGTTAAATGCTCTTTGAATAAGCATTTAGCATTTAACATTTAGCATTATGTCATTTTACACAATAAAATTACGGTTACAGCTATTCTACCAATCACTTTTATAAATTAAACTGCTACTGCTAATTGCTACTACTAACTGCTACTGTTAACTGTTTACTGCTAACTGCTACTGCTAGTTTCACCAAACACACCCTGTAACAAAAAGCTAACAGCTCTAGAAAAAGCTATAAAACAGCTCCTACCAAACATGACCATTGAGTCAACTTTGAATACGGAGTAATTCAAAAGAGGGTACAAACTAGCAACTTGATCATACAACAAGGACTCAACAAGTCACAAACCACACACCTTCTCCATCCTCGTAAACCCAACACGCATCCCTCATTCCCCTTCCATTTTTAACACACATTTCTCCAAGTCAACAACATCTACAAACAAACCCCTTTCCAAAAATAACCATCAAATCAAAAAACATGAGACTCCCCATCGTCGACTGCCGCAGCCTAATCCAGTTCTGCCGCGCATTCGACCAACACCAAAACAAAACCAGAAACAAAAAACAACCGACATCTACGTCATATGATGCGTTTAAAAACAACAACAACAAAAAACCTAGTTGTAACACACCTTTTGCTATATTAGATGTACTTATATTAATACTAGTCCTTACTTCCTTGGGTTATTTAATATTACCTTATATAAATATATTGTTACATATAGTAGTACCTTATATAAGTGATGTGATATATGACGTTGTTTATGATGCCCCGATCGCGTACGTGATCGGGGCAGTTTCCGCTTTTAGCGGAGTTATTGGGACACTTATTGTTTATGATATATTTGTGGCAAAAAGTAGGAAATGTGGTAGGAAGGAGTGTAGAGGGTTGCGAAAAGCGGTAGAGTTTGATATACAGTTGGAGAGTGAGGAGTGTGTTAAGTACGAGTTGGTAGGGTTGAAGAGATGGTTAGATTTTGATGTGGTGGTCCCTTTAGAGCTGGGGGAGGGTGGTGGGTATAAGGAGGAGCTGGAGGCGGAGTTGAGGAAAATGGCGCCGGTTAATGGACGGACTGTTTTGATTTTTCGTGAAAAGTGTGGGTGTCCGAAAGGGAGGTTGGAGGTTTGGGGGGCCAAAAGGGTTCGTAGGATTAAGAAATAGGGCGTTTGCATTAGCTTATTTAGCCTGCTTATGGGCTTATTTGATTTTGGAAAAGGCGATAGGCTCACGTATTAGAGGTTATTAAGTTTAGCTTATTGGCTTACGCCAATAAGGTGAAGTTGATAAGGTCATAAGCTTCAATAAGTGAGCTTATCGGCTTTTCCAAAGTCAAATAAGCCCATTAGCCGGCTAAATAAGCCGATCCAAACACCCCATAAATATGTGCCTCGTGATGACGATGATAGTATTTATAAATCGTGCTTTTGGCTTATGTATGTATACAATAAAAGGATCTCGTACGTTAGATACAAATGAAAGATACTTTTGATGTTAAATTTGTTGTTATTAGATACTTTAATGATAACGTTTACTTAAATCTTAAACAATTGTTTCTCTATATCTTGTTTGATGTTTTTATAAATTATTATGGTGATTGATGTTATTGTGTAGGTTTTTAAGCTCGGTGCAGGGTGCTGTTATGTTGTGCTAATGCGTATAGACTGATCTGCTTGTATTATGCGTTTAGTTGGTTTATTGTTGATCTCGTTGTTTTGGAATTCGGGTATACATGTGTTTTTGACCATTTGTCGTTGTCAACCTTATGATTATCGTGGATCTATTAATGGGAGTTTCAGTATGTGAAGGGTATTTGCAGATTGGGCAAAATGGTAGTTGGATGACCTGGCAAGTTTTGAAAGGCTTGTTACCAGATTGTCATAGGATGTTTAAGCAAACACGTTAGCTTAATGCCATAGGAAGCTTGATCACACTTGTCAGCTGAATGCCGTAGGAAAATCTAACATTGTGTAGCCGCACTTTGTTTAAATTCATTAGGAAGTATCCAAGTGCCCTTGAAGTATTACGACAACTTGAGATGTGCAATGGGTGCAATGGTCATAGTTGTCTAATTGTACGTATTTAGTATTCAAATCTTATCAGTCGATTGGATACTTCCTAATGAATTTAAACAAAGTGCGGCTACACAATGTTAGATTTTCCTACGTCATAGTTGTCTAATTGTACGTATTTAGTATTCAAATCTTATCAGTCGATTGGATTTATGAAGCGTGTGAATCTTGTACCCGATTGGCTATTCATCCTTTAATTGTTCAAATGATTGGTACAATAGGTCTTTTGGTTGAGTTTTAGCAAGTTCTTTTCTACTGGTTTGTTGAAGTCATATTAGCATTCAGGATCCTATTACTTGAAGCATGCCGATCATTTGAAGATTGTGGCTCAGTTTGGTACAAATAACGAAGAGGATTATTCATACCTGGTAGAGATGAAATTTTCACCCATATACTTATAGTGTATTATCTTGAACTGGTCAAATGGGTCGAATGGGTTGAAGGTCGTGTAGATACTATATTAACATATACAAGTATACAACCTTCTAATCTTCTTAGTTTAAGGACATTGACTAGCTGGTTTATTTAGCAAGCTTATGAGCATAGCTGGATACTTTGGGTTAGTGCAGTAGTTTTCAACATTAGCTTTTGCCCATTACATTCGTTCACAAAATCCCCGGTTTTTCTTCTTAAATGCTCTAAATCTGGTCAGTTTTCTTGACATGTCCTTTATGTTGCTACTTGTTGGCTTATGGTTTATGCTTTATTGAACTCACTAGTTGATGATTGCACGTGTATTGCGGATGTATTACTAGATGGACTGGAAGATGCACTTTCATTGTGTGAACGATAATTCTTTCTTTTTGGGCTTTCCTTGTCTAAGTAGATGTTTTATCAGAGTCAGAAGTATGGGAAAGTTTGAGAACCATAAGTTTTTGTTATATGTATCCAACTACTATCCATAGCAAAACCTTGCAAGACTGAGAGTAGACGAATGTTAATTCTTCTTCGGACGTGTTAATGGCTTGTTGTCGATACGAGGATAAATTTATAAACTTTGAAATTTTAACCAACTTTGGTGGTATTCGAGAGTAACTTATTAGTATGCACCGTTTGCTAAATATAGCACTAAGAACTACTATGTTTATTAGCTTTGTGGCCACGGCGGTTTGCCCGTGATAACTCCAAGCTAGGGATGAGCATTTGGACCTGAATTCCGGTATTGAATTGGAATCGTATCAAATGGTATCGACTCCCAATACACGGTACGGTACCGGTACCATGAATTGAGCCAAAAAAAATTCGGTACCACTAATACGGTACCGGTACCAAAGCGGGAAGTACCGAAAAAAATCCCGAAAATTGTATAGTCATATTTTTGAATTAAATAACTTATTCAAACAACCATTTGGCCCGTTCCATATCAAACAATAGTCATGTAAAACATATGAAAATAAACCATCGTTCCAAAAACTTATTGTGATAACTATAGACTCTTCATAAATGCTCCAAAGAATTAAACCCGAATTATTTTATAAGTTTTGGAGCGTTTGTATATTACGAATATCTTGGTGATGTATTTATTTAAGTGTTGGTTGCGTGTTGTGCTATATCGTTGTTTTAAATCACTTGAAAATGCATGTGTTTTCTTACTTTTTGTTGTATTTTCTTGAAATCCTATTTGGTTTAACAAAAAAGGGGAAGAACCGTATAGGTACCGATTTTCCGGTACCGGATCCGGTGCTCGAATCTCGTCCGATACGGTACCAGTACCCACTTTCATGCTCAGGAAAAAATCGATATCATCAATTCGGTACGGGTTTCGTACCATTCTGATACCGTGCTCATCCCTACTCCATGCTATCCAAAAGAGTAGTGGCCTTGAGAATTTGTGGGTTCGCAATTTCGAGTAGCACTAAGAGTAACTTTTGATGTATTCAACTTTTTTGTAAATTTCCATTTTTTTAATGTGTCTTCAAGATCTAATTATTTGATCACGAAAAAAGAAAGATACTCAAAATTAACTTTAGTGTTGTTAGTTATAAAAAGAGGATTTATTTAATAAAATGGCATATAGGACATTTTGTTTGAGCATGTCTTTTTAAAATGTGGCATGCAAGTATTTTTCTTGTTTGTGTGTATTTGACAAATCCGCGGGATCAAGTATTGGATATTCGACAAACTTTATTTCTTTTATATACAATCTAAAACAAAAAAAATTTGCGACATAAAAGTGAATACACGATGGATTCGTCACGAACTTTAGACCCATTCCGAATTTCAGATGCACAATATGCCAAGTCCATGTCAAATAGTACTTTTAATCTTTTGAAAAAACAAAAGGTGCATGTTATAAGAGCGTCTCGATCGAACAAAGTTCTCGCAACCTGATAGATATTGACATACTGTACCTAGTTATAAGATTAACACTTTTCTAACTGAACTAGGCAAAAAGAACCATACTTAAAAGTTAAACCAAAGTAACCAAAAAGGTTAGAGACATTGGATTGGTAGATCATAAGTCTCATGTGTGTTAGTGTACATATGATACATCATCCACCATGTGCCAATAAATAAACAAACACACACAGCTAGATTTTAAATCTTGAATGGTCCCTAGGACATCACTTTCATTTCTTATCCTCCAATCACAGCACAAAACAAACTTGTTTTCTCCACAGAAAACTATCAACCAAGTTACTAAATTTTGATCTGAGCTAAGAATTTTGCTTAGATCAAGTCGAAAAAATGGATCAAATGAAGACTGATCAAAGTCTGCAACAGATAGGAGTGAAAAGGCCGCGAACTAAGATAGTTTGCACACTTGGGCCAGCTTCTAGATCGGTTCCTATGGTTGAGAAGCTCTTGAGAGCTGGTATGAATGTTGCAAGGTTTAATTTTTCGCATGGGTCGTATGAGTATCATCAGGAGACATTGGATAACTTGAGGACTGCTATGGATAATACTGGTATACTTTGTGCTGTCATGCTTGATACTAAAGTAAGTTGATCTTCTTAATTATTGGTTTTCTAAATTTGATATTGTTTATATGATTAATCTAGGTGTTTTTATGCATATGAAGTATGATATTGTGTGATCATGGTCTAGTTTGTTAAGTTAAAACAGTTGACTTTTGAACTTAGAGTTGTGATGTGTTTATATGTTTGATATAGTTTAGAATTACTGAATTAGATCTAGTATAGTTTGATCTAGATTCTAGTTCTGGATTTTGTTGGCAGATGGAATATGTCACTTGATGCTATATTTAGTCCGTCTGATCTAAATGACTAGAGCAAAATGCTTTTCAGAGCATTTGAGGTTCTCATCGGAGTTTGTTAACAATAATCGAACAGATGTCTACACGAATATATATCATTTCGCAGTGTATACTACTATACCATGATGACTTGTACAATAAATGTATGATTTAGTATTTGATGAGTATGAATCATATATTTTCACAAAAAAAAATTTGCACCTTATAATAAAAACTTATATACAACGGAACCAGGATGAGTCGTGAGGGTTCACGGAGTTCAGTTACCAGAACATATATCAAAGTTAAAAAAATACAAAATTGTCTGAGTAACAGATTCTTGAGTTGTGACAGATATTATATTGGTTTCTATCTTTGGATCTGATTGAGGGCAATTGAATAGTAGATCTAAAGGATATATTTTACTAGTAATTGACAAGTGGTCCTTTTTTTCATTTCTTGATCTGGTTTGGCACAAACCCATTTTCGACCTATTGGTCCTAGTATCATAGGTGACCGAACGGCCGTCCCCTAATTACTAGACCGGCATGCTATAATAACTTCATAAACACCTAGTGAAGATTTGGCAAACAAATAAAGTAGCCCTATGTTCGGATCTGACAATACCATACCATAATCAAAAGGTACAACATCCCGGGGCGACCAGACTTAACATAAATTTAGCCTCCATAGCCATTCTAAAAATGGAGAAATTTGCACTACTTGGTGAAATAGGTTACTTTATAATCAATTTAAAACCATCTCCTAGAGGTTGTAACTTGTAACAATCCAAACGATCCCACTACATCAGGACCCTTTCAAAGTTGCACAAAATCCGTTACTTTACGATCAGCTAGCACTAAAAAGACTACTCCTAGTAGAAGTGGTAGAATTATTTCAAGTATTTCAGCTGAAAGTACTATGTACATTTTCAATTTTCTATTCAATTATGATCTGGCCTAATCGACCCGATTATGATATTTCACTCATGATCTGGCATGGTCGACCCAATCATGATATTGAAGGATGTGACCTTTTCTCGAAAAGAAAGGAGATTCTGTTTCTTCTTTCAAGCACCCCATCATTGACTGGAATAATTTTCATGTGTATCAGAGTTTAAAAAATTAGATTATAAGTTAAGTTTGATCACTGACTAATCATGTGACACTAAAAGGTTGCAAATCTAGTTATAAAATAGAATATGTAAATACTAAATAGTAAAGACAAAAACAGTTTGTGTAATTTTACTTAGAAATATTGATTAGTAGACATGCCATTTAGTTAAGCATGGTTATACAGATCACAAAAGCTAAATTTGTTTAGCTTAAACAAAAAGAATTATCTTAGGTAAACAACTAATTTTGAACCTTTTCTTATAGTTCTCACATACTATTTCATTTTTGGTGTTTTCAGGGTCCAGAGATTAGAACCGGTTTTCTAGAAGATGGCAAGGCGATCCAACTGAAGCAAGGTGCAGAAATCACCATCTCAACAGATTACGACATTAAGGGAAACGATAAGATGATATGCATGAGCTACAAAAAGTTAGCATATGATGTAAAACCAGGGAGTGTGATACTGTGTGCAGACGGAACCATTTCATTCACTGTTCTTTCTTGCGACACTGAGAAGGGTTTGGTTCAATGTCGCTGTGAGAACACTGCAGTTCTTGGTGAACGAAAGAATGTTAATCTTCCTGGAGTGATTGTTGATTTGCCGACCTTGACTGAGAAAGACAAAGAAGATATTCTCACATGGGGTGTTCCTAATAAGATCGATATGATCGCTTTGTCTTTTGTACGTAAAGGTTCAGATCTTGTTGAGGTCCGAAAGCTGTTGGGTGAGCATGCTAAGAACATTCTTCTTATGTCAAAGGTATGTGTTGACATCACTTTTGTTTGTGCTGAAGTATAAAACATGGAAACAAGATTTGTGACAGTTATATGAAATATTTGCTAGGTTGAGAATCAAGAAGGGGTTGCAAACTTTGACGAAATCCTAGCCAATTCCGACGCCTTTATGGTGGCGCGTGGTGACTTAGGTATGGAAATTCCAATCGAAAAGATATTCCTGGCCCAAAAGGTCATGGTCTACAAATGCAACATACAAGGTAAGCCAGTTGTGACCGCCACTCAAATGTTGGAGTCAATGATCAAATCACCAAGACCAACTCGAGCAGAAGCCACAGATGTAGCCAACGCTGTTCTAGACGGTACAGATTGTGTCATGCTTAGTGGTGAAACAGCTGCTGGGGCCTACCCAGAACTAGCAGTCCTAACCATGGCTAGAATCTGCATAGAAGCAGAAAGCACGATCAATTACTCTGATATTTTCAAAAGAATCGCTGCAAATGCACCCATACCCATGAGCCCACTCGAGAGCTTAGCCTCAGCTGCGGTCCGAACTGCAAACTCATCCAGAGCCACCCTAATTTTGGTTCTAACAAGAGGTGGAAGTACTGCAAAACTGGTGGCTAAGTACAGACCCGGGATGCCTATATTATCAGTAGTGGTTCCTGAAATCAAAACCGATTCATTTGACTGGTCATGCAGTGATGAAACTCCAGCTAGGCATAGTCTTATCTTTAGGGGTTTGGTCCCAATTTTATCCGCAGGATCCGCTAGAGCTTCTCACGCAGAGTCAACTGAAGAAGTTTTGGAATTTGCATTGCAACACGCTAAAGCCAAAGGGATGTGCAAAGAGGGTGATGCTGTTGTGGCTTTACATCGTGTTGGAGCTGCATCTATTATCAAGATTGTGAATGTCAAGTGATAATTCCCGTCTGCTACTGCTTCTTTACAATTTGTTCCCTGTATTTGTTGCCCGTTTGTCGGCATGTATGATTTCAGTAAACAAAAATCAATGGTTACACCATTGATAAAACTGCATTTCCCATGTTTTTTATGGGAACTTTTATGTATTATTGCGTATAAAAGTACAGTTGGCAAGGTTAGGCCAGCTGTTTTGATCCATTGTTGCTGTTAACGAGTCAACTCAATTCATAAGAAGCAAACAAAAGGATGCAAAACACATTCACCCAAAAGGCGATTTTGCAAATGGTTTTAACTAAAAACTGTCATAAAATATTCTGATTATACACACAAAATACGGGACTAAACTCTTATACTGCACAGCTTGTCACCCTTCCCAAATGCCACAAAAATGGCAAAAAGAAAAACAATAAAACAACTCCACAAAAACGTCAATAAGTATTGCGAATTCATGACTAGTTTGGTATTAACACATATTTTTTTGACATTTTGTTAATAGAAACATGTTTTTTGATGAATTTTCCTGATCAATAGGTGGTACCTAAATGAGAAGAACATGAACAACCAATGATCTTATAATAACGCTAGAGCAATAAAGAAACACGATTATTGATAGGATACATACAAATAGGCGAAAAAGGAGACACATCTCTGTCAATATTACACTTATTAATGTACACCCAGTAGCAAAGCAGAAAGCCGAGAAAACGTGCAAGAAACTTACACTTACACGGACAGTCGGATGATGGGCAATCTGCAGACGGGAAGTCTAGTTACGATCTTCCTCACCATGAGGTGGGGCTGAACTTGAACCACCCGTTGCTGATGTTGAGGTCACTGAGCTCCCGGATTCAGGCCCACTTGAAGAAAACAAGCTACTAAAAGGCCAAGGGAGAGAAACAGAAAAACGACTCAAGTTACCCTCGTCCCCATCTTCAGTGTTCCCTTCTCGTTCTTGGTTAAGTTTGGTTTCATCAGAAGGCAACTCATACCTACAAACGGGGCATGAGCTATGAAGCTCTAACCATGGTATGATACATTTGTCATGAAACATATGCTTACACGGCATTTCCTTAACTTCATTCCCAACTTCAAAATCATCCAAACAAACCGAACACTGAACTGCTTTTTCCTGTTCCTTGATTGTCACAGTTGGTATTGCCTCAACAGCCTCTTTTTTAGCTGGTGGCGTCCCATATCTGTTCGGGTCATTCTCAGCTAAATGCTGTAGTAACTGCTCTAATCCATGACCCGTAAAATAATCACCTAATGACCCAATCGGGTGAGTCTGAGACCCGTTACCACCACCACCGCCTTGAACAACTATAGTTTGATTAAAAGGATTGATCATAATCACACGCTCACGATCCCCATCCCCAGACAGCTGCAGAGTCACAGTAGGCCCCCTTCTACGACGCCTAACAACATCATCAATACCCTCACGCTCCATCTCATCACGAGGATTCTGAAACTGAAAACGACGGTACCTTTCAAAAGAATCAAGGCGGTCACCCTCCTCATCATCATGATCAAACTCACTATGCCTAAACCTTCGCGCACGACGAGGGTTGTTCATCATTCCTAACAAAATAGGCGCCCATAATGAAAGCGCACGATCACGATCAGAGTCAGAACCAATTTCCTGATGATCCTGATCAGCCGTTACACTACTCATTTCCTCAACAAACTCACCATTACAAGACGAACATTTCACCGTCTCGACCCCTAAAATCGGAACCACTGGCCTAGTACATTGATGACACCAATATCTAATTGACTCTCTATCTTCTTCCATCTGATATCAATCAAGTCATATATCAAGATCAACAACATAACAATAAACCAAATAGTACTCACCTTTTACAGATCTAAGCATAAACAATATAAATTAAAAAACCCTTTTTACACAAGCACATAAAAATCACAAAAATGCAAATTTTAACAAATTAAACTTAAAAAAATGGATAAAAATTAAATCTTGGAGCAATTAACAAAAAACCCTTTTCACACAAACATTGAAAAAACATAAAGATTGCAAATTTAATAAAGATATATCAAACTATTTATATATTAGTAATAAAAATCAAATCTTTGAGCAATTACCCAAAAACCCTTTTTACAAAAACACAAAAAAATCATAAAAATTGCAAATTTAAACAAATAAAACTAAAAATTAGTAATGAAAATCAAATCTTGAAGCAATTAACAAAAAAACCCTTTTCACTAAAAAATTGTAGATTTAATAAAAAAAAATATATCAAATTATTAAATTAAAGTAATAAAGATCTTTAAATTAATAATAAAAATCAAATCTTGCTGCAACTAAAAAAAAAACCCTTTTTACAGAAACATTGAAAAACCTTAAAAATTGCAAAAATGAGAAAATTAGTGTAATTAAGATCTTTAAATTAGTAATAAAAATCAAATCTTGATCCAATTTATAAAAAAATAAAAAACACTTTTAACTCCAACATTGAAAAACCTTAAAATTTGCAAATTTAATAAAATTAAACTAAATTAATGAGCTTAAAGTAATAAAGATTGATAATTTAGTAATTACCAGTATAAGCAGATAAAATTAAGGATCTTTTTCACTTGGGTTTTTTTTTTTTTTTTGGAATCTTGGAAATTTAATAAATTAAATTTTTAGGGTTTTGTTGGTAGAAGTGGATTTGGGGATAATGGAGATGTGAGAATGTTGAAGTTTCTGAGAAAGTAAGAAATTGACAACGAATACCGTGTTTTTATTTTCTTTTTATAAATAAAAAAGTTAATTCAATGATATTGAAAGTGACTTCATAATGTTGATTTTTGAATTTTATAATGTCCAAGTGCTGTACTTGGATGGATAATTGAATTTGTGTTTTAGTTTAGTTTGGACTTTTGGAGAGGTGTTGGATCATTCTAGTGAGAGGAAATTACATCGTTGGTCCTTGTGGGTTAGATGGATTTCATGTTTAGTCCTCGTTGCAGAGAATTACTGCAGACCTTGCAGGCCCCCAAAATTTTAAGGCCAATGCTAATGGATCGGTTAGTTGCCACCCCAACCTAGCACACGACCGAGTTACTGCCATTAGCCCAACCGAGTGTGACCGATCAAAACCCCAACCTTTTCATTGTTTCGGTTTGTCAGCCAACCGAAACAATCAACACTTCTCTCTAGCAAAATCCAACCACAGAGCTTCGGTTTTGAGAAAAAAGACAAGAAATACTCCAAAAACCTATTTGAAGAGATAAGAATCAAACAACAAAAGGAAAAAGAAAAAAAATGCATAGATCGGTGCTTGGTTTCGTAGCAGAAAGAAGTGTAAGTGTGTAATGAGATTCGGTTGTTGTGTGGCTGCAAGAAAAAGAAGGAAGCGGTTGGTTGTTGTGTGGCTGCAAGAAAAAGAAGTGAAAGTGTGCAGGGATACTTTGTTATATATACTTAGGTTACATAGAGTTTACTGTTTAGGTAATTAATTTTGGGCTGGTGTTTTATTTCTAGACTTAGGCCAAATTTTTGAGTATGAAATTAACATGGCAACTGATTGATTTATTCATGTTAGATCATTTATTTTTTTTTTTCAAAGTTTCCTTTGTTGGTTTCATTATGTTAAATAACTAATCTGATTTTTACACAAAGCAAATACTTTTGATGTGGTTATTTTTAATTATGAAAGATATTTTAGTTTTTTTTTTTAAAAAAAAGAAGAAGTTACGGTCGCCATTGTGGTCACCACTAGCAAGTTATGGTTGGGTGTAGTCTTGGAGAGAGAAAGCTGATATGGCAGAGGGTAACCACAAATATTGTGGTTGTCATTAGCATTGGCCTAAGTATCGTACCCTCGTGTGTCAAATACGTGACTGGAGATAACGAGCGGATATAACAATCATTAGAATCTGGACTAGAAACGTGTAAAAATCCAAACATTAGGGAGGTTTGCGGTAATTTCTTTGTTACAAAGACTAAACATGAAATCCAGCTAACATAAGGACTAAACATGAAATCCACCAAACATTTGATTAATTCAGTTTTATAACTAACCAACTCATTATCGTTCATACAGTATATCAAAACGCTGTCTCACAAGTTAAGATTAGCCGTACTCATTAATATTCAGCATGTTCTCAGTTGATAGGTGACATGAGACAGCAATGAGCGGACCAAGGGGGCTTCCGAAACTGCATGGAAATTTCTTAGGTAGTGTAAAATTATGTCTACTGGTTTTCTCATAAATGCAACTGATCCAACATTTTGTGTTTCCCATTCTTCATTAGATTTATAAAATACACCCCATGACTTTTAGTTTTGGATCCAACACAGGTCAAACAACAGATGTAAATGTAGCATGTTTAAAAACAATTGTGTACAATTTATTCAAGCTTGATATAAACCTATTAACCAATGTTATAGTAGGTTTTTATATATTTCACAAAGGTTTATACAACCACCTACTTTTCCACCATTCACAAATCAAATCACCTTTTTAGAACTCAAACATGGATCATTTTACTAGTTAGTTATAGAATAAACAGTATCAAATATTCATTTGTTCGATCCAACATAAGTTGACTATAACTTTTCATTTTAATATTTTAAATATTCTATTTTATAGACTTTCTCAAAAGTCGTTGTGATATCTTACAATGACTTGCCTAGTTGCCTAAGAATATAACATCAACAGTTCCAAAAGTGCAACTTCACGTTTATGTCCAGGAAATTGCATACAGGATAGGCCCAAAGGTACAATCAAAACACGCGTGAGGTACAAAACCCTTGAAGCAAGCCATATGCCAAAGAACATGGTTGCACATACCGGAATAGCAAAAAGGTGGTTGCCATGTCTTGAAATGCATAGCGATTCGGCCTTTTGCCACCTAACACTAATGTAATATGATGAAGATTTAAAGGATGTAACTATACAGAATTTGTTATCACGACTCAGTCGCGTACATTAATAAATAAGAATGAACCTCCATAAGGTAAAAAGAATATGTGGGTAATGCTCGTTATACCAATAGATATCATATATGCCGAAATAGTCTACTTTAAATGCTCCCGAGCCTGCTTACTGCGCCCCTTTCCTGCCAAAGAGAAGAAAAAAGTAAGCTTTGAATTAAGAACACAAGAAGTGCAGAGCAACAGAGCTATAATATGAAATGTAAAGACTTGATAGGATGTAGCTTAAGAGGTAGGCTAAGATCCTGCTGCTATGGAAGCTGGATTACTCGTATCTTTGGTATCAAAACGGGAGACATCGAAATAATAATTAGCTACTCATGGATGGAATCTTGAATTTTTTAAATAAGTTTATCAAAAAAGGTGTCTAATTTTAAAGTTGTTTATAGAGTACCTTCTCGTTATCATACAACTAGTATGCTCTTAAGCTACCGTTTCTGCTAATTTCGGGTGCATTATAACTATGTACTAATCTTGGTTGGTTGGTTGGTTCCAGAAGATTCCTAATTCTGATAATGTATTGCATATTCCATTTCAAAATATGACACAGTTCTAACTTGAAATGTGTCTGCATCCTCGATGTTCGAGAAAATATGGTATCTATTTGCCACTTCTGTTAGAGAAATCAGAAAATACTTTTTTAAGACCGACTTGTTAGTTGTTAGTGGTTGACATCCAATTGGGCAGTATGCTACCTTGAGACCCGCTCCTTTACCGCCCGAAGGGGTAAAAGTCGCGGGTGGGCCTCGAACTTGAGACCTCCCCTAGCCAAACATCCCCTCCCCAAGGCACCTTAAAGAAAACCTTGGTGGCCAACTGAGTTTAAAGAACAGATGGGCCGTGCATGTTCATTTATATTACAATATTCTCGGCTATTATATAAATACCCCAATAAGAATCTAAATCTAACGCAAGTGGATTTTGTGCATTCGCTCATATTAGTATGAAAGATAATGGACAGATGATCCGAAAGAAACATAACTTGTGGCAAGATGTGTGATAGGGGCGGACCAAGCTTACTGAACAGTGGTTGGCTGAATTTCAAAACATCGTCTTCGTCTAAAAAGTATAGACGGCAATTTATGTATTTACAACTAAAGGGATTGATTGGGTTGCGTTTTATCTATAAACGGGTAAAGTAGAAAACATAGCTTAGCAAAAGGGCCACAAGGTTAGAAAGCCGCCCAAAGTGTATTCTTATACATTATTGATAAAACCTCCCAAATCAATTTTATATAATCTGAAAATGTCACTCCATAGGTCACTTTCCCAGTCCTTCTTCTACTCCGAGGCAAAGGAAGGAAAAGTTATAAGTGTTTTTTGAAGATAGATCTTTTGTAACTATATTTAACACGCCAACCGTTTATGAAAAATATGAAATACATAATCAAGAAGTGTTCCAAGCCAGCCAAACCATTCTGGCTTATACACAAGTTCAACCAAACCCAACCCTGGGTCATTTATAGTTTACATATTTTGATTTGTTACCTAACCCGTCAATGTAGCCACCTCAAACTAACGTTTCAAATGGAAGTGGATACTTACAGGTGTAGCCCGAAGAGATTTGCTAAAATTTGTCCTCAACAGAGAATCAGACACAGACCCGTCCATGCTAATGCGATGATACTGACCCCCCTACAAAACAGACAACAATGTCAAATGCAAAACATCGAAAATTTAATCAGCAAAACCATAAATAATAATCTAACCTACCGAGTGTAGTGATTCTTCATCTTGGTTATCTGAAAAAAGAGACGAGTAGAATCCTGGATCATATATGGGCTCAACACAACCAGAAGTACGCCTAATTACAGGAGGGGTGGCAGGACTTATAAAACTGTTCCTCATATCCCACTCTCCATCTCGAGGAACTGTACTGTCTATAAGTGATGGCCCCAATCTATACATCTGAATCCATAATAATGAGGATGATGATCTTACCGTGAACCCAATAATTTGCATCAATAGAGTCAGTCTCACTGAAAATATGGCAAATTCTCCATATATTTCTGAAGAAATATCCCTGCATACACAACAAGCTTTTCAAGACAAATACTAAAGACTCGTATATTATTTTCTTGAAAATTCTATCTGTTAAGCACAAACTTATGTGTTAGAAGTGAAAGTCACACAAAATATAATTTTAGGCAGCTTACAAATAATTGCTTGTGTACAATCTAAACCCGAAACCATGTCCAAAAATTGAAGAAAGCAGATGAATATGTGGAGTTATTTTATAAAAAAAAATAGTGATACATGAAGAGGTTAACAGCAATATCTAAATTCGAGTGATCAAACATTCAACCATTATGCTTGACTTTTCATTGCAAACAAACCACCATTCCTTCCGAAAGAGCGAAAACAAATTTTAATGCCAAGAAGTTTCAACATTCAAGTAGGTTGGGTCTTTCTGAATTTGTATGTTCACAATTAATCCAAGTTTTGTTATTCTCGCAAAGTGCTGTTATTATGCATTTTTGCAAGAACAATTGTTAGTTGGCAACAAAAAACTGATTACGGTGGTTAGAACTTAGAAGAGGTTGATCACTACTTAAAAATGTATCTGCTAAAAAAATCACCCTTGCTATCGAAGTGTTATTTGTTCTAAACATGTTGCATTGTACAAGCTTACTGTAGGAAAGTAACACTAACATATCCTATCCTATATAGTTGATAGATCTAAGCGGAACAAAAAACTGTTGGACTTTAGGTATCGAAAAACCCTTAGAGAGCACTTGCTAATACTGACTATGCTTTTAAACTTTGCACACTGTCATATATTTATTATACATCATTCAGCTGGTTAATCAGTTGCTTATTTGCAATCAACAATTACAAAAATCTTATGAAATCTAGAATCTGAGTGATGCCAACCAAGTACTTCTAGATTACTAGGTTACACAAATCATTTCATATGTATTCTTTTTTATCCACTAACCTTAATTCGTCACAACTAAAATGCAAGGGGTTAACACTATCGAGGTAACGAGCGGTTATCGTTATTCATTTCATTGAAATCCATTATCATCTCAGATAAAACCTAAGATTTATATAACTCTATGTCACCAGTAGCAAACAAGGGCTTAATTGTCTCAGATAAAACCTTAAGATTTAAATACTGAAAAACAATAAACGGAAAACTAACCAGATTTCACGAAAGAAGAGGATGAACCAAAAAACATCTAGCAAAATCGCAGAAAACAAAAGAACGGCATACGTCCGGCCGAGACTCTGGCTGCTACTCTCGATGGCAACCAATGCAAACAACCCAATTCCAACATTTATAAGCGAAACTCCATTATATAATGCCCCCAATGATCCAATCAATCCGCAAGCAATCTTCAAACATCCAAATATAACTTCAGTCAATTGTCACAATAATACACAAAGATCAAAATTATTGGTGATAACGTATGTAGCGGCCACCCAAGTATCAAAAATCTTTCATTAGCGTCAACCATGTATAAAGCATATTCATACATCACCCGCAACTTAGAATGGTATACATGATAATTCATTAATTCACAAAAAGAATTTTCACTCGCATTATTTTAACATATTAAATTTAGCTTAAATTTTTGTAGTTTCATATCATCACTCGTAACTTTAGCTGCAATTGGTATAAACGAAAATAAATACATAATTTAACCAACCACTCAAATCCACATCATCCCATGGGCCCTTCCTTTCAGTCTCCAACCACTTCCTTTGGGGTCAGAAACGTGGGCTGCGCGTGTGGTATAGACTCGCACAGTCGCACACAAAACATTAAAATTCAGCAAACGCAAGTGGTGGACACCACCCAGGTTAGTCATTTCTGCGAGTGAGAGGGGGTAATGGTGTTCACTAGGGAGCTTCCGAGCCACCTAGGCCTCACACATGAGGTGAATAGGGTGTTAGTGTGTTACACCTAAAGTTGTATCAATTTGTGTGAGCACTGTTTGGTTTTTTACTATACTTGTGTTTGTTTTGGTTTATGCGTATTTGGTTTTGTGCTTTATGTTTCATAATCTCACTTTTCGTGGCTTATTTTGAAACTTTTACATAATCTTATTATGACATAATAAGGTTATATAAGCCGAAAAGTTTCAAAATAAGCCACAAAAAGTGAGGTTATGAAACATAAGCCCAAAACCAAATAAGCCATAAGCACGCTATATAAGCCGAAACAAACACCCCCTATAACCAAAACCAAAAAGTTTTGGTTCGGTTATTACCAAAACTCATCTACGTCACAACTAAAGTCGTACATTACAAACATACATTTATAATACGGTTTTCTACCAAAACAACCGAATATATATCATTTTCTTCGTTCCGTCAATATGAAACAATAACTAATCATATATACATACATATGAAAACAATTAAAAAAAAAAAACAATGTATAAAAAGGGGACAGAATTACTTGAATGTAGATAAGAATGATGGCAAAGGATTGAATCTTATCGTAATCACGAAGCCATGTTTGAATCTGACTATTCAATTCAGGACAACAAACACAACAAAGCATCCTCAAATTCAAACCCTAACCCTAACCTTAATTATTCCCAAATTCCCACAAAGATTATATTAACCCCGGCTACATTGAATAATACAACGTAACCTTCCACTAATGAATACTAGGTTGATTCAATCAAATTGGGGGTGTTTGGGTTAGTGTGTGTGTGAATTGTGATTATGGGTGATTTGTTTTTATTTACTTTTTTTTAAAGGGGGAAAGGAAAGTGTGTTTATTTTTGTATGATATGATAGTTACTTGTTTTTGGCAAAAATGGTGTGAAAATATTCTAAAAGTTTGGTGTTAAGCTATCGACTTAAGCTTATTTTGTCACAGCATGCACTTGTCAATTTCTTATGTTTTGTGCTTACTAGATCCCAAAAAAGTAGTCTCAAAGAATATAAAATTAAGGGTGCGTATGTTGCTATGAATCACGATTGTGTATAGATATACCGTGAGAACATCTCTTCTTTTTTTAAGTGATATGGAGTATGGAACATATTTATATTTCATTCCCGTATTTGAAAGATTTACATCTTAAACAAACACATGATTGAAATAAAAATTCATTTCTTGATTATCATTCATGGATACCATATGCAACCTAAGTTATTGGTCAATATTAGGTCAACCGTAATGATACGGAGATTGACGCGTTAAGAGCACCTACCACGCATGCTTGACCACAAACAACTCACACCTTATATGAAGGTGTTCAAATATATCATGATAATCTGAAGTCAAACATATCAATCTATCAATTCCTAATGGTTCTTGTAGATGTGTCTTATTGCAGGTTTAATATCAGGGACCATTCATGGACAAAACATAAGTTATCTTCTATAAGAGAAAGTGTGATGTTGGTCTTGCTTATATCAGAAGAGTTGAGGGGGCTTTGTGTATTTTATTCTCCTACTTAACCAACCCTTTCTTCTAGGGTTAAAGACACAACTGTGTGTGCAGTCACTATCTTATACTTACTTTCTCTTTAACATTGTACCGGTCTGTTTCTTCTTTGCAACTGTCTGGTTATTGTCTTACTGATAATAACCTGACATTGTAACACTTTGTTTAGTGTTGGTTGGTTCAATCTATGCCAACTATTGAGGTTCTGGTTTGAATAAAGGTGGTTCAATCTATGCCAACTATTGAGGTTCTGGTTTGAATAAAGGTGTTGTCTTGATTCTGTTGTTGCTGATACTTTCTTACATGGTATCAGAGCTTCAGGCTCATAATCACGGTCGATTTACTTTGTAGGGTTTCTCTCTAGAAACTTGGGGATCCTTCTTCCTGATCCCTCCGGCAACAATTAAAAGCATTACTGGGTTTCATAAGGTGGTCAATCTTGATTACCTCGCTATATTGGGTATTAATTGAAAAAATTAGGGCTTTCTCTGGAAACCCTAATTTCTTTGTGTTTTTTGGGGCTTTTGCTACTGGCATAATTGCTGGTTGCTTCCTGTTCACAATTAGCCCAAGACTAAGTGAATATAGGGTAATTGTAATTTGTTCCTTCCGCTGCATATTACTCTGCAAGTCTACTTTCATTCTTAAAATAACGGTATTTAAGTCTTGTGGGTGCAAACGGGTAGACTAACATCTTGATCTGCCACCTCTGAGTGGTACGAATACCTGCTCTGGTTTACCCCAATCCACTGGCTTGGTACTTGTTGTTTCTTAATTTCAAGTTATTTATCTTACTGTCTCTTATCTCTGTTTGAGCTATTGTTGGTTATTATTCTGGTTGTGATATCTTATTGTTCTGTGTTTATCTGTGTTTTCTGTATGTGTTACCTGCTTTCCGTATTATTTGTACTATGGCTGGTGATGATAATGTTGGTGGTGGTTCTTCCACTGAAATAAGCCTGTCTTTTGGTGATGCTTTATATTTACATCCTAATAACACAAATGATACTCCCATTGTGTCCATCAAACTTACTGGAACAGAAAATTATAAAATATGGAGTATGGCCATGACCTTTGACTTAAGGAATCATAATAAATTTTTGGAATCACTCCTAAATATTAATTCAAGTGTTAGTGATTCATATGTAATAGTTAGTTTAATATGGCCTTTATGTTTGTTATTAAGCTAAGGCTTATGTAGAAGACCCATAAGCCTTGACCCAAGCCCATAAGAAGGGAAGGAGTCTATAAGTGTTGCCCTAGCTCCTTGCCCTATAAATACCTCTTATAAACCTTCTATTGAAGGTTGGTTGTTCATTTTATTCATTGCACCTTACGCATAACTATTCTCATTCATACGTGTGTGTGTTTAACTTGTTCAACCGATCACTCTTAATCTTTCTTTCTTATATTGATGCTTGTGTTACTAATATGGGAACCTAACAGTGGTATCATTCGCCAAATAGTTGGGTGAACATCTTTTGTTTTTGAAGTTAGTTTTTTGGTCTTACGCGTAAAACAGCTTATCACTTTGTCACGCTTAAAAACTTATTTTTTACACTTTTCTATCCAAGATTCTTGTACTTTCAACGTTTTTAGGTGTTAAAATATCTGTTTTTGGCAAAAAGTTTTAAACTTTACGTGTGGATCATTGTTTTTTAAGCTTGGTTTTAAGCGTGGGTTTATTTCTACGCATAAGGTGTTTGGAAGTTTTGGATCATCAAGTTTCACACTTTTGTGTTATTTTGGTGATATTGAAGCTGTTTCATCACAAAAATCTGGTTTAGAAACATCATTGGGCAGAAATCAGTTTTGGTCAAGTTTTACGCGTATCAAAACCCTATTTTTACGCGTAACTTTTCCTTGGATCGATCTTCAGTCTTCGTGGTTTACTTAGTGTTTTCTTGCTTGGATAAGCCTGAAAACACTTTGACTTTGGATATCTTTTACATTGTGATAGTGTAAAGGATCTTTTGGGCAAAACCCTAATCTTACGCATAAGCTCAAACTTATGCGTAGAACTCTTTTCGCATAAGATTTTTCTTATGCCTAAGCTCTGTCTTACGCATAAGCTAATCCTACGCCTAAGGTTTCTACGCTTAACTTTCAGTTTACGCATAACTTTAGTGTTTCTCAATTCTTACGCGTAAGCTAATCCTACGCGCAACTATCACTTTTACGCGTAAGTTTGGTGTTTTTACGCTTAAGTGTTACTTTGCCTACACTTGGTTTCTACGCCTAAGGATACTTCATCAACAACGTTTCATTCGACTACAAAGATCCATTTAACAACACAAGTTTTCAACATGTCACAACCACCATACTCTAGCTATTTTCCTTACACTTATACTCAACAACATCAACAACAACTAAGTCCACAACATCAACAATTTAATCAACAACAACAAATTTATCAACAACAATTTAATCAACAACATACTCCACAACTAGGAGCAATTCCACCGCAAATGGTTCAACCACCACCTAGTCTTCAAGTACAACCTTACACAAACTTTTACAATCAACATCCATCCAGGAGTACTATGAAGGAACCGACATGGTTTGGCAAGATGTGTGAAGCCTTAAGTAGCCAACAATCAATTCATGAAGTTGGCTCACTTGATAGACCTCCAATGCTCACTCCCGGAAATTATGATCAATGGGTGATAAGGTTCTTTAGGTTTTGTGATCTAAAGAAGCCACATGGAAAGTTCTTAAATCAGGTCATTATGGAAGGTCCATTTCAGATGCTACTGTTGTCACACCCGCAGATCCTAATGCCAATCCACCAAGAGATGCTGTCACCAACATTGCAACTATCTCAGACCTCACTGCTGATGAACTTCTACATTTTGAAGCCGATGAACTAGCAATGCAATACATCCTTTTGAGATTACCCAATCCGATCCTTCGAAGTGTTGATGCTCAAAAGACAGCTAAAGAAATGTGGGAACATATTCATCTTCTAATGGAAGGCACATCACTCAATCAAGAAGACATGGAATCCAAAATCTACTTGGCTTATGAACACTTCATGATTGAACCAGGAGAGACATTAGAGTCATATCATCATCGCTTTTCAGATATCATTAATGATTTGGACAAACACAACATCATCATGCCACGAATTGCTGTCAACACTAAATTCCTAAGTAGTCTTGGTCCGGAATGGGAGAAGTATGTCATTTTTCCCCTTCAAGCTAAGAATCTTCATCATGCTACATACGGATTGTTGTACGACTATTTGAAGCCTCACCAAAAAGAAGTTGACAAAGAAAGGACTATCCGTGGACTCCCGGCTCCACAGTCACTTTCGGACAATCAACAACTTGCTTTGTGGGCTCAAACTAGTTTTCCTCCTCAAATAGCTCCTCAACCCGCTCCTCAACCAACTGCAACCATCACACCATATGATCCGTCACAGCAACAACCTCAACAAACTCAATTGGTTCCATACAACAACAACAATGCTCAAGCACTTTACAGTGAAGCTGATGAGGACTACGATTCTTTCGATGAATTGCAACAAGGATTTGTTATGATTGCTAAAGCCTTCGGCCGGTATACAAACAAATCCAACAATCGCATTCGTTCCTCATCAAACACAAGGAATCAGGCTGTTGTGAACAATGGACGCGTTGAAGTTCAGAATCGCGGTTATGGTCGTCAGATGGGAGGTGGTCAAGGGTTTAATGCTATGGGAAGGAATAATATGGGTGCTCCGCAACAACAAAGGGCTCAAGTGGTTAAACAGGGGAATGCTCAGAATGGGGTTAATGGTCTTTGTTGTTATAACTATAATGAGAAGGGTCATCTGGCTAATGCATGCCCTAAGCCGAGGACAAGAGGCAGTGCTTATCACAAAGAGGCTTTGCTCTTGGCTCTCAAGGATGAAGTTGGTGGCACTCTTACCAACAAGGAACAGAGCTTTATGGCAGATGCAGATTCTGATGATGATATGGAGGACTTGCAGGCTAATGCAGCAGTGATGTTGATGGCACAAATGCAAGCTCTACACATGAGTGACACAGGCCCAGTGTATGACACTGACAGCTTGTCTCAGGTACCGGAACAAAATACACTCATTCATGATCTGATATCTCCGACAATTTCTCCATCCGACAAGGATCAGAGTGTTCAACATGAGCCATCTACATCTCATTACGATGATTATCAAATAGATCCCGTAGTTATATTTGACGATCAAGATAACCTTATGGTTAATATTGATAATTAAGTTGACTCTATGGTTATATTTGAGGATCTAAATAATGATCATGTTGAGACTCACGTTGAACAAGATGAGCTTTTGTCTAATAGAGAAATTGAGCTCCTGACCTTAATTAAAGACCAAGAATCTCGTTTGGAAATTTGCAAGCAATTAAAAGATAAAAATGCACTGTTAATTAGGGATAATGAATGCCTAATTAGACAAATCAACGTTTTTAAAACTCAAGAAAAACGTGAACAAGGTTTTGAAGTCGCTTTTGCTAAATCTCATCAAAACGAAAAATCATTAGAACGACAGATACGTGATCTAGCCGCATCAAAGAATGCTTTGTTGTCTCAAATAGAACAACTGAAACACGAACATAAACAACAAATTAACGCTCTTACTTTGGAAACTCAAAAAGCCAAGGCTGAGTTGTTAACTTGTCAAAAACAGTTCTCTGAGTACAAAAAGTATTCCACGAAACGAATAGATAACTATCTTGAAGAAATTGTCGACTTACAACACAAAATCAAAGAGTTTCGAAATGTTGTTTATAAACATGGTGAGTCAATCACAACTATTCAAAAGTTTACTTTTAAACCAAATCCAAATGGATATGGACCGATTCTTGCTGATTACAAACCTAAGTTTTCAAACAGAGCATTCAAACCAAATCCTGAAGTTTACAGTGCAGAACATAGAATTGATGATTCAATTATGACTGTTGTTGAATATAATCGCATGAAGGAATTAGATGCTGATGACGAGAGTCGGTCAAAAATGAAAATGGTCGTTTATAACAAACCATTTAACTATTCAAAAGCCGTAACTTTTGTCACACAACAAGATACTTCTAACAAACCTTTGGTTATCACACCAGTTTCTGAAGTTCGTCCCCAACACAATGGTGCACAAATTAATGGTCCTTTACCTTCACTTAGTGAAGTAAAAACAAAAGCCGAAAGTTGTCGAGTTATAAAATACTTTGACACTTTCTTATCTGACCTCAAAATTTTGGAACGTGAGATTCAATTTCATTCTGAAATAAAAGTTGAACATTTTCAATCGCCGATGGCGCGAGAACAAAGAGATATTCTTCAGAAAAGAATTTTGCCCCATGTTAAAAATTTGAAAACTTGTGCACTATATTGGGAAAGGGAATTTCACAAGGAACTTGGTCTCATGAAAACAGTTTTCGAGAAAATAGAAACATCGATTTCAAATACTAAACGTAAAAAGAAATTGTTGAGAAAAGATGTTGATCGACTCTTGGAAGATGTTATATGTGCTGATATCAATAATCTTGTGTTATTACAATCTGTTGCACATGCATCTGATCATATCTCTGATGATTCTGTTGATATTGTTGAGAATACTGATAATGTGCATCAAATCGAGTTTTTAAAAGTTGAAAATGAACGACTGTTAAACGAGCTTTCTAATGCAAAACGTCGTCTTCAATGGTGTCAAAAAGATTGTCAAAATTGTGAACTAGTTTTGCAAAACAAAATCAACCAGTTGCATTCCAAACTTTTAATCCAAAATTTGAGCAACTGGATGATCAAAACGCGTCTTTGAAGTGTCAAATCTCAAAATATGAACAAGAATTTGCAAAAGTTAAAAAGGAATATTGTGTCATATTTGATTTACTCAAACAGACTCATGATGAAGCATCAAACGAACTTAATCATTTTCTTGCACACACTAAAGAAGTCATGAACTTTTCTGGAAATCTTCGTTCTGAAAATCAAGAACTGGTGCACACTATCTTTACGTTAAGAGAAATGTTAGGAAAGTATGAACAAGTTCAGCCTAGCATCATTAAGAGAATTGCACCTGTAACACTTAGCAAACGTGAACCCAGAATGCCTACTGACAAACCACGCGATACTAATGTGCTTCCATCTACTGAAACAGGAATAGTTGCTTCTTTTCCAAACATCCGCACTTCACAGCCTAGGAGCAATACAAGGAAGAATAGGAAGTTGCGACCTAAGAAAAGAACAATAAAGAATGCTGAAGTAGAAGAACACCCTAGGACTTTGAATAAGACTCAAGTTGCACCACTTTAGATATTGCGTCTGACAAATGTAATGGAAAAAGTGTTGTAACGAATGCTAAACCTTTAAGTACTTTTGATATTCAGTCTGACGCTTCTTGTGTTATTTGTCGTAAAAGTATGCTTTCTGATTGTCATGAAAAATGTGTTGCTAGAGCTATCTTGTCTCGTTTAAGAAATCCTAAGAATCGGAATACCTCTAGGCCCACTCATGCTTCTAAGTCTGTGCTTGGTAAACCGCCTTCTTTAGATTCTAAGAAACGCATTAATGTCCCTGTAACTCCAGTATCACCTCCAAGGAATGTAGTACCACCTAGTGCATTCACTAAGACTAAAGTTAAGACTAGTTGGAGATGGCAGAAATGGATACATAATACACTAGGATTTAAATGGATGCCTAAAATCATTGATGTGTGTATTTCAACTATAACTGCTTCGGAACCCTCTAACTCTTCGGGTTTCACATCTACTTCTATTCCATATGTATCGTCTGTGTGTAATGCAGGTGATACAGATCATCCTTTAGATTGTTGATAGCGGATGTTCCTGACACATGACAGGCAATCTTAAACTGTTATCAAACTTTATTGCAAAGTTCATTGGCACTGTCAGATTCGGGAACGATCACTTCGCAGCTATCATGGGCTACGGAGATTATATCAATGGTAATATCAAAATTATCAGGGTTTATTATGTAGAAGGCCTCGGTCACAATCTCTTTTCAGTCGGTCAATTATGTGATGGAGATTTGGAAGTTGCTTTTCGGGAGAAAACTTGTTTCATTCGTGATCTACAAGGAAACGATCTTATGTCTGGCTCTCGCAATTATAGTCTGTACACAATCTCAATGCAAGACATGGTTGCTTCATCATCCATCTGTCTACTTTCAAAGGCAACATCAACAAAATCTTGGCTATGGCACCGTCGTCTCTCACATTTAAACTTTCAAACCATCACCAACCTTGCTCGACACAAACTTGTTGAAGGTCTCCCGAGATTCCGGCATTCCAAAGATCACCTTTGCTCAGCTTGTGAACAAGGGAAAAGCACTCGTGCTCATTTTCCTTCAAAGGTGGAACACTGCTCTCAGCATGTGCTTCATCTTCTTCACACGGATTTGTGTGGCCCGATGCGCGTGCAAACGATTAATGGCAAATGCTACATCTTGGTAATTGTCGATGACCACTCATGATGGACTTGGTTCTACTTTCTTCGAAGCAAAGATCAAGCTCCACATATGATCATCACCTTTCTCACGAAAATTCAAGTTCAGCTCCGGAACAACGTCCGCCAAATCAGAACAGACAAAGGAACTGAATTTGTGAACCAAACTCTTTGAGAATTTTATGAGAAAGTGGGAATTGAGCATCAGACATCTATTGCACGTACACCAGAACAAAACGGAGTTGTTGAAAGACGAAACCGTACGTTAGTGGAAGCTGCAAGAACAATGTTAATCAATGCTAAACTTCCAGATTACTTATGGGCAGAAGCTGTATCAACTGCATGCTACACTCAAAACTGATCAATGATTACAAAACGCCACAACAAAACTCCTTTTGAGCTTATCCACAATAGAAAACCGAATCTCAAACACTTTCATGTATTTGGATCCCTTTGCTACCCAAATAATGATCGTGATGACTTTGGAAAGCTCAAAGCCAAAGCTGATATTGGAGTCTTTGTTGGATACTGTGAGAATTCTAAAGGTTACCGGATCTGGAATCGTCGTACAAAGCAGGTTATGGAAACGATTCATGTTAATTTTGATGAGCTTACAGAGATGGCTTCTGAGCATAACAGCTTGGAACCCGGTCACAACCGTTTAAACTTCCCTCAAACCCCATCATCAGCGGAACCAAGCCCCCAACTTATTCATCAACAAATGGAAAAGTTATTTGCTCCGCTGTTCAGTGACGATATTGATGAACGTGCTCCAGGTGTATCCGATATTTTCACTGCTCAACCTGATCATATTCCTATACCTGATACACTTGCTACAACAACTACTGTTGAAGAAGCACCACCAGTAGACTCTACAACAACAGTTGACCAAACTGCATCCAACGACGCTGAACCAGCTGATGATGTTCTTAATGAAGTACCCCCACCTGCAGATTTTGATCCAAATGCGTTCTTTAACCCGTTTGCTAATGAAACTGCTGCACCTGATGTTGCTGAATCATCTACAACCCATTTGAATCCTCAAAATCTGCACAATGTATACCAACATCAACCCTCTACACATCGTTGGACAAAAGACCATCCTCTTGAGAATATTATTGGCAACCCAAATCAACCAGTCGTAACGAGACAACGTCTTCACACAGATGGTGAACATTGCATTTATGCACTCACTGTCTGCCAATCTGAACCTAAAAACATTAAAGACGCAATGACAAAGGACAACTGGATTGAATCCATGCAAGAAGAAATTAACCAATTCAAACGTCTTGAAGTATGGGAACTTGTTGAAAGACCAACAGAGGTCTACGTCATTGGTCTCAAATGGATTTGGAAGAACAAATTGGATGCCGAAGGGAACGTAATTAGAAACAAGTCACGTCTGGTGGCTAAGGGTTATCGACAGGAAGAGGGTATTGACTTTGAAGAATCATTCGCTCCGGTTGCTCGTCTTGAGGCTGTTCGGATCTTTCTCGCGTTCGCGGCTCATACGAATATAACGGTATTTCAGATGGACGTCAAAACTGCTTTTCTGAATGGTCAACTGAAAGAAACGGTTTATGTCAGCCAGCCAGAAGGATTCGTTGATCCCGAGTTCCCGAACCATGTCTACAAACTGAACAAAGCTCTGTATGGTCTCAAACAAGCTCCTCGGGCGTGGTACGATAAGTTATCATCTTTCCTCATTACCAATAATTTCACCAAAGGTTCGGTTGACCCAACTCTTTTCATACAATATCACGGGGCACACATCTTAATTGTTCAAATTTACGTGGATGACATCATTTTTGGGTTAACACATAAAAAGTACTCAATTGTTTTTGCAAAACTAATGAAGAAACATTTTGAAATGTCCAAGATGGGTGAACTTACGTTCTTTTTAGGACTGCAAGTTCATCAATCACCCCGTGGTATTTTCTTGAGTCAGTCCAAATATGCCCTTGAACTGTTAAACAAATTTGGAATGCAAAACTGTGACACCTATGCCACACCAATGGCTCATACCAAGAAGCTAGACGCTGATTTACATGGGAAATTGGTGGACCCTACCAAATACCGTAGTATCATTGGGTCTCTCATGTATCTAACAGCTAGCAGACCTGATATTGTTTTTGCCGTATATCTCTGCTCCCGTTATCAGTCGAGACCAACTGAAACCCACCTCTCAGAGGCTAAAAGAATCCTTCGATACATCAAGAGAACCATTAATTTGGGGATCTGGTATCCGAAGGATTCTGGTTTTGAACTAATAGCTTTTTCAGACGATGACCACGCAGGATGCTTAGATTCACGGAAAAGTACTTCAGGAGCATTACAATTTCTTGGTGATAAACTGGTGTCATGGCAATCGAAGAAGCAGGATTGTACATCGCTGTCCTCAACAGAAGCAGAATATGTAGCCATGTCGGCGTGTTGTGCTCAAGTAATTTGGATGAGAACACAACTTAAAGACTATGGTTACGTATTTGACAAAATCCCGATGTACTGCGACAATAGGAGTGCTATTGCGATCTCGTGCAACTCAGTTCAACATTCGAAATCAAAGCACATCGATCTTCGATATCATTTCATCAAGGACCACGTGAAACATGGTACTGTTGAATTATACTTTGTGGGTACTGAATACCAATTGGCAGATCTCCTCACCAAAGCCTTAGCTCCTGCTAGGTTTAATGAGTTGGTCCACCGGATTGGTATGCGGTTTTTGACTCAAGAGGAACTGGATTAACTCTTAAAACATTCTTAAAAACCAGTCAAACACCAAAACCTCTTTTGTAAATATTTTTCAAAAACAAAATACAAAAATATAAAATCTTATAAAACAACAAAAATATTCTTCTATCTATATTCCTTTTCACATGGCAAGTACAATTCTTCCGTCAACACTCTAATCTTTCAAAATTCAGTATTTTTCGATCAAGTGTTGAGGGGGAGAAAACAAATATTTTACGGTTTCATAAAAACCTTGTACTTGCATGTTACCTAATCCCGGTTGTTTCTTTAATAATGGTGGTCAAATTTCTGGTTTACTGACACTCCTCGGACTAAAATTTATAAAAATTCATTAATTTTTAAGTCGAGGGGGAGTGTCGTCAAATTTCTTTCCAAATATCTTTCGTTTGGTAACCAAAATGGAAGATAAGGGCATTAAATGTAAATGGTACAGGTAGAGGGACTAATCGTGTCAAATGTTCAAAGTTATTTTTAACAAAAGCTTCCACCTAACTCATTAACTTCACTACATTTATTATCTCACCAAACCAATCCTACGCCTAAAATCAATCTTCAAATCCTTAGTCTTGATCATCAATTTGTAAGTGATTATATGTTCTTTGTTATCATCTAAACAAAGGTTTTAAATCTTTTTGAAATCCAACGGTTAGATTTTAACTTAGAGGTGATTTAATGTTCTACGCATAAGCGTATGAACATCTAATCAAGGTTATGTGTTTGTGGATAAAATGAGTGTGTCAAAACGTTTATCTAACATCATTGAAACCATTTTTATCATTAAACATCACCCAGATACACGAATTGATTGATTTTGAAAACTAGGGTTTATGCGTGAAATTGGGTATTTTCATATGAGAGTGTTTCTGGTTGAATAGGTAGTTGAATGAGGTTGTGTTCATGTTGAATTGATCATATCTAGGATCAGAATCAACCCAGTAACATTAATTGCTAGTTTATTAAGAATTAGGGTTTATGTTCTTGAAATTTGGGTATTTTTGATTCGCTTAGAGTTTGATGTTAAAAATTGGATAGAACAACTCAATAGGCTTCCTAGACATCCCAGAATCATTTTGGTGCAATTCCTATGGCTAGATAAATTACACGTAAAAAAACGAGCCTTAAGGTTTTAAGTCTTACGCGTAAAGTATGTTCTACGCATAACTGTCATAATAAGCTTACATGCTCAAATCTGATAGGAATTGAATGAAGATGATAATGTTGATGTTATGATGAATTTATTTAAGGTTTTCTACGCTTGAAAATTCAGAATCAAGGTTACTTGCAATCTACGCATAAGGATCACCTTACGAGTAGCATGTTATGCGTAAGAGAAATCTTACGCGTAACGTTTACGCGTAAGGTTCTACATTGGGTACTACGCGTATCCTGTGAAGGATATGCGTAAACAGTAACCTCTACGCATAAGGTTGACTCTTACGAGTAAGCCTTACGCGTAAGGTCCCATATACGCTTACGCGTAAGCTTTACGCATAAGGCCCTCTTTTCCTACGTGTAATATCTCTTACGCGTAAGTCAAGAACCTACACATAAGCTTATGCTTACGCGTATACCACTCCTGTTTACGCATAAGCTTGCCATTTCTACGCCTAAGCCTAGTTTTAACCTTAATTATGAATTGTTACGCGTGCAAACTTGTAAATAAATAAATCATAACGCCATGAAACCAATAATGTCACTAATAAGCTTAAACGTTTAATAAGTTGTGAAAAATAAGTGAAAACATGGAATTTAAAACTTAAAGTTAATTAACTCACGAAACTTATCACGACGTCTTTGGACTATTGGACAAACAAGTGACATTGGACTCGTAACAATCATCGACATATCACATTCAATAATTAGACAATAAAACCATCTGTTGACTAACGTAATGTCTTTCGATATGTTGGTTCTTTTCTTTTGGCTAAATATCTTTCAGATCACGACATGGACGCTCAAATGCAGAATGTGGATGCACCAAATGTTCTCACCATTGCTGATATCTTCCCGAATGGTTTTCCAATGAAGATCTGAAAGAATAACCTCAGAGTTGATTTTGAGAACTTCTTATGTTCAGAATCTTCATGTGAGATTGCAGTGGATATTCTGAGGACTCACCCCTATCAGAACATGCTCACTAACCTTGCTTCTGTACCAGAGGTCTACATACACCAATTCTGGCATACAATGCGAAAGATCAAAGGTCAAAACGTTGTGACGGTGACGCTCAATGACAAACAAGTTACCATCACACCAGTAGAGTTGAAGGCTATTCTTCTCATTCCGGTCATCGAACCTACTGAATACAATGCCACTCCAACTGAAGAGGTAGTTCTCCAGTTCATGATCGACATTGGCTATGACGAAGCTACCGGGGTAATTACAAAGCATTCATATGTCGATCTCAAGAACATTCCCCAGCCATGGAGAACCCTCTACATTGTGATCACCAAATCCATTTCTGGACGTGATAGTGGTTATGAGCATCCTAAGCTCATGGAACTACAAATATTTTGGGCTTTTGTCAAAGAGAAAGACATAGAAGTTGAAGCTCTGATATGGGACGATATGATGACTTTCCTTAAAAAGCTTGGCACCAAAATCCCGTATATCAGATATACCAAACTGTTGATCCAACGAGCTCTAGGGTATAATCCTGATATTCCCTTGAGACTCGATGACCCCAAACAACACTCCATGTTGTATGAGCCCACACTCTCAGTCAGATTTAAGGACTCTACAACAAAGAAACAAGGTGCAGTGCTGCCAGATCACCTTATAACTGATGATATCAAACAACTGTATTCGTACAAACGATATCTGGTAGCATTTGAAGAAGGCAAAGTAGGTTTTCTCGATGAAAAGTCCGCTAGTACACCTACAAGGAAAACCAGAAGAGGCAGTGCAGGAAGTGTTACAAGCACTGAGAGTCAAAGAAAGTTCCCTAAGAGGAAACCTGGACACAAACGGAAAGTTTCCTCTAAGGAAGTCATTCCTATTCCCAAGCCAGAACCGCAACAAAAACTAACGGATGAGGACTCGGAGGGTACTGAATCAGACGAAGAGATCACATACTCTGAAACTGTTAAAGATGACATTCAAACAGCCACAAAACCTCCAAGTCCCAAATGTAACCACCCGCATTTTTAGGTTACTTTTTATTTTCGAGAATTTACTATTCACATTTACTATTCATGTTCACTATTCATCTCGTAAAATTTTTAATCCACATTCTCGTAAGATAAATTATTTTAGTATTAACCTGAGAGTTCGACCATCGTTAGATCATTTTCACAAAAGTTATTAAGTAAACATCGTTTTAAAGCTTCGTTTTAGACGGTCCACCGTTTAAACATCACGCGCATAACGAAAATCAACTCTGACAATTTTCCTCGCATCAGATAAATTTTTAGATCACTTATGATTAATTTGAGAATTTTTAAGATTTATTATTTTTAATATTATCAAATAAGCCCAGCGCAGAACAAAACTAAACTTACGTTTTAAACAATTCTACTTACATCCAGACTTAACGATTCCTGCACTATGTTTCTAATATGTTTTTGAAACTTTTACATTTTTTGGAAAAGTCAAACATATTTCCCTCCTCCTTTGACCATAAAGGAATTAACCTTATACGTTTTACATTTTTGCATAAATCACGAATAACTGTAAAGTTATCCCGCGTATGACGAAAACCACATTTTAACATCTCATATCACTTTTAGACTAATTTTAGTCTACTCTAAATAAATTCACGGTCGTTTCCCTGAAATTTCGTTCTTTTCTGATAAACTGCGAATTACGCGTTTTTGACCCGTATTTCCAGCTTTAAGCAGCGTTTTTGCACCCACTGAGACTTATCACCCATTTTATATTTTTAGATGGAGTACATTCCTACAAGTTTCATATTTTTACGATACCCGGTTTTACGTTTTATGGCTTAACGACTTACGGTTGGCATTTAACGGAACCAAATCATGCTCTAAACTCAAGATAAGATCAAAACTATCCACCTAAGTCATCTTATCACTATATCGCCGACTTAGGGGGGGGGGAGTCATCATTTTGGTGGCATCATCCTAACCATGGTTCATTTAGATCTTTACAAGTGTCCTAACTTAACCATGGTTAATATTTAACCCAATATATGGTTAACCAAACTTACCCTTCTATAAATAGCAAGTGAAAGGCATTCTAAGAACCCTCATAATCTGTTTTGGGTCATTCATATCATAAATCCTTCACATCTTCCATCATTTGGTCTATAAACTCTAAGTTTATGCAAGGAAGTTCCAAAGATCAAGCTACTACATCAAATCTCTAGCAAATTTAAGTGATCTTCTTGAGTTTAAATCCACTCAAGTCACTTAGTACTTCATCACCAGCTCTTCAAGTTTTCAAGGGTGCCAAGGTGTGGAAAGCTAGCTCAATCTGAAGTCTTACGCGATCAATCAAAGTCCTATCCTTACTAAGTTACTCCTTTCTTATTGAAAGCCAAAAGTTGTAAGCAACTTATCACCACCATCATCTCATCTTTATTATTCATAATCTTAACTATTTCATGCTATATATATAGTTACTATGTTGATTCATGATATACAAATACTCAATCACTTGTTTTAATTCACATATTGTCATAAAAGTAACAAACTAGTAAACTAGTCATATTCTACACATGTGAGACCATTAAAAACAGTAACATAAGGAATTTCTAACTTAAATAATACGGTAGACAAGATAAAAAAGTAAACATAGAAATTTGAATCACCCGAAACGGACAAACGAGTCAAAAGTTATAAGCAAAAGAAGTTAGCGAAACCTAAACGCCGAAACTGCCAATAGCTTGCTGTTTTGAGTTCTGCCGTTTTAAAAATGGTACTTCTGGTCCGAATCATCAAAAAGTTAAAATACAAAAGTTGTCTAGAACGACGTTTTCCTACAACATCAAAAAAGCTCGGACCTTGAAAACGCTTAAACAGGCCATAAATCTTTCAAAAACAGAAACTGCCCTATATTTAAGTTTCACAACTATACTTTTGTCACAACTACAAGCAAACCAAGAGGCCTAATGGCCATAAGCCAAGACCACGACTACGGCTAAGGTCAAGGATGAGTCTCAAGACCATTTTAGTCAAGACCAAAGTCACGGCAAGATCATGGCTAAAGCCTTAAGGCTTGTTTACCCAAGACCGTTAACTAAGGTAATCATATTTATGAAACGACGAGAACTTGTAAAAACATGATAAGCTTATTTATATAACAATCTTCACTCAAAACATGTGTTGTATCTACTAAGTGCTACAATAGTAGGGAGCTTCATATGAGGGGTTCATTTGAGTAAAACGTATCGACGAGTTGCTGGATTTACGATTTAAAGTGTCCTAGCTCCTCGAACGTTTACTGCATGACCTCTGAATTATGATGGCCCGAATGGTAGTACGATATCTATAAACTAAATATGTTTTCACATATTAAAGATCTTTCTATAAACATCATATGATAATTGACTACATCATGATCAACATAGGAATATATATATATATATATATATATATATATATATATATATATATATATATATATATATATATATATATATATATATATATATATATATATATATATATATATATATATATAGGATGGTTTATGTTTTCCTAAACATTATTCCAAACCTAAGTCGCAACATTCTATTTTAGGTTGCTCGTAGAAGTTCCCACGGCATATCCATCATTCTCATTATGCATTTGCTATCATTTACTTGGAGGTGAGTTCATAGCCCCACTTTCTATTACTTAATTGTTTTACAAACCCTTGGGGGAGATACATGCTTTATTTTAAATCAAACACATTGCTTTCAAATTATACTTGAATATATTAGTTGCACTAAGTACACTATTGCCAAAGTCCCTATTATCATGAACCATTAATCACTTGCGAGTGAACGCGAATAATGTGGATAGATCTATCGGGAATGACAAATCCCGTTTGTTTGACCAAGTCCGGTAAACAAACGCACTCTATTTGAAGAACCATAGATTAATTGGCAAATTACCTATTAGGGCAACTGTTACTATTATATCAATTTCTATTGACAAGCTGTTAACGTTTTCAGTATCATGAGCTTAGTGCAATAATAACTGTTTTGGTTTTCAAACCATTGGTGTGAATTTATAACTCACACTACAAACATTATGTGTTCAACTGATTTTCTAAACTCTATGAATTTCACTCAACCTTTGTGTTGACAGTTTTAAGCATATATTTCAGGTCCATAATGTCGGAAGCTGGCACGGAAGAGCAAGGATACTGAAGAAGGCTATAAATTTTATTATCATTCGAAAACCCATTTAATGTATTTTGTAAACTTGGAACCATTTGGGATATCATTTTTGTAAACTCTGATATTTATATAAATCGAATGATAAATCTTTTAAAACGACTCCATTAGAGTTCGTTTTCTATTGTTATGACTGTTGTGCCATGAAGTAACACCCAGTTTGAATTCCGCTGTGTACCACGAAATTGGGGGTGTTACAGATTGGTATCAGAGCCACAGTTATAGAGAAACGGGTCTAATCAAGACATTGTGAGTACACAATGATCTCTCTATCATTTCTCAAGACATTGTGGGTTACACAATGATCTCTCCATCATTTCTCAAGATATTGTGAGTTACACAATGGTCTAATTTACTTCACAGACATTGTAAGTTATACAAAGTCTCTAAAAATTATCTTATAAACATTATATGATATTGTTTTACATGAAACCCGTCACAGTCTATCAATTTCCCTAATGGAAATACAAGAAATGGGATTTCTAAAAGATAAACTGACTCATCATCTACAAAAGCTGAAGTTCAGCAACTTTCTCTACATTCATCAAAATTCTCTTTTGAAACCTTCATTGTTAAAGGTCCGTGATGCTAGCCAAGTATGGAAATATTTTAGAATTACTTAAGATTTCCTTTCCACACGTATCTACCCATACTATCTTCTATGCAATGGAATGTGAAAACATAGGTTACAAGTCTTTTATGGCCAGGACTTGCAACTGAATGGTTTGATATCGCCTTTGCTTAGTGGACAATTTCTCAAAAGCTATGAACATATCACAAGTATACCTAATTTAGGTATTTGGAAAATTTATCGAACCTCGGCTAAATATAGCCTAATCACCTATATTTAACCTTGGGATAGTGGAACATGGTCTGATTAACTATGTTCGACTTACATTTTTCAAACACTCAGAACAGTTATACAAGGGTTATATTCAGGTTAATTTCCTTCTAAACTCGATAAACCACTAGAATTCATTAAAAAGATCTAGAGACACGATAGTGTCTTACCACTCAGCAAAATCTTAACATCTTATTTATACTACCTAATTTCATTCTTGAAAGTTTTCATTTATGAAATAATCCGAACTACTATCTTGGGATAGTCATCAAATCTTCTCGTCATTTCTTAGAAGTACTAGCCTGATTAGGTTTCAAGGATATCATTCCGTCATTCACTTTTGATTTTAAACCAAACTTGACATCTCTACCTAAGAATAATGGTAAACATACGCTACACTCTTCTAATCGTCAACATGTCACATCATTATCTGAACCCCATTGAAATTCAGTACGTAAAACTTCACTGTACCACGTTTCTTTCAAACACTAGTAGACAGAAACACTATAGCCTTCATCCCGAAACCACCTAAGACATGATCAACTTTGGAAATAGTTTGGATAATCACTTGTCACTAACAAGACTTTCCCTACAACGACAGTTATCACATCATTACAAACCATTTCACATCAACAATATCTTACACCGTTGATTAACAACAGTTACCCTAACAACAACAAAACTATTCCATTTGAGACACTATATAGACGAAAGTGTTAGTTAACCATTTGCTAGACTAAGGTATTCATAGATCACCCACAAAACAAATAAGAAAACCATACAAATACAAATTAGGCTCCATGCCGCGCACTATCACCAAAAACTCCATGTTAGAAATTAAGGTTTTATTGATAGCCTCGATATAATAAGATATGATTCGTTTTGAGAATTGGGAAAAGCCAAACTTTAGGTATATTGGACTCTATAAGATTTTAGCAAAACCCTTTAGGTTATCAACTTAAGCCACATGGTACATAATACATTCTATGACTAGAAACTTGATAACACAAAGATTAGGATTCGGCGCATATAAACATATTTTCCTAGACACTTCAACATTAGTAACACACACTGAATTCCGGGACGGAATTCCCATTAAGGTGGTGAGACTGTAACCACCCACATTTTTAGGTTACTTTTCATTTTCGAGAATTTACTATTCACATATACTATTCACATTCACTATTCATCTCGTAAAATTTTTAATCCACATTCTCGTAAGATAAATTATTTTAGTAATAACCTGAGAGTTCGACCATCGTTAGATCATTTTCGCAAAAGTTATTAAGTAAACATCGTTTTAAAGCTTCGTTTTAGACGGTCCACCGTTTAAACATCACGCGCATAACAAAAATCAACTCTGACAATTTTCCTCGCATCAGATAAATTTTTAGATCACTCATGATTAATTTGAGAATTTTTAAGATTTATTATTTTTAATATTACCAAATAAGCCCAGCGCAGAACAAAACTAAATTTACGTTTTATACAATTCTACTTACATCCAGACTTAACGATTCCTGCACTATGTTTCTAATATGTTTTTGAAACTTTTATATTTTTTGGAAAAGTCAAACATATTTCCCTCATCCTTTGACCATAAAGGAACTAACCTTATACGTTCTACATTTTTGCATAAATCGCGTAACTTTTAAACTTCACGAATAACTGTAAATTTATCCCGCGTATGACGAAAACCAAATTTTAACATCTCATATCACTTTTAGACTAATTTTAGTCTACTCTAAATAAATTCACGGTCGTTTCCCTGAAATTTCATTCTTTTCTGATAAATTGCGAATTAAGCGTTTTTGACCCGTATTTCCAGCTTTAAGCAGCGTTTTTGCACCCAATGAGACTTATCACCCATTTTATATTTTTAGATGGAGTATAATGATGAGTTTCATCATTCCTACAAGTTTCGTATTTTTACGATACCCGGTTTTACGTTTTATGGCTTAACGACTTACGGTTGGCATATAACGGAACCAAATCATGCTCTAAACTCAAGATAAGATCAAAACTATCCACCTAAGTCATCTTATCACTATATGGCCGACTTAGGGGGGGGGGGGAGAGTCATCATTTTGGTGGCATCATCCTAACCATGGTTCATTTAGATCTTTACAAGTGTCCTAACTTAACCATGGTTAATATTTAACCCAATATATGGTTAACCAAACTTACCCTTCTATAAATAGCAAGTGAAAGGCATTCTAAGAACCCTCATAATCTGTTTTGGGTCATTCATATCATAAATCCTTCACATCTTCCATCATTTGGTCTATAAACTCTAAGTTTATGCAAGGAAGTTCCAAAGATCAAGCTACTACATCAAATCTCTAGCAAATTTAAGTGATCTTCTTGAGTTTAAATCCACTCAAGTCACTTAGTACTTCATCACCAGCTCTTCAAGTTTTCAAGGGTGCCAAGGTGTGGAAAGCTAGCTCAATCTGAAGTCTTACGCGATCAATCAAAGTCCTATCCTTACTAAGTTACTCCTTTCTTATTGAAAGCCAAAAGTTGTAAGCAACTTATCACCACCATCATCTCATCTTTATTATTCATAATCTTAACTATTTCATGCTATATATATAGTTACTATGTTGATTCATGATATACAAATACTCAATCACTTGTTTTAATTCACATATTGTCATAAAAGTAACAAACTAGTAAACTAGTCATATTCTACACATGTGAGACCATTAAAAACAGTAACATAAGGAATTTCTAACTTAAATAATACGGTAGACAAGATAAAAAAGTAAACATAGAAATTTGAATCACCCGAAACGGACAAACGAGTCAAAAGTTATAAGCAAAAGAAGTTAGCGAAACCTAAACGCCGAAACTGCCAATAGCTTGCTGTTTTGAGTTCTGCCGTTTTAAAAATGGTACTTCTGGTCCGAATCATCAAAAAGTTAAAATACGAAAGTTGTCTGGAACGACGTTTTCCTTCAGTTTTAAAGAAGCTCTGACCTTGAAAATGCTTAAACAGACCATAAATCTTTCAAAAACAGAAACTGCCCTATATTTAAGTTTCACAACTATACTTTTGTCACAACTACAAGCAAACCAAGAGGCCTAATGGCCATAAGCCAAGACCACGACTACGGCTAAGGTCAAGGATGAGTCTCAAGACCATGGTAGTCAAGACCAAAGTCACGGAAAGAACATGGCTAAAGCCTTAAGGCTTGTTTACCCAAGACCGTTAACTAAGGTAATCATATTTATGAAACGACGAGAACTTGTAAAAACATGATAAGCTTATTTATATAACAATATTCACTCAAAACATGTGTTGTATCTACTAAGTACTACAATAGTAGGGAGCTTCATGTGAGGGGTTCATTTGAGTAAAACGTATCGACGAGTTGCTGGATTTACGATTTAAAGTGTCCTAGCTCCTCGAACGTTTACTGCATGACCTCTGAATTATGATGGCCCGAACGGTAGTACGATATCTATAAACTAAATATGTTTTCACATATTAAAGATCTTTCTATAAACATCATATGATAATTGACTACATCATGATCAACATAGGAATATATATGTATATATATAGCATGGTTTATGTTTTCCTAAACATTATTCCAAACCTAAGTCGCAACATTCTATTTTAGGTTGCTCGTAGAAGTTCCCACGGCATATCCATCATTCTAATTATACATTTGCTATCATTTACTTTGAGGTGAGTTCAGCCTCACTTTCTATTATTTAATTGTTTTACAAACCGCTGGGGGAGATACATGCTTTATTTTAAATCGAACACATTTCTTTCAAATTATACTTGAATATATTAGTTGCACTAAGTACACTATTGCCAAATTCCCTATTATCATGAACCATTAATCACTTGCGAGTGAACGCGAATAATGTGGATAGATCTATCGGGAATGACAAATCCCGTTTGTTTGACCATGTCCGGTAAACAAACGCACTCTATTTGAAGAACCATAGGTTAATTGGCAAATTACCTATTAGGGCAACTGTTACTATTATATCAATTTCTATTGACAAGCTGTTAACGTTTTCAGTATCATGAGCTTAGTGCAATAATAACTGTTTTGGTTTTCAATCCATTGGTGTGAATTTATAACTCACACTACAAACATTATGTGTTCAACTGATTTCCTAAACTCTATGAATTTCACTCAACTTTTGCGTTGACAGTTTTAAGCATATATTTCAGGTCCATAATGTCGGAAGCTGGCACGAAAGAGCAAGGATACTGAAGAAGGCTATAAATTTTATTATCATTCGAAAACCCATTTAATGTATTTTGTAAACTTGGAACCATTTGGGATATCATTTTTGTAAACTCTGATATTTATATAAATCGAATGATAAATCTTTTAAAACGACTCCATTAGAGTTCGTTTTCTATTGTTATGACTGTTGTGCCATGAAGTAACACCCAGTTTGAATTCCGCTGCGTACCACGAAATTGGAGGTGTTACAGATTGGTATCAGAGCCACAGTTATAGAGAAACGAGTCTAATCGAGACTTAAACTGTAACTACTTTTACAAACAAAAACATTTTATAGCCTTTCGTTCTCCGTGCCTTCCATCCTCCAGACGATTATGTGACTTTTAGGCATTTTAAGCTATACAAACATACTAGTATATTGATATATACACTTGACATAATTTCAATCATAAACAAAGTACTCAACATATATGCGTATGCCTATTCTAAGGCATTACGGCACAATCATATTTTCCCAATCTCCCAATCATGCATCTACTCATTCATTTTAGGATTACGAAACTTTATCCAAGACATTGTAACTAATTACAATGGTCTTCCTACTTCCTAGACATTGTGAGATACAATGGTCTCATACATATTTCAAGACACTGTGAGATACAGTAGTCTCTATTACATTCTCAGACATTGTAAATCCTACAGTGGTCTCTCTTATATCCTCAGACACTGTGAGTGAAACAATGGTCTCAACTATTTTTCAGACATTGTGAGTTGCACAATGGTCTCTATTATTCCCTAGACATTGTGAGGTACACAATGGTCTAATTTATTTCTCAACTATTTCTCAGATGAAGAGCCACTAGATACTGACTACAGGAAGAAGTTCAAAATCATAAGACTCCAACATGCTGCAAAAGAGTTCGAACAGCAACAAATGCGTGGCCCCGAAGGGTAAAGTGGTGGTGTCCAATCTACACCAATTCCTGATGCGGTTAATCAACCCGATAAGGGAGATGGTGCCACCACTCTTGAGCAACAACAAAAGCGCCTGGAGGATTCTATTGATTATGACTTTGAGGAACCTAAAAAGGAAAAGTCTGAGAAAGAAAAAGCTGATGGAGAGGCTGCAGCTCAAGCCAAAGCAGATGAAGAAGCCCGGATTCAGGCTGAAGAAAAGGCTAAATCTGGACAAGATGACGAAGTGAATTATGATGATTTTCATCTCAACAGTCCAATTCGTTCCAAAGAGGAAACTTCTGAACCTCCTAAGGACCCTGAATCTCCTCATGTCTATTCATCATCAGATTCGTCTTCTCACTCTTCACCTCCACCATCCAGAAGAACAACCAGATCCACATCCAAATCTGTGAAAAATCCAACGGACTCTTAGATATCTCGGGCAAAGACAAGGATTGTTAAAGCTGTCAAGTAGGTCAGGAAGAAAGATGTGACCAATAAAAAGTTAGATATACTCGCTGACAACATCAAACATCTTCATGACGAGATAGACAAGATGTATAATGAAAGGGAGTACGTCAAGAAGCTCATGCAACGTGATCTTCAAGGGGAAATGAACGAGATGATCACGGGATACACTCACAAATTCCTTCTCGACACCGTTCCTGGAGTTACAAAGGAAATATTTACCAGACAGCTCTATCCAAATCTCCTGAAATTGGCCAAGCAAACATTGCAATCCACTCCGGTCACAATGACGATCAATCCAATGGAGCCTGCAGCTGTCTCTGATGCAGAGTTGATTTCCAAGCTAGTTCTACAAATGGGCAAACGATCTGCAACTTTCACCTCTGACGAAGGTAAACTTTTTGAGGCATTACTGGAATATCAACTCAAGACTTCATGCAAGGAGCAAGCTGAAAGGCCTAAGCGTCCAAGAGACGATGATGATAAGGATAAAGATAAAGATAAAGAGTCTAAACGCCCAAAGAAAACTGGTGAATCATCTTCCATTCAACCTCCACCCCAAAGGACTCCAGCTCAACAACGATCTCCTCCACGCTCTTCTGTTGACAAACCTCAGGACTCTGAGTCACCACCTCAGACGGAGAAAACCGGTGATCATTTCGAATACACTGGTGGTGACAATGAGGAAGACCCTGATCCCTAACAACAACCCACCTCTCCCTCTTCATAAAAAAACCAGCATCCTCATCTAGGCCAAAGAAAAAGAAGAAAACACCTAAGGCTGATGTCGTCTCATGGCTAGACGAAGATGACACAGAGTATGAATGGTTCTCTACACTAGTTGATGCTACTCCCACCCTAACTGATGATCAAGATATGGTAGAAGGTCGTACGTTGGAACATGCTAAGTTACTGCAAGAAAAGTTCCGAGTGAAGAAAATGACGAATCAGAGTTGAGACGAATCAAGAATGAAGCCTTTCAACTACTCAAAGACAGCTCGGAAAGTGCTATCGAAGTTGAATACCATCTTGAAAACATAGAACGAGCCATGTCTAACAACATTGATTGGCTCAACCCTGAAGCAAATATTGACTACACCAGACGAGACAAGGCTCCATACTGCACCGACTGGTCTAGACCTCTACCAACGATTGGCCAACCAAATCAACCTAAGATTCTGTTCCACTACTTCTTCAACAATGATTTGGAATTCCTTCTACACGGTAGCGATTGTTCAAAGAAATACGCTACATCACTTACACTTCCGTTCCCGGCAGCCATATACTCCAACTGCATAGCCATCGAAGAAAAGGCTACTCACATGTTTTCTAACAGTGTGGAACAATATGACATTGATACAATGTACGGGATTCACCATTGGCTGGAACGCCGATGAATCTACTACAAAAGCTGCCAGGTTCGAAAGTCTCAACATGAAGTGTACAGTACAAAAGGGATCGTTGCTGTTAAGCATGTAGCTCTTTCGTCTAAATGGGATTACACCTTCCTCAAGAATATCATGGTCAAAAGACAAGACGAAAGGGACTATGCATTCTGTGAAGCGGACTTTCAGAACTTGTCTCTCAACGACATTGAAGATCTGTATCTTGCCAAAGTACAGGGATGAATGAGACAATTTTCGACGGAAATACAACGTGAATACATCAAGTCCTTGCTCATCTTCATCAGAAGCATAGTGATCCAGGAACGTGTAGAAGATTTACAACTTGCTGTTGAACTGTATCAGACTCGTGTCAACCTCACCAGACCTCAGCTAGAACTTCCTGACATCAACCAGCTTCCATAATACACTCTCGTCTGCAAACCATTCGGTGTAGTTTACCGTAGTGAACTACAACACAACTGCTTGATGGCGTGTAGAGATCTTCATAAGTTTGCGGATTACACACTGAAGAAGGTCAGGGATGGCTTGGCTTATAGGTTGAAGGCGATACATGAAGGCATTGGGTCTCCAAAGCGATGGAATTCTCAAGAAAGACGGGATGTTAAGAGGATCATCACTCGGATCGATGAAAGGTTGTACAGAAGGGACCAGTTCAGAACTCTGGAGAGCTTCGTAGGTGGCCGTCCCAAGATTACACTCACAGGCTATCAACGCCCTGTTCGCATTTCTGGAAATATTGCTGGACTACCTGGTACCCATTAAACTGTTTCATTTTCTATTTGGATGTGTGATTATTTAATGACTATGGTTTGTGCACACATAATAGTGTACAACCCGTACTTGTAATGAAAGGACCCTGTGGTACGCTTCAGTGCCACAATCCATATAAAAGGAGCGAAAGCTTCTTACTTTTGAGTAAAACTTATCAATCTTTCATTTTTCAAAGGTTTTGCTCAAAAGAACAAGTACTTCCCCTTATGATTTTCAAAACCTCAAAATTTAATATCACTTGTTGAGGGGGATTATTTGATTAAAAACTTTGTTCACAAATTGTTCTTCGTGATAATCTTCCCGCAAAACTCGAAATGGACATATTCGATATCAAAATTTCGTCAAAAATAACATTTATATGCCATTTTTGAGGGGGAGAAAAATTATGTGATAAGAAATATGTTGTGAAATTGCAAATGAATCTTTGTGCTATAGACTTAACCAATGAATTGACGAAACCCTAAATGTTAGTAACTCGAAAAGACTTGTCCGGGACGGGTAATAATTTCAAGCTAGTTCGCTAGTGATGTAAACGTGTCTCGCAAAGGACTTGTCCGAGTAGAATGTACCATTCGAGAAACTCTTGGTAGACATGAACTTTGACGGGTTTGACAACCTTTCGAGGCTTGTCCACACCTTTAAGATAGTTATTAGAGCTAGTTGTCACCTAAAAGCTGACAATGTAACTCTTTAACTATGCAACGTAACCGTGTCTCGTGAGGGATTGTCTATCTTGAGTTGAATTCAAAAAGTGTGCGCTCTTCTCTCACCATGCAAATTTCATCAAAACATGTAAGCATGTGTGGAGGGGGAGTATTTCTGCAAAATCTTAAACTCTCACAGTGGTTCAAAATGGTTTTACTCATAACCACTTTGAGAGATTTTCGTGAAAATGGTTTTATGGCAATGGAGTTATAAGGTGATTAAGGTTAGGAATAACTGTCCTATGATCCGCCAGAGCCGGAGGGATCTACCCAAGGACATTATCAATAGTTAGAATTAGAAGTCCTTATGTATGATTATAAAAAGGAGAAAATGAGAATCAGAGAAAGAAGGAGTTGAAGAATTAAAAAGAAAAGCAAAGAAAAGGGTGAAAAGAAATAGCCCTCCAGATTATTCAACTTAGGGCAGACACCGGGTTCAATTCATATGCTACTGGTTGTCACTAGATGACACCGGTATTGAAGATTAAAAGTCGTCATGGACCCAGTGATGCATGCACTAAACCTTTTTAGCCACTCAAGTTTCTCCCAAAAAAGCTTGTTTCATTCTCAAAGGGAACCCTAGGTAAACTATCGGCCTTCTCTTAGAGATCGCTGGTATTGAAGAAGGAGACCCTCTCCCTAGTCTCCGCTCAGGAAAACCAAAGCGCACTATTGAGTCTAGAGCCACGAGATTCATCAAAAGATCTCTTAGTTACACTTAACATTTTATCGCTTGTCGTTCAACAATAAGAACGCAAGTGATTCTTTATCGTGTCCTTCACAGATCTTAGCAATCTGTCGAGAACATTTATGAGAGGTTCACAATTGTGATCCTCAGTGATTGAATGGAAACTCCTGCCAGGGTCAACATCAAACAGCCTTGACAGCAGGTCACTTCGGTAACTCCCCGTGGATTACGCTTAGTGTGTCTCAAACGGTCTACAGTCGTGAGGTGATGCTTCGGTGTACCTCGACTCATCTGAACTGTAGATGTACTTCGGTACATCGTGTTATCTCACTTGTGGGACTCCAGTTCAGGAACGGCCTTTGTAAGAATTAGAGTTGTGTTTTCACACTATGCTGTTAACACTCTCGAAGTTCAAACTTGTAAGTGCTGGAATCCGCTTATTACTAACCTTTCTTATGTTTTCTTCTTATGGAAGCTCTGGAGCGGACTAATCGTGCAGATTCTTCACATGCTCATACCAACAACATCACTAATGGAAGTTCTCTCTAAAGGCAACACAAAAGTCAGAATGATTCTTCGTCAAGTCAAAGAATCTACAAAGTTTAAAGACCAAGAGTGTAAAACCCTAAAATCTCAAACGTGTGAAAAGACCATTTTGCCCTTCAAGCTTAAAATTTGTAAAATATGTATATTAAGTCAACCTCGTCAACTACGTTTATAACCTAACTAAGAAATAATAACTTGTACAAGATAAAAAAAATAAAAAATAAAAATAAAATGACTTACACTTATATAACACATTAAGAAGTTACTTGAACCATTGCATGTAGAACTTTACTAACACATTTGAACTAAATAAAATTAACATAATGGTAATTAAAGTAAATTGGTTAGTATTGATGGAGTCAATGATTTTCCCCTTCAAATTCGGTACAAATAAACGCCCCTCCCCATGATTTTGTTCCAATATTATCTCCTAAAAATCATCTCATTTGGAAACTCTCAATCACCATTTAAAATAAAAACATACAACCTAATTATATCTAAAACACAAATGACGGCAAAAGTAAAAAAACCCTTCCCTCTTCCAGTTCTGTCGCCTAGAAGGAAGTCCAAGAGAAGGTCGTAGGTGATTGTGTACGGGCTGAAATCGCGTGTTTGATCCGAAGGTGTGCTTGATGGTGTCGTTAGCTCAATGGTTGCTGCTGGTCGTGACTTATATGGCACAAGAAGGTGCTTGTTTGGTTGGCTTTTGATCTTTGTTTCCTTACTCCTTTCACCCGCTACAAAGGTACCTCATGATCTCGTCATTCCATTTCATTTTCTGAATTCTGGTCATGGGATTTGGCTACAATACGCAAGCTTTATCAAACCTAAATAACATATCACATAAATATTTGTAAAGGAAGTCATGTAAAGGTCTAAGGATAAATTACATAAAATCATGACTATGTATATGTGAATGTCGTATGGTATATATACCTTGTATGAGTGTAAATCTGATTCTGGTGCCCTCACGTCATGCATAATTCTTACAAGGCTAAATGGAAAATCATGTGTTATGGTTAGTATATGTGTTGCTAATCTCTATATAAAAAATGATGGGTATGTCACATAAAATGATGAACGTTTGTTACATAAAATCATAGCCTAGACTACATGAAATAACTAATGAATTGGACACATGTTTCGACCCATTGAGACCATGGTAAACTAAATCTGCTCGACACCCAACCACATGATTACACACGTTTTAATCATTTTTTTTATGACGAGCTAGACATGTTTTGTACGTACGCATATATATTGGTTTAATTAAATCGACAAGAAAATGGACAAGGGTCTCGACTTGGTTTTATATGGGTTGAAGGGATTTACTTATGGGTTGTGGGTGTCTCGACCAAAAATAGAATCACATGAGGGGTCGTTTAACCTTGTGGTAATCAAGTTCAAATTGTGTATAAACATAAATGATAATCGTAATCTGAATCTAGAGTTTCATGTGCTATGCGATTTTTATAAAAGTTAAAAGGTTAGTCTTGTAATTAATAAAACTTGAAGGTTTACTTGTTAATATGGTAAAGACAGGGACTAAATGAGTAAAACAGATATATATGAGGTATTTACAAATAGAACCCTACACTTTATAATATTTACACTATAGACCCTAAACTTGTGTATATTGACTTAAATGATCCTTAAAGTATTATAACACTCATTTAACCTAATATTTCTTTTAAAGCATCATAAATGACTAAGCTTATTTAATACGGAAACCTGCTAATTATAGAAAGTTACTAAAAATAGAAAGCTGCCTAAAATAGAAAGTACTTAAAATGGAAAGATTACTAAAGGTGGAAACCTGCTAAAAATGGGAAGCCGTCTAAAATGAGTAATCTGGTCTTAATAAGCGTTATCTAATTCATAGGTTCTAGATGGCGGGATTGATTCTTCGTGTGGCCTTACTTTCCTGTTCTGCTTGCTTCGAATAAGGTACATATATTCTGACCTTTCTCATAAGGTTTCTCATGATCTCTTTGCATCTTTGACCTCTTGCCAATTTGATATTGAACCTTTGCTATGCTATTGAACTATTGATATTAAATCTTTGCTATTGACCCCTTTTGCTATTGAACCTTTGATATTGATCCTTTGCTATTGGACCTTTGATAATTGAACCATTGATATTGGATTATTGATTTGATTTGTGAACTGCTAATATTGGACCTTTGATATTGATTGACCTCTATATTGTACACTTTGACCTGTCAGTTGATACCCGAGCCATTAACTAGGCATGGGGGTTCCATGTCCGTGTCATTGATGCACCAATGGCATGACTCCAGTGTGGATGAGTGATGTTCCACACCGTCCCCATATTTGTATTGATTAATGCGCGCTTCAGATATATGTATTGGATTTGGCCACTATTTGTTTTGCAGGAGGCGTATGGATGCATCCTAGATTTGATTTGATTTGAATTTGATATGATATGATTTGTTTTGGTGATGCGGTGCGTGTGTGCAATACACCCCCTCACATTTTGGGAGCTAGCTACTCCACTGGTTACTGAGGTCTCCCCTCATATTGGTTTGGTATTCCGAGGTCACCCCTCCGAATACAATGGTTACTATTGGTTACTTGGCTGCTATTGCCACTATTGATATGGTTTGTTTTGTTGGCTCGGGATAGATTTCTGACAACCCTTACACTTTTGATATACCTATATTGTACCTTCCGTATTCCCCAACGCACCATAATCTGTATTACTTGTTCATTACTCAATACCCTTATATGATTCACTTTTACCAATATATGGATACTCCATTACATTGATATGTCACACTTTCATTCCGTTACTTCAGACTATGGTTCCATTCACGTATCGGGTTATTATATGTCATTGGATTGATTATGATATTCATGTTTATACGACTACTGATTACTCTGTATGATATGTATGTATGCGATATAAGATTTACCGTTGTCATCTGATGATATGATATCTTACTGTTATGTGATCCTTTGATTTGTCTGGTAACCGTGCTTGTGTGAAATCGATTGTTGATCTGTTTATCTTTTGTACCTCGTTCGATTAATCTCGTGGACTATGACTATCCGTGGTGTCCTTATCTGCTTGTTGTTGACCTGCCATGTTTGCATTTCTGTTTATGCTACGGTTTGATTGGGTAAATGGTTCAACGTATGAAGTCTAGCTTGTTAACTTGTTTAATTGCCCTGCTATGTATTTAATTCATTTAATTATAGTGTTCATACTGTATTCCTACTTGTTACGTGTGACTGCCATGTTTTGACTACCGTTATGATACTGATTATGTCTTCAACTAAGGGTTTTGACTTGTGTGAATTGCCATGCTCACTTATTAATTAATTGCTTCCGCTTTCCTGTAGACACCGGTTTGGCTTGTATGTCTCCTGACTTCCTGAATTGATTGTATGACATATATGTTGTGTGGATGCTACGCCTGCTATACTTGCTTATGTTTCAGTCTTGCATTCCTGGTTTGTATGTGCTTGTTTACATGTCATCGATGCTTTGTTTTGCTTCGTTCTCCTTGTTATCTGTTCGTTTTGGATATCTGTAAAATTGTGTTCTGCTGGATCCTCATTGACTCATTATTCTCTTTTCGCTGCGACTGTGTTATCCGTTTCCTTTGTTTCATTTTGCATTTCAGATTTTATTTAGCTTTCGTTTGTTATATCTGTTCACTGGGCTTTTTAAAGCTCAGCCGCATTTCTTTTCCTGTGGCAGGTTTTAGGTTTGAAGATGGGCTTTGTTTGGGCTGAGAGTTGGATCATTAGAGTGGACTAACCATAGATACCTTTCTGTTGGACTTATTTTGGGGTGTTATTGTTTTGAAATTTAGATTTATATTAGACATTTTGGATTTTGAAATTTCCCTTGTAAATCTTTTGTTATTTATGACTTGGTATGTTATTATTTAAAGACTTCCGCTTGATAATTTTTACTTGTATGTTCTGATATGACACCAGACTGTGACACTTCTACCCTTGTCGGGTCCAACGTCAAAGAGCGCATGAGCATGTTGAAGAAAGACGTGGAGACACTGGAGCATCGAAGCAGACCTGATACAGACCACAACAACATACTATCACTACCATCACAAAGAACAAAGATCAAAGAACAAAGAAAATGATGACATCATAGCAGAACTGGTCAAAGGAAACAATTTCTCTACACTGGGGAGATTGTTCTAATCAAGACACTTCTTCTCACAAGAAAGAAGAATGTCAGAAGACGTCAAAGTTACTATTACATCAGCACCTACATCGTTTATCACTCTTTCATTCATCACCAACGCTTAGGGGGAGATTGTTGGAATCACTCCTAAACATTAATTCAAGTGTTAGTGATTCATATGTAATAGTTAGCTTAATATGGCCTTTATGTTTGTTATTAAGCTAAGGCTTATGTAGAAGGCCCATAAGCCTTGGCCCAAGCCCATAAGAAAGGAAGGAGTCTAGAAGTGTTGCCCTAGCTCCTTGACCTATAAATACCTCTTATAAACCTTCTATTGAAGGTTGGTTGTTCATTTTATTCATTGCACCTTACGCATAACTATTCTCATTCATACGTGTGTGTGTTTAACTTGTTCAACCGATCACTCTTAATCTTTCTTTCTTATATTGATGCTTGTGTTACTAATATGGGAACCTAACATAAGTTAGGATTTATTGATGGTACTTGCTTAAGGGATGACTCAAACCCTGTTCTTGCCAATCAATGGGATACCTGTAACTCTGTTGTTGTCACTTAGATTCTAAACTCTCTTAGTCCTGAATTATTTGCTGGTGCTATCTATGCTAAAACTGCTTGTGAAATGTGGAATGACCTTAAAGATACTTATGATAAGGTTGATGGTTCAACTGTCTTTAATTTGCATAAAAATATAAAATCTCTTAGTCAAAGTGGATCATCTCTTGCTGATTATTACAACAACCTTAATTCTTTATGGAAACAATTTGATTCTATGATTAGCTTACCTCCCTGTACTTACGAGGCTGCAAAACATTTTGAAAAACACAATAAGCTAACCAAATTAATGCAGTTTCTCATGGGCCTTGATGACAACTATGTGCCTATTAGAAGTAATCTTCTGACCAGAGACCCTTTACTTAATGTCAAAACTTCTTTCTTTGTTGTTTCTGGAGAAGAATCTCACAGAAATGTTTCCTCTGGGAATAGTTCTGTCAAACCTAATGCTACTGCATTTGCTGCAAAAACTTTTGATGGTGCAAAATTTTTTAATAATAAAAAAGGATTTAACGACAATAACAATTTCAACAAAGGATCTGGTTTTAATATTGGTAACAGTTCAAGCAACAGAGGACCAAACTTGAATCTTAAATGTACTAATTGTAAAAAAACTTTTGCTACACTGTTGATAGGTGTTATGACCTTGTTGGTTACCCTGCTGGGTATGTTAAAAGAAACTTCAATGCTAAATCTGTCACTAGTAATAATGATTCTACTGATGCTAATCATGTCACTGATAATAGAGCTATCAACTCTCCTGTCTCTTTGTCTAATGAACAGCTTTCCAGACTTATGAGTCTTCTTAATGACAACAATGTGTCTTCTGCCAATGCCAACATGGCAGGTAAATTTTTTTCAGGAACTTTCTTTAATGGGAGTGTTAAGTTCAATATAAACTTCAACAAATTCTTTAATAACAACACAAATTCTTTATCTGGAAACATCAGTCTTGAATGGATTGTTGATTCTTGTGCAAATCAGCACATGACTGTATCTGCAAATTTTTTAATCAATGTTGTGGATATTTCAAATCTTGGTCTGACTGTTGGACATCCCAATGGTACTCAGGCTCTAATTACAAAAATTGGTGATTTAAAAGTCAATAATGACCTAACTCTTTTTGATGTTCTGGTTGTTCATGAGTATAATGTCATTCTGTTGTCTGTTCATAAGATTGCTAGAGTCAATAAGATGTTTGTTGGCTTTAATGAATCTAATTGCCATATACAGGATTTACATCAAAAAAGGATTGTGGGGATTGGTAAACAATGCAATGGGTTATATATGTTTGATATTGATCCTTCCTGTAAGATCACTTCTAATAATTGCATTTTTGTCTGTTATGTATCTAGAAATCTCTGGAATCAAAGACTTGGTCATCCTTCTGACCAAGTCCTGCATATTCTTAAACCCACTCTTAATCTTGATAGTTCATCTGAATCTGATCATCTTTGTGATACTTGCAATAAAGCTAAACAAACCAGGGAACCATTCCCTCTAAGTGAACATAAGTCAACTAAAATTGGTCAACTTGTTCATCTAGATGTATGGGGCCCATACAAAGTCAATAGCAGAGATTGTTAGTACAAAAAGTGTGACGGATTGTAATGGATGTGAGCGTAGCTTGCCGGACTGGGCCAACAAGCTATTAACAGGCTGGTCTTGTACTAATCCAAGTAGTTTGATGGATTTCTCTGCACAAGAAGAGTAAACCGTTAGCCTTACCGTGGGGACGGACCCCACGATTAGACTCCGGTGTGAGAGTAAGTACACATCCTTGTCAGAGAAAATAATAGTATGTGTGTGTAATTATGAGAGAGAAAGTTGTACCTTGTATGGGGATTAGAGCCCCTTTTATGGGCGAGGCTTACCGCTAGGGTTTCCTAGATACTCGCACATAGTGGTTAGTCGCCGGAGCCGGAGCCGGACCCTTGTCGGACAAGGTTCCGTGTCAATCGCAGATGCGGACACAGGATACCTTCAGCGGCTGATGGCTCAGCCTACCATGTATTTTGCGTGCGTCTTTAGGTCTGGACTATAGCCAATTTCGTCATTAGGCTTACTGTTTGTCCATAATTCATGGTTATTTTATCGTTATTAGGCCTGAGCCCAATATGTGTATAGTGTGTATTGGGTCTAGTGGGCCCGTTATACACACTATACGTCATCAAGTCCCCCTTCATTTTTAAAATAAACTTTCACCTTCATTTTTAAAAGAGTAAATTACACCGATCGTCCTTGTGGTTTGCGTTGACCGCAGCCTTTCGTCCTTTGACCAAAAAAGTTGCACCGTCTGTCCTTAAGTGGCAAACGTTATGCGCCGTTCGTCCTTTGACCAAACGACGTTAAGTTTGACTGTTAAACTCCCCTCATGTGACTTGCACATGAGGGTAAAAATGTCATTTCATCTACACCTTATATACTTTGTGGTCAATACTCTTCCACGTAAGCAGAAATAAGTTTGACTGTGACCAACAACATCATGACCTCAGACTCTTGGTCTTCTTCCTTGGTCCTTAACAGTTATTACTAATATCAGAAGAAGAAGAAGAAGAAGAAGAAGAGATGGACTAACCAAGATTAAGACCAAAAACCAAAATACCAAACACCAAAACTTCTTTGGACTTCAGTTAACTTTAACATCATCAGTCCATGGACCTTTCGTTAAGTAAATATGACATTTAAGCATTCAAAAGCCTTCAACATCAAACAATCTATCCAAAACTAACCTTTATGTCATCTCCATTCCACTATTCAGGCCCTACATGACTCGACATAAACTAGAACAAAATTGAAATATTGTCATGATCTCAGTTTGGTTTCCTCTCGTATCTCATATGAGATGTTCAAAAACCTTTAAAGATCTTGATAAACGAGAACAAACAAACTCATCATTGATCTACTCATCCACCTACAAACCAACCATCATCACAAATCCGAAACAATTTAATAATTAAAAAAGGTAACAAGATCTCAGTTATCCTTCTCGTGCTCTCAAAACCTTTACAAGATCATTCACACGAAAAGGTTATCATCATAGATCTTTGATACTATCTGAATATATAGAAAGTTCAATAACAAAAATGTTATTTTCTTTCTTAGTTTCGTTGACAGAAAAAGTAAAAACAATAACACTTAATCTACCCGAGACCTTATATTAGATCTTGAAGCCGAAAATGAATCTCACCAGGAACTATTGATTCACAACAGACTCATAAATAGATACGTGAGATCTTTAAAAGCCCAAAAGATCATATTTAAGGTTTTCGACTAAACGAGTGAGTGTGGTATTTCAATTGTCTCGATACTTGTGAAGTGATGGATTTATTCAGATCTGGGTTTGAGAGTTGGGAAGAGAAATATAAATGTTGGTGGCGTCTGTTTATGAGAAATACCCAATTCAATTTTTAAAACCCCTTTGTTAACAAAACCCTAGTTTATGTGATTGTGTGTGGATAAGTGACGAAAACTGATACAAAAATCATTCCTATTTATAGATGAAAAAGAAGTAATTGATGCCCATCCTTTCTTGATCTTTGTAGGCGTGGTTTCTTCTTTTCAGTCATGTCATTTTCACCACTTTCAAGCCCGTGGCACACTAGCGTTAAGAAAAGACATATTTGGCATGGTGAGGGTGATAGCTTTGATGTTTGACTGCAAGGAGTGAGGGAAAACTATCCTTCTTGGTGTTTGTTTGGGGTTCGGCGAAGGAGAAGGAGGGCAGACAGGAAGGAGAAGCACGTGGGTTATGGCTGGTTTTGATGGTGATAGGAGAGGTAAAAGAGGAAGGAGGTGGGGAAGATGAAAACAGGCGTGGGAAGAGGGTAGGGTAGGTCACAAAGTATATAAGGTGTAGATGAAATGACATTTTTACCCTCATGTGCAAGTCACATGAGGGGAGTTTAATAGTCAAACTTAACATCGTTTGGTCAAAGGACGAACGACACATAACGTTTGCCACTTAAGGACGGACGGCGCAACTTTTTTGGTCAAAGGACGAAAGGCTGCGGTCAACGCAAACCACAAGGACGAACGGTGTAATTTACTCTTTTTAAAATAAACTTTTACCTTCATCAAAACAATATTATTTTTTCATCAAAACAATAAAATAAACTTTCACATTCATTTTTAAAAACTAAATATCTCACAAACCATTGATCGTTAGACGAAACTAATCATACTATCACGACAAGAATAAAATTACCTTTAATTTGATATCCCACATCATATACTTTCGACGAATTTTTTTTTCCGACTTTTTTGTGGGTTTAGGGTTTACGGTTAGGGTTTAGGGGTTTGACTTTTTTGGGTTAAGCTTTTTAGGGGTTAAGGGTTTAGGTTTCTTGGGGTTTAGCGGATAGGGGTTAGGTTTTTTTGTTTAGCGGTTAGGGTTTTAGGTTGTAGGGTTTTTTAGGGTTTAGGGTTTTTAGGGTTTAGGGGTTAGGGTTTTTAGGGTTTAGGGTTTGTAGTGTAGGGGTTGTGTTAACACAAAAGAGTATTTTTTAAATTTCCATTTATGGTGTAATATATCGAAACCCGCAAAAACGATAAAAAATAAGTTTGTCGAAAATATACAATATTAGATCTCTATAGAAAGATAATTTTATTCTTGTCGCAATGGTATAATTAGTTTTATCTAACTATTAACGGTTTGTGAGATATTTACTTCTTAAATATAGGGGTGAAAGTGAATTTAATTAATTTGATAAAAAATGGATGGTTGAGATTGATACATTTGATATTTAGTTTTTATGTGATCTTTATTTATCTCACCCCTGTGTTTTAATAGGTATGTTTGTGGCGCTTATTTGGTGGTCACCACTACGACTGTGATGATTGATTTGGTGAACGGAGTGAATGCTGAAATGTCGGTGATTGATGCAGTCGCCATTGCACCCGGTCTTGGACATGATCGTGAACCAACGTTCATGACGATTGAGCAGAACAAAGAATTACTTGAACAATCTTGCGTCTTGTAGTTTGAAAAAAATAGCCAAACATAAGCTCAAGATTATTGTTTTGATGGTTTTCCTAATCATATGATTAGAAAACATTTCAATCAAACCACTAACAAGATTAAGGGTGCGTTTGGTTTGTCGCTATGAATCACAATGGGTATGAGTGTTGGTATAGAGTGGAATGATAATGGAGGGTATGAAGAAACCACCCACACACATAATATATGAGGAAACCTTCACATGTGGGTATCCTCATTCCATTGTGGTGGGCTCCATAACAAACCAAACAACATTAATGATTTTCAAAGTCATAGACCCATATCCATACACCCCAACCAAACGGGCCGTAAGTGTTGTTACTGGTGCTAATGTTGCTAAAAAAATATTAAAATTGTAGTTTTTTTTGTTGTAGTGATGTTTGCCAAACTAGATGTACTTTCAAATTGCGTAAATGGCATTGTTTTAGGAACTGTTTTTTTGGAATCTTATTTTTCTAAAAATAGTCCACAATCTTTGTCAGCCAAACAAAGATTATTTTTTGACAAAAAGCTTATTTTTCAAGAAAATATTTTTAAGTCTCCATAATCTTTCACAATCACTCGTGTGAAACATGCCCTGAATGGCATTGTGTGTAGATCCTTTGCACAAGGTTAATAGTGTGACACAAACATTTAGCGATAACCAACAACAATCACTTGATGCAATGAATGACTAAATACTCTTCATTTTTTTTTTTTTTTTTTACTTCTTCATTGTATAGAGGTAGATATACTTTAAAACAAAAGTCACATCTGGAAAAAGGGGTTTTAAAGAACTGGGTATCAGCTTGGGCTTATGCGCATTTGTGCATCTGGAACTTCAACGGAAAACAATATTTGACTTTACAAAGATAAAATAAAAAGGTTTGATACTAATGAACTTGATAACCAAGAAGAAACTAAAACAACAAAAATATTCTCAGTTCACTAAATGCTAAATTTCCTTGCGCCAAACCAAACCAAAACATACCAGTAAATGATTTGGTTCAAAACTCGATATATTTTTAACCAACTCCCGATATTCCATCAACAATTGGCATGTCGATTAAGTTGTCATGCGAAATGCACTTTGATGACTCATTTTGGACATGTAAAACATCTAACACGGTCATATTTACTCCATAACCTCATACTCTAGTTTAAACAATGTCCGGAAGCTACTTTCTGCACATCTCAAGTCACCTGACGAGTGACTGCTTTAGCGTCTTCAAGTAAACTATTTCCTCATCTGTGTAAAGAGCTCAGATGGAGGCCTTACTGCTCCTCCACTACTACCAAATGTCGAGAACCCACTTCCGCCTTGACTGTTAAAACCTCCAAACCCACCTAAACGATTTGAACGATATATTCAGTCATAATATGATTAATAAAGCAAAGTGAAAACACTGCCAATACAATCTGTTCTGATTTTAGGTTTTACGGTTTACCGTTATAGGATTGACAACTGAATGTAAGTCTAGATCCAAGAAAATAGGTTCAGATGGCTCTTTCAGTTAAATTTATTACATTTTGACCCATTTTGAACACATTCTTTAGCAATGAACTTGTTCAGTATGATTACAAAAATCAATACTATTACAATAATATAAAAAGAGGTTCAATGCATAAAAAACACCTTTGGTTCACTTTTAATCTGTTTAACCCGTTCCCTTATTGCCCATAAAAATTTACGTTGACCCATTTGAAATTACGCACAACACTATAAGAAAATAGATTAGACCTGCTATCTTTATTTATAACCAAATAAGATTAAAAAGATAACATAGATAATTAATTACCAGCTGCTGGAGCACCACCAAATCCACCACCAACTGCTGGAGCACCGCCAAAACCACCGGTAGCTGCAGCACCAAACCCACCAGCTGCTGGTGCAGCACCAAAGCCACCGCCACCAAAACCACCACCACCAGTGGCAGGAGCACCAAAACCCCCACCGCCAGTGGCAGGAGCACCAAAACCACCACCTCCCGTGGCTGGAGCACCAAAACCACCACCTCCCGTGGCTGGAGCACCAAAACCACCACCTCCCGTGGCTGGTGCACCAAAACCACCACCGCCTGTAGCTGCACCAGCAAATCCACCACCTCCCGTGGCTGGAGCACCAAAACCACCACCGCCCGAAGCTGCACCAGCAAATCCACCACCACTTGTCGCTAAACTACTAAAGCCTCCACCTCCTGAGGCCAAATTAGCAAACCCGCTGCCACCTGAGGAAGCAGTTGCAAAACCACCAGATTGATTGCCAGCAAACCCACTGCCAAACGGATTTGGAGAAGCAACACTTCCAGGAAGACCAGTACCCAGCTGTCTTGACTGTCCAAAAGAACCAAGGACCGAACCTAGAGCCTGTTGACCTGATCCAATCTTAGCAGGCTGCCCAAACCCTTGTCCACCAGCACTTTGATTGTTGTTACTCGCAAAGCCACCAGTAAACGCGCCAAAACTACTCTGCTGTTGTGGCTGGGAAGGTTGTTGAGACGCAATACTAAAAGATGCAGGCTTAAACAAACCACCAGATGGTGGAGAAGCATCAAAAGACATAATTGGTGTACTTGCTGGTGGGTTACCAAATGGTGCACCAAACGGATTTTGTTTGGGTGCCGATAGGTTTGGGCTTGATCCGAGTCCAAACCCACCAAGATTTCCCAATGAAAGTTGAGCAGCGTCAGGAGCTTCTTCCTCCATATCATCCTCCTGGGTAACCGCCTGATCTGAACTGTTGATCTCTCCCCCAACCCCCACCGCTGGATTTGAGATGGGTGGTGAGGATACAGCAGGCGATACCGATGGTTGTTCTGGTTTAGAACTTGATATTAATGCAGGACTAGCTGTAGCGCTTAAGTTGAGTTGACTTCCAGAAAAAGAAATGGTTGATGGTTGACTTGTAGGTACTGATGGAGCTGAAGATGCCACGGGCTGAGGAGGCGAAGCTTGGCCAGAGGAAGTCTCATTTAGTTTCAAGTCAATTTTGGGGACTGAAACTACGTTCGGTTTAGAACTTTCAACTGTTACCGGATTCAATTTGTCCGGCTCTGACTTAGACGTGTTTAATTCTATGTTAAAAGAGGGTTTATTGGAGGAGGTGGTAGATGGAAATGAGAGAAAAGATGGTGAAGGTCCAGATAATGGGACGGTTTGAGTAGCTCCCAAATTCAACTTAAAACCTGTTGACGAATTACCGAGTGATGTAGCAGCTGTTGCGGATGAGGTACTGTCTTTAAATGAAAAGGGTGAAGGTGCTAAGGTAACAGGAACAGCCATTGATTCAGTGGATGATTTACCGAGTGATGTTGAGGATGAGGTGGCGTCTTTCAACACTGAGGATGAAGACGATATAGTAACAGGAACAGGCAATGATGCAATAGAAGACGACACAGCTTCACCAGCCTGACTTGTTCTTGTAGAAGCTTCCAGAGAGAAGCTTTTTCCTGAGAAGGCAGTGGATGAGCTGGCACTCGACACAGCAGAAAATGAAGCTTCGGGAGTCTTCCTGGACCAAATAGAAGAGCTTTCAACATCTTTATTACCAGACTGTGAAAAATCGATCGGTTTCTTCTGAAATATACTTGTGGCTAGTGGCCTTGCGGTATTTGATGAAGGTTCCAGAACGCTGTGGGATTGTTGACTAAATTTTGGGTCATTGACTACCCCGGGATCAGACTTCAAGGTGAAGGATAAGCGGCTTCTTGACTTTTCAGCAGTGGGGTCACGTGAGTCTCTTGCAGCATCTTGAGTTACAGTAGGTGTTGACTGGAAACCAGAACTTGAAAAAGGCCCAGCAGTTGCAGGAGTTTTTAATGAATCTGGACGGTAATTACCCCAGGGTGAGTTTGACTGTTCCTCAGGACGCTTTATCTGTGCATCCTGGCTGCCTGCAGAGCATGAACATATAATGATCAAAAAACCATCATTGAACAACTTTGGAAGCCAATATCATATAAAAAATAGCTAAAAAGTCAACCAAAGACTATTTTTAACGCATACAACATCCAAAATCGTTTTATTCAAAGACTTAGAATCTTTTACTAACAACAACAACTATACCCAATCCCGCTAGAGCGAGGTATGGGGGAGGTAAGATGTACACAGTCACACCCGTGAGTAAAGGGACTGCTTCCAGAAAGACCTCCGGCAAGTATATTTTACTAAGAAAATCGTATTAGCAATTGAAAGTTAAAGAGTTTACTATGCATAAAAAATGGCAAAAAGTTAGTTGTGGAACAACCCGACCTGGCCCATTTCAGCCTGAAACTACATCCAAAGATGTCTTACCTCTGTTTTGAGACATATTTAAGGCCCCCTGTGAGATATCATGAGAAACCATTGAACGCTCAAACAACCTGTGGTTATTTTTTTGTGTAGTGGTTGGTAAAGATAATCTGGCAGGACTCATCTGACGGTCCTCTTGCAAAAGCATCCTCTTTACGGTTGTTTTTGGAGGTTCAATGCTTGCCCAACTCTGCAATCAAGTTGATAGATTAGATATCAATGTTTTAAGATGAAACATGCAACACTAATATAACAAGCTAAGAAACGGTGCTAGACTTAACAAAAAGAAAACGAAAAACATGTTACCCTATCAAGTGAGTCTCTGCGCCTCCGCGCAGTTTCTGGCTCAAAACTCTTTAGGGCACCTACTTGACTTTTCTTCAGATCAGAATGAACAGCAGCTGACCTTGAAGAAACTAGTTGACTTTTTGGTGGTATCTCCTTTACTTTTTGTTGACCTGGAGAACTGAAAGTGGATCCATCGTAGGAGATTCCAATTGTGTCAAATAACTCCTTTTTAACATTCTGTTTCTTCGCAGGTTCCGTTTCGACTTTAAGCGCGGCCATTTGCTTAGAAAGACATTCAGAAAGTTTCTCAGCAGCTGTTAATTGTGCATTCATTGTGTTGTGTAAACTGTGCAAAGACTGAACATGTCTGAAAACAAAAAGATACTTTTTCATTAAGATCAAGTTCATAGATGAACAAAAATATTTAATACAACTAAAATGTGCCACAGGAGAAACCTCATACCTTGGTGGGTTATGTTTGGAATGGAAAGATTTGCGATTCAGTTGGACATCACTTTTATCACCAAACCTTTCGAGCTCGAGGGTGTTTAAATGCCTTTCAAGTTGTATTACCTGGTTTGTCAAATTCTGGCATACTAAAATTGTCAGTATGACACGTTATTAAAAGAATCAAAACCAAAATAATAATAATAATAATAATAAATAACATATCCACAAACAACTGAATACCTGATTAATCTCTAATATATGTCTACGCTTCATATCCAATTCAGAGCTCAACTTCTGGCGATTCCAAATATCCAAGTATTGACTATCTGTAGCCTGCTTTACAAGTGCTTCCATATATATTTTCCTTGCCAAAACTAAAAGAAAATAAGACAGATGATCAAAGAATAAGATAATCATAAAAACGTATGGTATTTGGCAATACATATGGCCACAGAATTAGATCAAGAAAAACCAAGTTAAGAAACTTAAAATACCTTGAACTGTCTTATCAAGAAGAAGTTGAACCTCTTCAATCCCTTGCTGCATTGTGTCCTACAAGGTCAGTATGGAAACTATTTCAGGGTACAGAAAGTCAAACTATATGTAGATCAAAAGTTATGTTGCGAGCACCATTTCTTTAACAACAACAACAACAAAAAAAAAAAAAAAAAAAAAAAAAAAAAAGGAATAACAACTATACATATTTGAAGCAGTAAGCAAACATAAATAAAATAATGAAGATAACGAAGATTATTTAGAGAAGCTTTGCTTGGAAATGAAAATCTCAATAGTCATACAACGTTCATACAAGAGTTAAAATGAAAAAACAAAATACCAAATGGAGATAAGATAAGAAAAAATTTGAAGAAACTCACTGTCCATGTTTGGCATCTGTCTGAAAGTAGCTGAATGCCTTCTTCTAGTGTTGCAACAGATGGTTCATGAGCAGCAACAGAAGCATAATAGAAACCACCTGGTCTTTCAATAGAATCCAGCAGGGCATCGAGTTCTTTTGCCATCTCTTCAACCTATATAAACCAATTAGGTAAAAGTTAGTATACAGGTCAATAGATAAAATCATAAAAACCTCATATAGAGCCGACAGACAATCAGTTGAAGGGCGCTTAAGTAATACATACACTAATACTAGAGATATACAAAAATATTAACTGAGTCAAATATGAATAAGTTCAAGATTATTTACGCTGTGTTGTTCTGATAGATTGGACTCAGAATTTAACAGCCTTGATGGAGTGTGATGTCTAAGATTTTCCAGTTTCGGTTGTGCATTAGAAACTACAGGCAATGATTTTGTAAGTGCAGGTCCAGTTTGAGGTCCCGGGGGAAGCGAAGTGCTTGACGCCGATGGACCAGATGTCAACTTGGAAAATGAAAATTTCGCTACACTGGTATCAGGTCGGTTTGCTTGGACAGCAGCATGAGGTGGTTGCGAAGACTTCACATCAAAAGTTTTAGAAAATGATCTTGATTGAACAGGAAGACTAGCTGATGCTATTTTTCCTGATAGTCCTGCAGTCCCTTGGACAGCTGTTTGAGCTGAGGAGGAAGACGGCACTCCAAAAACATTTGAGGAAAAGATTGATCCACTTGAAAAGGATCCAGATGAGTCATTAAAACTGAATGATACTTTATTGCCAGGTGATTCAGTAGTTGACTTGAAATCTTTAAACATAGCCCCAGATTTTACAGGCTCAGACTTGCCATCTTGCTTCTGTGAATCAAGTGGTTGCCATTGAACTTTACTATTATTCGGCCTCACAACCGGAACATCTTGTTGTGTACTACTTATAAACAGCTGTGAGGATGCTGTAGACTTGGTTTGCTCATCTCTCGTTGGTTCATTCACTTTTAGTGTCTGAGCTTGTGATTGGGAAAGAGCCTGATCCCTGATTAGCTGAGAACTGGAGAGAGTAGACTCCTCTTCCTCATCAGAAACAGAATTTACTTCCTCTGGCAAAACCGAAGGGCCTACAGCACTGAATGTGAAATTGCAAGTTAAGCATTATTTTGTTAAGAAACACATCAATCAAGCCAAAATAATGCCTATTGATAATAAAGACCGAGACTGAGACATACCTGGCAAAATGAAACAGAAAAAGCTTTCCATCAACAGTAAGGCACATTAAAATGCAACATGGGGAAACTTCGGTTTCTTTTTCCCCACACACGAGTTTGTCATTCTCGTTTTGGTTAACTTTGTCAATGGCGAGCCCCAATATCATATTAGCATCATCACCGTTAGCTGAAGCAGAAAACAACTTTCAATAACAGCAATAACCATGATTGTGTACGCATAGGTTTTGAAAGAATTACAGTCTTACTAATCTATCCTCCAAAAAATAAACCAAAAATATAGGCAGATGCCAATGTTACCTAGATCAATTGTCGGCATCCAGGCATCACCACCTATAATGTCCAGCATTTCAGCTCCATTCTCATTATCCGGTGACCAAACAAATAGCACAATGTGTTCAGATGTGTTTCTCTTATTAGCAACAAATGCAAGCTCACTGTGTATGATTCAAAAGAACAGGTGATTAGCACATATCATGCAGAGAATATTGCATATTATAACAAAAATTAGTACAAATAAAAATCATCCACAAGCTCGTGCCTAATGTCTTAAAATCACCTGATGTGCCCTAAATTAAGTATGGATTACTTCAATGTAACAAGGTTCATAATAAAAAATAGAACCAAGTCAAAGGCTGATTTGGTTTAGAGCTAATCAAACTTTTAATTTGTTTAGTTTTAGATAACATACTATTTGGAAACTTACCTTTGACTTTTTAAGTTAGGTCGCGTTAGAAGTTATAATTTGGTCACGTATAGGATCTATGTCAGTGGCCTGTTAAAGCCGTCTACAAATTATGTAAATTTCTTTACAAATGTCAAGAACAGAAATATGAAGAGCTACCCTGCCTACCCATATTGAAAGCATGTTGCAGATTATAAATGATCTCGACTGCTCGAGTATATCACACACGTAACCAAGAAACAAGATTATGTAAAGAAACGCTTGCAGTAAGCATCAATAAAGTCCATAACAGTGTCGGTGTGTACGCCAACCTTATAGCCACTAAGTATAGCATAACTATCCCATTTAATGGATAGCTACCTCACAGCCAACATACAAATAAAATGTCTTACAAAATTAACTTCAAAATGACACTAACAAGATTATTGTCAAAACATCACTCAAGGGGCAAAAAACTTACAATTCATCCAAGTAGCTCACAAGCGTATAGGGTCCACTTCCAGATGGAATGTCATCTTCATTTATAGCAAGATATGGAGAACTAAAGGTCAATGCCACTGGATTGGAAGAGGTCTATAAGAAAACACATTTATTTGATCAACACAAGACACTAAATTTACGAATCAGAAGAAAAACATAGAACTCTAATACAGAAATATGTTGATAATGAAATGCTCAAGAAACAAATCTATATCCTCTTCAATCAAAAGACACTAATATGTTTACTTACATTTGTAATTTTGCCATCTTTGACGCTAATGAGTTGAACTGCGTGATTCTCCTCCGTCCCATCCGCACTTAAACAATAACACCCTAACATAATGCAATCTGGGCGAACCCACCTGATAGAATCCACTATAAGGAAAGCAAACATACACGTCAGGATCCATTTCAACTCATGCCACAAACCATTCGTATATGTTAAAAAATAATAATTTATCAAATATTGCAGGTGCACACGTGTCTTGAAGTTTTCAACCCTCTACAACTGATCCGAGACTAGGTAATAGCTATAAAGCTAGCATCTTGCTTATATAGTACGCCCAGAACCGCTAGATTCTTTTTAGAGTTACAAGTGTAAGTTGAAAAATAAATTCCCAGATTTCTTATATTAATTCTTATAACATGATGTGATGTCACATCCCAAATATAAACATCCAGGCGATCCTCCATAGACATTCTCAGAGATCCATATACAGCATATTGACTCAACATCAATAGTATTCGCAATAGCTGTGCATGGCAACAAGGTAAACAAAAGCCAACAAAGGGCTACTCAGCTCTGTATTTAGGAGCTTCAACTGCATAATCTAACATCTAATTGGTCTGGAGATGACCAAATGGACTTTGGCCAAACTGTATTAATCAAGTCTCATCGACCCTATGGTTGAGTTTAAACATTAATCGACACATGGTAGTGCACTTCTTTGACATTTCATAAGAGATGACTGGTAAAGAAAAAATGGTGTTAAAATAGAGAACCTGGCAACAAAGTAAACAAGACGTAAATGATTATTAACAGTAGTGGGCTAGTGGCACTTGGCAATAAAGGAACTAAGAGCCAAAGAAGAGCTATTCAACTTTACGTTTAGGAGCTCCAGGTGCTTAACATCAAACATGATTTGTACAGTGACTAATAAGGCTATGGCTAGCATCTTTAGAGACATGTTTGACAATTCTTTGCTATTTCAGAAAGAGACATTTTTTAGAGTTAAAGAAATTTTATTAAAACTCAAAACCTAGAAGTCATTACAAGCCCAGAACATATAATCTTTATGTCATTGTGGCAAAACCTTGATTAATGGCAAACAAGAACCAGTAACATGGAGGTAAACTAAACATGCATATACATTTTACTAAGTCAAACAAAACAAGATTCGGATAGTAATTTACCTTTTACAACACAATCCGCATCACCATCGACCAATGAATCGAACAGTAAGTTTATCCGCACCTTTTCTTTAAACTTTGATGATAATATGATTAAACAATCATGTTTTGCCACAGCAAGATATTTGCCATTCCAACTCCAGTTAACTAGACGAAGCAAAAAAACACAGAAATATAATCAATAAGGTAAAACATGTCACCCAAGTGACAATGCTCCTTTACTGTTCCCCTATTACCCTGCCCACCTTATATGTTCATACAGTAAAAGCAACATTGAAGTTCTCTTAAGAGGTGTTTGTTTAAGCTTATTTGTGCGCTTAAGCTTATGGCTTATAATAGACGAGCTCATAACGTAAGGTTGAGTGCTTGGATAAGCTTGTGATAAAAAATGGCTTTAAAAGTTCTATAAGCCCATAAGCCACACAAATGGGGCTTATCAACTCCCCTTGTATAAGTTCGTAAGCCTAAGCTTATAAGTTTATCCAAACTATTTTTGCCATATAAGCTAATAAGCTCATAAGCCCTATATAAAAGCTAAAACAAACACCCCCTTAAATTATATACTCAGCAGTTGAGCTTTTTTACAAAAATAACGAAGTACAAGCTATTAACCAACCCAAGAAAACCTTCAACGCCTAAAACTATTGAACTTACCAGCATCAACATCGTCCAAAAGACTACTAAGATCGTTTTGGCCAGCTCCTCCGTACAATTTACCAGCACTTGTAAGAGCAACATACTGGTCCTTCGAGTGTGGACTCCAATGCATATCCTTGATGCAACTTGAGTCATTGATTGATTTGGAAAATGACGGTTCACGATCCTGAAAATGAGAGGAATGGTAGTATTAGAAAGTATTCAACTTCAAGAATCGGGCCAATCAGAGAAACTCATTTTGTAAATCAAATCTTAAGCACTGACCAATGCATGTTAACACCAAGCATAAAGGTTATACAGTTAGCAAAAAAAAATATCAAAAGCAGCACATACCCCTTCAAGAAGAGAAATAACTGAGAAAAAATAAATGTTGGAACCAACAGAGGCAGCAAGCGTGGAAGAGTCCGCAGATAATGCCAATATGGAAACCTTTCCAAGAGGAACATCCACGATACTCAGCTCCTGTATAGAAGAACCCTCGCCTCCTTTCAATGCTTTCGCTGTACTTATTACATCATTGGTCCTCGCAACACAAAACCCTGGATCGACCAAGCGAATAATGTTATGGAATCAAGTAAGCGAGAATAGTAACTGAATGGCTAACTGCAATGTACATATTTAATAGCACCAATGTTCCGTCTTTCTTCCCCTATTAAAACTGAAGGAGTAACAACTAACAACCATTATCCCATGATATAAGCGCGCATGAGAAACTTAGTGAAGATGAATATTATCCTAGTAAACTATATCTATCTATACATAATATCATAAAGCGTTTAGCTCTTCATCCGATGCTAATGCAAATTCAATGTTGGTCGTCCAGCTCTATTTTCATCATGAAAAGTTAGGGGGATAAATGACCACTTAAACCAATTATATAGTGGAAGTGAGAGGAAAGTGACTGACTGGAATAATCATCCGCTTCACATTTCAGAATGCATGCTAGTTTCAGTAAAACAGCAGGGTATACTGAATAATAACGACATACAGACAATACTGAAACCTTCACATTACAACACATGTCTCAAGTAGCACTTGCAAGCAAGACATAACGCTAGATAAGGTTCACTAACTCTTGCCTTAGAAAAGCTAGCCAGTAAGAACGTCGGGAAAGCAAGTGATAGTAAAGGCAAGCTAACAAACGAAGTGAGGTAAAAGGGGATCTTGCACAACCTTCAGATTGTTTGAAGCACAAGATTTGACCCCTTAATAAACCACCTCTAACTTCTTTTAACTACTCGCGAGACCGTATAGGCTTATATAAACATTTTGATTGGAGAAGTTTGAGAGTGGACACAGATTTTAGAAAAACCAAAACAATAATGAAATCTTTACAATCAACAAGCAACACAAAAGAACTGCAACCAAAATTTCATTCATTGAACAATTGTATCCTAATAGAGGCTCAAAATGCTAAAACATGACTGTCTTCTACTCATCAACAAATAACGGTCAATACAGACACAATCACAAACTATATCCAAAAACCCTAACAATTCAATCAATACAGTAACCGCTTCAACACACAGCATATATACTCAACAATCACTAGACACAAACCTGATTAACCTTCAAACTGCGTCAGCATTCAACACCTAACGAAAATATTACAATAAACACAGACACAGTGACAAAGTTAATCCACAAAACCCTAACAACTCAGTTGGCACTATACCGGCTTTAATACAACTCTATATATACTCAATAATCAGTTAATCACTACAAAAACACCGGTTAACACACGCATATATACCCTATATATACAGACCTATTTAACTTCACTTATTTAGTGGAAACCTAGATGTGTCTGTGTTGGGAGTAAGCACTCCCTTGAACAGGAAACGGAAATCCTTTTCAAGTTTTTGACAGTTTTTTTAACAAAATTTGCGTAATTAAATGTTTAGTATCCGCAAAACCTAACAATTCAACTGGTACTGTATACTCAATAATCACTACAACTAACCTAAGTCAGTAGGTACTATGACTGCTTCAATACACCTTCAAATTACCACAGCAGACACCGACAATATAACGGCTTCCAACAATCACTACAAACAGACCTAATTCAATCAGTACACTAACCGCAGCAGCACAACAGCAAATATACTCAACAACCACTACAAACAGTCCTAAGTGTATCCGCAAACCCTAACAATTTAATCCTTCAGAATAACATAAAAACAGCAGAATTAAGGCTACTGCCATGGAAATGAACAACAAAAACAACTCCAAACCGTTCCGAAACCGCAAAACATAACATTTCAGTCGGTACCATAACCGCTTGAATACAACAGCAACAAATCACTACAATTCACCTAATTCAATCGGTTCTCTAACGGCATCAACAACAATCACTACAAACAGGCCCAATTTAATTGATACGATAACCGAATCAGCACAACAGTATAAAACAGACCTAATTAAGCTTCTAATAGACATGATTAACCATCGAATACTGCAAACCCTAACAATTCAATCGGTACCGTAACCGCTTCAATAATGGCTACAAATAAACCTAATTCAATCAATCAGTATATAACAGACCTAATTAACTTTCTAATAACATAAAAACAGCACAATTAGGTCTCTCACCATTCAAATGAGCAACAAAAACAGCTCCGAACCGTTCCAAAACCGCTACCGGTCTCAACGGATGCCTCTCGATATCGCACTTAAATTCATTACACAACAAACCTAATTCAATCACTACAAAATAGACCTAATTAACCGTCAAATACCGCAAACCTAACTAATCGCTTCAATAATCAATCGGTACCGTAACGCTTCGATAATCGCTACAAATAAACCTAATTCACATAGTATTATAACAGCTTCAATACAACAGTATATAACGGGCCTAATTAACTTTCTAATAACATAAAATCAACATAATTAGGTCTCTCACCATTCAAACGAGCTATAAAAACAACTCCAAACCATTCCGAAATCGCAAACCCTAACATTTCATTCGGCACCGTAACCGCTTCAATACAATAGACCTAATTCACTACAATATGCCTAATTCAATCGATACTATAACCGCGTCAACACAACAGCATATATACTCAACAAACAGACCTAGTTAACCGTCAAATACCGCAAACCCTAACAATTCAATCGGTACCGTAATCGCTTCATTAATCACTACAAATAAACCTAATTAACTTTCTAATAACATAGAATCAACATAATTAGGTCTCTCACCATTCAAATGAGCAACGAAAAGAACTCCGAACCGTTCCGAAAGCGCGAACGGCCTCGACGGAAGGTTTTCGATATCGAATTTGAAATTATCGTCGGAAGTGACCGGAACAGGTTCACCGAGCCTGGAGAAACGGTAGTTAGATGTGCCATCTCGATCTCCTTCGAGTTCTGTTGAGATTTTGATGACGTCAGTTTCCGCCATTGGTGATGTGATATTTGGGGATGATGAAGGTGGATTTGGGCGGGAATTTATACGGTGGTGAAAACCTAATGTGTTTGTGTGTGCTTAGTGACTACGCTGAAATTGTTTTGTGGTGTTTGAACTTTGAAATATAAGGGGGTGTTGGTTTAAAGGGGTGTTTGATTCGGCTTATATAGTAGGGCCGAGCAAATGACACGAACGATCGGACCGACTGACGGATCGACCGAGACCGGACTTGATTGGACCGGACCGACCACATTTGGTTCGGTCTTTGGTCTCGGCTTTTGGGTTAATTCGGTCTTCGGCTTCGGTCCGGACCACAAACCGATTAATTTGAGCTAATTTGGCTTTGTTGGACCGGACCGAGAACGGACCGACCACATTCGGTCCATTCTCAGTCTAAGATTTTGCCGAATCGGTCTCGGTCCCGTTCGGTCTTAGCCGGTCCCGTCCGGTTTTTAGACCGTGCTCACCCTATATAGTTGGCTTATGGCTTATTTGGTTGTCGGCTTATGTTTCATAAGCTCACTTTTTGTGGCTTATTACTTTTCGGCTTATATAAGCTTTATATGACATATAAAATTTTATAAGCTGAAAAGTTTTAAAATAAGTCACAAAAAGTGAGGTTATGAAAACATAAGTTGAAAACCAAATAAGCCATAAGCCGACTATATAAGCCGAAACAAACACCCCCTAAGTTAATCAGTTTTTCTAGGCAATAAACATACCTTACTTATACACAAATATATTTTACAAAAATTAATTAAAGAAAATAGTCACATACACAAAACTCGATCCTATTTAAGACCGAGTTCTTCTAAAAATCTCTTATACGCGTCTTACCTAGGGGTAAGAGTATGCGTCCTCGAGTGGGAAAGTTAGATGGGTTATTGAGTAGAGATTTGGTACCTAAAACATGTTAAACTACACGTCAAATGTGCTTGTGTTATAGGTAATTTACACGCGTACACGTTATACGATTAATGCATTGTTTGTGTGTGTGATTTTTTTTTACTCTTTTTTTTTCTGTAGTGTAAAGTGTAAATTTTTTTGTTTTATGTTATAGAAGTGTTACTCTGAGTGTGTTTTTTAGGTTCTCTGTTATAGAATTGTTATATGGTAAAAGCTTAGGTAGCAGTGCAGATAACTTGCACTGCATCTAGCACTCTTAGGTAGAGCGACTATAAAACAGGTAAACAAATGAGTTTTTTTTTTTTTTTTTTTTTTTTTTTACCTTTTTTGGGAATGCGAGCTTATTTTACTTAGAAGTGTACGGTTTTATCAGGTTAATCTTGAAACCGTTTCTAACTTTTTTTGGACAAACTCAAATGTACACATCTAGTTGGAACTAGTTAAAGTTATAGCTTATTTATTGTTAAATGATATAAAAAATCACCAAATTAAATTCAAGTTTTTGTTTATTCATTCATGATATTTGATAGCTTTTTAAGTAAGATTAATCACAAACTTTACTTGTTCTTAAAAGCTTATTTTCATTAGTTTCACTTTATTGAAGCTTGTAGCTTATAAAGTTATCATAAGCTTGTATGATAAAAAAGACTTAGGGTATGTTTGGCAAAAATAGATTGTGCTGGTGCTGGTGCTGTTGCTGATGCTGGTGCTGTTGCTGAAAAAGATTATAAAAAGAGATTATTTTTATAAGCTACATGAAGTAACCTTTTATTTTCAGAGATTATGAGAGATTATTTTTTTTATAATCTCTTATAAGTTATGTTGCCAAACAAGGATTATTTTTGAAGTAGCTTATTTTTTGAAAAAATAAGCATAATCTCTTCATAATCTTGTGTGCCAAACATAGCCTTATTTTAGCTTTTGTAAGCTCAAATAAGCGTGTTGCCAAACACAAACTATTATAAAGAGTTTATAAACTAGTATTTTTGGCTTATAAGTTATTGATAATGATTTGTTTAAAGACATAAATTTGATTTGATAAGCTTATAACTAAAAATATGTATTATGAGGTTTTTCGAGATTACATAAACTCAAAAACATACTATTACTATATGATTTAAGATCATTTGAGGACAAAAGATTATTTACATACCAAGGGATCAATCTACACCATTCATTTTTATTTGATCTAATGGAGGAGATTAATCCCAACAATTTAAAAAACCCACTTTCATTATTTTTTTTCAAATATAAATATCTTTCAAACCGTTAATCGTTAAGCGAAAAAAAATATATCATTGCGACGAACATTTAATTATCTTTCTATAGATAGGCACTTTGATATACTTTCGACAAAAAAAAAATTTCGTATTTTTCACGTTTTTTTTTTAAGTTTTTTACGTTACTGAAATTTGCATAAAAAAAATTATATATGATAAAACACTAATTTGAATATCACATGTGATATTAGTGTAATATCATATGTGATATGTAATATCACATGTGATATTAGTGTAATATCACATATGATATTACATATCATATATGATTTAACACTACATATCATATGTGATATTATACTAATATCACATGTGATATTCAATTTAGTGTTTTATCATATATGATTTTTTTAATACAAATTTCAGTAACGTAAAAAAACGAAAAAAATAACGAAAAAACGTGAAAAAAACGATTTTTTTTTTCTTTTTTCGAAAGTATATCAAAGTGTCCGTCTATAGAAAGATAATTAAATGCTCGTCGCGATGGTGTAAATATTTTCACTTAACGATTAACGGTTTAAGAGATATTTAAATTATAAAAAATAGGTGAAATAATAAAATGCCTTTAATCTCAACCATTGATTTCTTTTTAGATGGATGGTAGAGATGAGTCCCTTGGTATGTGAGAAAAGTTTGGTATGTAAAATAACTCTCCTCTTACTATATATACTATTTAGCGGGGAAGAAAACGGTAACCCCCAAGGCATTAAATGCAAAGTTTCCTAAGTTGGCAGAAACAGTCCCTGAGGTTTAAGTGGCGCTGCAAAGTAAGTCCAAACATTAAATGCAAAGTTTCACAACTTGGCAAAAACAGTACCTAAGGTTTAAGGGGCGTTGCAAGGTAAGTCATGTAGAATTAATTGCTATCTATAGAAACTTGGCAAAATTAGTCCCTAAGGTTTAAGTGTCGCTACAAAGTAAGTCCTTTGAAGCCAATCCCGCTGCATCGCGCGGGTTTCCACACTCGTTATATATACTATAGAGCAAGACATGATTTCCTCACATGCCAAGTGTCAAAAGCTCATTTGTGGAACATTAAAAGAAAACTTTCGCAAGTTGGCAAAAATAGCCCCTAAGGTTTAGGTGTCGTTGCAAAATACGTCCTTTAGCATTAATTGATATCTATAGCAATTTGGCACAAATAGTCTCTGAGTTTTAAGTGTTGCTGCGAAGTAAGTCCTGTAGAATTAATTGGTATCTATAGCAATTTGGCAAAAATAGTCCCTATCCAAATTCACGTCTACAAAAGCAATCCCGCTGCATCGCGCGGGTTTCCACACTCGTTAGTTCTGGTTTTCAAATTTACACAAACACATACCATTATATGACGTTGATCGAGCACATGGGTGTCAAACATCCACACTAAACGACCCAAAGCAAAATGGGGGTATGGGATGTTGAAGGATGTTGGACACCACGTAGGATAACATCAACCGACAATGTTATAACCTTGGATAGTTCAAATAGTCAAATCATATAAATAATTGAAGAATCTAATAACCAAAAATAAACAAATTTAAACATTTAAAGATAACGACGTAAGTTGGTATTTGTTAGACAAGTAACTTCAAAATAATAATAAAAGTTAGGGCAAATCACTTAGAAATGCAGTTAACTTGCCATTTTTTCTCATTGTATGTAGTATTCTTTTTTTTTTCCCCGTTATGTCAATAAACTTCTATCGTTAGTCCTTTGTGTGTACCCGTTACCAAAAAAACCTGCATTGTTAGTCCTTTATGCTAACGGCCGTTAATAAATAAATTAAAATTTCGTTATCTTACGCTAAACTTGCGTCGTTGGTCCTTTATACTAACAATCGTTAAAAAATAACTTAAATTTTGGTTTTCTTACGTTTCCATCCGTTTTTTCACGTTTTTACACGTTTTCGTTCGTTTTAACACGTTTTTGTCCGTTTTTTCACGTTTTCGTACGTTTTTACACGCTTTCATCCGCGTTTTCAAGTTTTCGTTCGTTTTTTCACGTTTTCATCTGCTTTTACACGTTTTCAAGTTTAAGTGCGGGTGATAGTAGCAATACACACCCTTAGGGTGGAAATTTGCTACATGAGAAGAGGGTGATGGGTGATTTATATGCTCAAAGGAGTGTGCTCTATTCATTATAACCTTACCTAAGTTTATTGGTGTATCGGGTGAATCAAATCTCTCTCCTAAAAATGGATCATCTTCTATCAACTTCAAAAGATTCTTAGTTAAGGATCCATCTTGACCTAATAAACCCGGTTTAAACCCATAGTGTTTCTTGTTATCAACCATGAATGGGTGATATAAGTGTGTAAGGTCATGGGTTACTCCTATATTAGCTTCCACTCTACATGACCTAGAATCTACCACCTTTATCAAGCAACTACCCGGACTATCTATTTTGATGGGTGGATTGGGGCCTAATTCAATTCCAAGATTCACATCTAAAGACGGAAAATTGGGTAAGATTTTTGGTTGAGGCTCCGGTTCATCAAAATTAGGAACTTCCCTAGGACTAAGAGAGAGGTCACGACAACGAGCATCTAAACCTACATTCTCTAGTGGCGTTTGGTCCAAAGGTTCTATATCAATAGGGGTTCCTATAGTCTCTTCTACTTCTCCCGGGTAAGTTATAGGTGATGTGTGTTCCTCAAGTGATGGTAGGGCTTGTGGCTTATCCGATGGGATTGGATTTTCTACTCTATCCTCCATCTTATCAAGATCACCTATGTATTCGTTTTGTACTGTGGTAGCGCCTAACCATGACATGCACCTTGGTACCTCAACTCTAATCATCTCCTTCCTAAACAACCTTTCCGACCGAAGTTTCCAAATTGAAAATAGGTCTAAAGATTCGTTTTTTGGGTCCCATGTTCCACTTCTAAATTGGGCGTGAATCTCAAAGGTTTCCCATGCATTTTGAACACCACGTCCCCAAATATCCCCATCCGCTACATAGTCAAGTCTCTTTTGGGTTTCGTGGGCGATACGAGTGTAAAAGATTTGTAGTGGAAACAGTAAATCAATACCATGATAAAGGACTTTTTGTAATAAATATTTAATTCGAGTCCACGCCTCAGGAAAGGATTCATCATGATATTGCTGGAACCTCAAGATCTCATTTTGGAGTGGAAAGGGTAGATTATGTAGTGGATTTCGTTGATTGGGTGACAGTTTTGGCAGATTCGCGTTCTCCATAATGGCTAACGGAATAGTTAATGAAAATGGTTATGAACAAAGGTCACGAAGAAGGGGGATAGACTATGAGAAAGCTAAAAATGAGAAAAATTTACTTGATAGGAATCAAGCAAAGAACCTAAACGAGGTGGACTACTAACTAGCTATTCTATTCCCCGGCAGAGGCGCCAAAAACTTGATAACGCTACACGCGTCGTTCGGGGTCAAGGAAACTTCCTTTTCTTCGAGCAAGTTTTATAACACCCTAGGCAGTGAACCTAATCGTTGTAGTGTAGTAATTAGGGTAAGCTACGGGTATTGATATCGTTCTCTAGGGGAATAGGAATGCTAGTAAGGAGTTACTACGCTAAGGTTAAGATTGAGGAAGATTATTTTTTATCTTTTTATGTTTTATGAAAATGGAAAGGTACGAATCTCGGGTATTGGATTTGGGGGGTTGGTATTTCTACCGATTACTCTACTATTATCTAATTATCTAAACTAAGGTTGTGGGAGTCTATGTCTAATTAATGTGTGCTCGTATGATAGTTTAAAGATGTGTCTACTTAGATTGTATTACTCCTTAATTATCTCCTATTGATGGTTGAGTTGTCACGTCTTATTCTTAGTAGCGTTGTGTGTCTAAAGTTGTAGGGTATGCGTTTCTCCCTAACTCTTTGAACTTACCAAAGGGTCTCGTCTACAAACCCACTAGGGATGATAAACTCCTACTCTAAGGCGCTCTTTGGATGGTTTAGCCTACAACTACTCAGGTAATTATATTCTAAGGTTCACAAAGATGAATCAAGCATTAAGTACACAACGAATGACCTATCGCATTACTAGATCATTAATCAACTAAGATAAGAAATAACCAATCAATATTCAATAATTAAGTTTCATACTTTCTAAGCAAACACACAAATAAATTAGTCGGACATGGAGAACATGCAAGCATACACACAAATAATCAAAGACATAATTGAATTAATGAAGTAAAGACTTATCTTGATGTAAGATAGGGTTTAAAACCCTAAAATACTGTACAAGACACCTTAGGTTCGGTTTTAGGTTTTTACTCCAAAGACTCTCCACACAAAGACTGAAAAATTCGGGTTCTATATATAAGATTACAATTGCGACGGCGTCACCTTATGTTTAGTGACGCCGTCGTGTCGCCGCCATTAGGGTTTCGTCTTGGCCACGTTAACCTTGCGACGGCGTCACCTTATGTCCGTGACGCCGTCCTCTTCAACTTCTGACGTCGTCTGGATTGCATCTAGGCCGTCTGAGTAGCGACGGCCTACTCTTTTACCACTGGACGTCGTCGCTTGAAAATACGAGTTTTGGGTTCTGGCCCGTCACAGAAATCTTGGGACGGCGTCGCCAATAGCACCTGGCGCCGTCGCCTTCTAACTTCAGCAACTGTGAGTGTCTCGATTTCGACTTTGGCCATTTTCTTCATATATTCGCGCCTTTTCGTCCAAATAAGTGTCATTCCAGCATTTTGCCTTCACGAGACCTAAAAAGTGAAAAGGAACGATATTAAGCAATAACGGATACAAAAGTGATCAAATAAGGACTTAAACGACCCCTCAAAATGGTACCTTTTAAAACCTTATCAATGAGCTTGGACTAATCAACATGACAAGGAAGATTAGTGCAAACAAAAAAATGTTGTTATCGAATCAACATCCAAACATATAGTTTTAAAAGACATGGTGTTTGTTTTTATGAAAAACCTTCTTTGTAGTTTTCAATTAACCATGGATCGTATTAAGTTTTTAAAGTACAATATACTTCAAGAAACTTGGTAACGAAGCTCTGATGCCAATTGTGGAAAACTAGAAGGGGGGGGGGGTTGAATAATTTTACCAATTAAAACTTCCTTTTAAACTATTTAGATCGAATTATGTCAATCTATTTGGTTGTGTGTGTTGGATGTTGATAAACAAGCATATAAAGATATGTAATGAAAAGATAAGAGTAAGAAGCACAAAACCACAACGCGAGTATTTATAGTGGTTCGGCTACAAGGACACCTTCCTTGCCCTACTCCACTCCCCGAGTCACCTACTCGAGAGTTCGTAAACACTACACCAATCTCCTTATGGCGGAGAAGCCTTCACAACGTCGCCTACCCTTTTTTCGGTGCTAGGCTAACCACCGGGTTCTTTCACTCCAAGGTGAACCAAACCTACACAACGTCGCCTACCCTTTATAAGGTACTAGGCTAAGCACCTAGTTCTTTCACACCAAGGTGAACTATACCTTCACAACGTCGCCTACCCTTTATTAGGTACTAGGCTAAGCACCAAGTTCCATTGCAATGGAGGAACTACTACCACACTACACCAACGACTAATCCCAAAGGAGATCTACTCCTTTACAACATCATCAAGGACATCAATATCCTTGGATCTAATGCTAGTCTATCTAGTACATCGAAACACACCATATCGAATGTACATCTAAGGCACCTTTCGTTAATGCCTTTGACTAAATCTATAAGACACCTTTCACTAATGTCTTGTGTCTTCACTTCTAAGCACCTTTCACTAATGCTTCAAGTCTTGACTTCTAAGCACCTTTCACTAATGCTTCTTGTCTTGACTTCTAAGCACCTACCACAAGTGCTTATGATATAGACGATAGATACTCTTCACTAATATCTTCGTCTTGACACTTGAGACACCTTTCACTAATGTCTTCAACACTACACTTCTTTGAAGAAATAAAGGAATCATCAACAAGAAGACTTCAGTAGCCTTGATGATGAGGAAGCTTGGCAACTCATGGACTTGAGCTTGCTCGACTTTAAAGGTGGTGATCTTGCCTTTAAGAGGAACCTAAAAGATCACACAAAAAACAAAACTACAAACATAGATCTCTTGGATCTAAGGTTAGTGAGATTTAACTAAGGGGAGAAAGTGTATTAGAAATGGGTAAGAAATAATGAAGAAATGACTCATTATTTATAGAGAAAAAATTCTACTGTTCCCCGGATCCCACGGATCCCTTCCACAAGGGATCCGTCTAGCGTTAAGCTAGGGATCCGTGGGACGCTCCCTTTTACCCATGGGTATTTTGGTTATGGGTCATGGGTTGAACCATGGATCTTTGGCTAGATACAATGTATCTTTGAGTGCAATGCACTTGGTCACTTGGGTATGGGTTGATCCATGGGTTATGGATATCATCCATATTTGATATAAGCATGATGTCATGCAATGGGTTATGGGTCAAGATCCATGGGTTATGGGCTTTGGGTTGTACCCACCTACATTCAATGTATTTGCCCAATGGGTTGTGATACTTAAGTTTTTACCCATTTATATTACCCAATATACTACATACTAGTTATGTGTATATTTTATCCAAATATGTAAACACTAGTTGTTGTACATATGTATTACTTAAATCATAAAATCACTTATACTTGTTTTAGTGTTTTATGTGAAAATGTGAATATGTTAGAAACAGTTAGTTCAAACCATTTACGTATTTTATTTGTTTCGTTAATATGATTTTACGTTTGTTATCGACAAAACATTAGAAGATCGTAAAATATAAATAAACGTTTTTACGGCTTATTTGTATTAACATAAGATTTCTAATTCTATAATGCGAGATAATAGGTAGGCCGGTAGTTTTTAAAAAACATGACTCACACACAAACTTGGACAAGGATTCTCTCAAGTTATAAGCACTAATGAAAACTGCAACAATGAAGGCATAAAAAGTCATTTTTGCTTTATATGTCGAAAAGTAGACAACTAAGAGCCCTCGGTGTCGCCTCGCCCTCACACTTCGCCATCGGCCGCCGTGACACCGGCATCCTTCGCCGTCGGCCGCTGTGGGTTGGAGCTTCGTTCTGACGACGAGGCAAAGTTCTGACACACCACAATTTTTTTTTCTTTTCTTTTTTTTTTTTTTTTTTTTGTTTTGTTTTGGAATATGAAAATATTTGAAAGATGAATTTGTGTGCGTGTGATGAAGAAGAAAACAGTTTTTAGTTTATTTTATTTTATTTGTAAGGTGGGCAGCTGGAAGTAGGGTTGAGGAAGAAGGAAGAAGAAGGTTGTGATAATTTAGGTTGGCTTGTTGCTTAAATATTTAATTAAATGGGCTACAATTTTACATGGCAAAATGTACAAAAAATGGGCTACAAATGTAAAATAATGTACAAAAGATGGGCTGAGAAGTTTTACATTCAACTTTTTTTTTTTTTTTTTTTTTTTTTTTTTTTTTTTTTTTTTTTTAAATGTTTAATTTATAATTTTTTTTAAATATATTGTATGTTATTTTTATTTTAATAAATAAATTTAGTTTATTTGGAAATTTGAAAAAAAAAAAAAAAAAAAAAAAAAAAAAGTTGTAGTGGTGGGCCTCAAATGAAGAGGTTGAGGTTTGTTATAGTGAAGGGGGGGGGGGGGGGTTTGTTGTGGTTAGTTGTGAAGAACTGGGATGCTGATGTGGCGCTGAGGTGACTCTGATGAAGAGGGGAGGCTTGTTATGACACCTAGTCCTTTAAGAGCACAAGGTGTCACGATGAGGCATACCCTCTTCATCAGTGCCACCTCAGCGCCACATCAGCATCCACTTCTCCACAACAAACCCCCCCCTCACTCATAACAAACTTCAACCTCTTCATTTGGGGCCCACCACTACCACTTTATTTATTTTTATTCAATTTTCCAAATAAACTAAATTGATTTCATTCAAAATAAAAATACAATACAATATACTTAAAAAAAAGTTATAAATTAAAAAATAACAATAATAAAAAAAAAAAAAAAAAAGGTTTGTAAAACGTCCCACCCACAATCACTTATTAAAAAAAAAAAAAGAAAAAAAAAAAGTCTTTCTTCTTCCCAAAAGTCTTACACACACAAACACACCTCAGTAACATTATTTATTTATCCATGTACAAAATTAAATATCCATTGCTTGTCAGAAGCTATCTTCGTCGTCAGAACGAAGCTCCTCTCCACGGCGGAGGACGGCGAACGACGCCGGTGTCACGGCGAAGCGCCACGTTGGACGACGAACGGTGATGGCGAAGCGACACCTTCCCCTCTAAGAACATCTATATAAGAAAAAGAAAAAAAACACTATTATTCACAAACATATGTGTGTATAGTGTACGCAAATAAATGCTCTTTTTAATACGTTTATGCGCGTGCAAACATAAGAAGAAAAATTACCTTTTTTTTAAATAACAAACACAATCTTAGTGTTACATTATTTTCTTTTCTGAATTATTAAATTATCTTTTTAATTGAAAATTATTTTCGACTAATTAAAAAAAACACATAAAATTTTGTAAAGAGAACACTTAATTGCATTATCAGCAAACTAAATGTTATTTCTTTCGTCTTAAAATAACTGTTCATACTTTTAACAATTTTTTTTTACTTAAAACTAATAATTGTCTAATGTTCAATCTCCATAATACTCTTTTAAAACTTGAATTTTAGTTTTTTGCTTACTTTTTCACATAAAAATCCGACTTGCCTTGAATGTTCCCTCCAAAAAATTTAAAAATATTCATGACAACCTTTAACAACTTTTTTTGAATGTAGTTTCTAGATTTTTTTTTAATTAATAATTTCTACAAAACTATCTACAAACTATATTAAATAAGATATCATATTACAGTTTTTTTATATTATTGTGTTAGTTCATGGTTGATGAAAACAAATGATATAAAATGATTGATGTTATTGATGAACAAGTTTCAAATCAAAATGACAAAATGAGGTTAATATAATTATGATATTTAATTTATTGCATCTAATATTTTGTGTTGGCAGGAGGATGGATGAAGATATGAGAATGCTCTTACAGATTCATCAAATTCTTGCTCCCGATCTCGATCCGTATTTCAATCCCAATATTACATTTATAACCGTTTGTCACTATTGAATCACATTCCTATAAGGAGCAGCTAATCCAACTTCTTGAGATATTGGGCCTGTTTGGCAAGAGCTTTATTTGGGAGCTGTTAGCTTTTTGTTATAAAATAATCTCTTCTAAAATAAATAGCTCCGTTTGGATACGTTTGGATGCATTAACTTCAAGCTTTTATTTCAAACAAATAGCTCCTAAATGAAAAGCTGATTCATGAAGCTTTTTAAATATTTTGGAGCTGTTAAAACTTTAAATTACTGATATACCCTCTAAACATTTGTTTATAATTATGTATATGTCCTTTTACGTCATTTTACATCTTATAATTACATTTAACAGCTAACTTACCAAACACTTTTATTGAAAAAAAGATACAGCTTGTAGCTCATGTTAACAGTTTTGCAGTTAACAGCTTACAGCTTACAGTTTACAGCTTACAGCATACAACTTACAGCTAGTTTTGCCAAACATACCCATTGAAGAACAAACGTTTGCTGTTTTTTGACAACCTTTGAAGGGTACCCTACATGGCACCTCTTTTAAACAAGGTTTTAAAGCTCCTGTTTCCATTTGATAGTTTTTTTCTCGTTGTTGATACCGGCAAGACCCAGCCAGATGTAGTACCTCCATACCCAAAAGGGGGCGCTAGTTAAAAGAAAAGAATTTTTCTCCCGGGAAAGGAATCTATCTATCTGGTATCCCAAATATTTTAACCAATTGAAAAAAAAAAAAAAAAAAAAAAAAAAAAAAAAATGGGTAAAAATTTATAGGGAGTCTAGAGTTCTCAAAAAACATTTTCGGCTCAATTTTAAAAGAAAATATATTCTTTCAAAATCAATCAAATCACTCTTCATTTTTAGTCATTTGCTTTTTATTTTCTTCCTTAATTTTCCTTAACAAAACAACTTTTTATTTTATTTTATTTTATTTACTTTCCATTTTAATTAATGGAAATGTAATACCCCAAAAGAGCCTTTTTCATCTTCTTTACTACACATCTCCTTAGTTTGTTCCCAAGAAAGACAACAACGTTCCAAACAACAGGTAAACAAACACCTCTTTTAATCTTATGGTCAAAAGATAATGAATCTTTTGTTACCAACTTTGGTTTAGAAATATAAAACATAAAGTTCAGAACTTTATAACTTAATCCTACTTTTAGCATTCAAAACAACATGTAATAATGTCATTGTTTATGTTTGTTGAAGTTAATGATCATGGGTTTATTATGTTACCACTTGTTTGGGAAAAAGTACATAACTGGACCTTATAAATCTAGTTTTTTACATTTTTGGTCCCTAAGAACACTTGAAGCATAAATCTTGACTGAGAATCATGAATCTTGGATTAGGGTTTTGTGATAATTTATTTATTTATTTATTTATTTATTTTTTATTATATATTTTTTTAATACTTTTGAAAGTTTTAGTTGTTTTGATAGAGTAAGTTACATTTACGGATATGTTTGGTAAGGAGCTTAAGAGCGTTTAGGAGCGTTTAGAATCAAAAGCTCGTTTGCGAGAGAGCGTTTAGCATTTTATTTTGTATAAAACTACTACTTGAATATTTACATTATTTTACACTTTATAAGCACTCGTACATAGAGCTACATTACTAAATACATTTATAAATAAACTGTTGCCGCTAATTTTGTCAAACAATTAGTAGTTCTAAAATAATATATGGATGTTATATTTTAGTGATTAGGGCTGATTGTTTCAGCTTATGTAGTGGGCTTATGAGCTTATTGAAAGTTTTAAAAGCCAATAAGCTCACTTTTTTGGGCTTGCGAGCTTATTTGCTTTTCCAACTTTTAATGAGCACATAAGACCACTAGATAAGCCGAAACAAACACCCCCTTTGGAATACAGTTTTGTGAGTAGTCTGTTTTTCAGTCTCTTGAGGTTCCGTTTTTGTGATTGTTGTTATAGTAAAGTTAAAATATATAATTTGTTAAGCTGGATGTTGTAGTCTGTTTTTGGTTTTGCTGTTTCTCATTTGTTTGCTTCGTCTGTGCCTTATAGGCTCAGGGTTGTGTCTCGGTTTTGTTTCTTTGGTATGTGATATATGATGGCTTTTTGGAAAGGAATGTATAATTTGCAGTATTGTTTGTAATATTTTTGATGTTATGTCTGAAAAACTATTGAATGTAAAAAAATTTGGATTGTTTTTGCTAAATGGAGGTTTTCTGATTTTGTAAATTGCGAACCCCTTAAAAAAAGGCATTCGGGAATCTCGAATGATTCTAGGTTCAGCAGTCCAATACCAGAAACTAGTGATCAAAGGGGTCGAAATGCAAAAGCTCGAGATGTATAGGGTCCACTTAGGTGGTTTTGTTCTCTTTTAGACTTTTAGCCCTTTTTCAGTCATCGGTTAGTTTTTGTTTCAACTGTGTTTATAGCTGACCTTGTACTTGTTCTTTGATCTTAGATGGCATCCTTCCTTGTGAAACGCGTTGCTTCTAATCTCTTGAGGGTCAGATCAGTCGCCTCATCTTCTCGTTTATTTAGCACCAAGGGTTACGAGTTTGTTCAATATGACACTAAGGATGAATGCATCCTAAAGTGTGATGACAGCCTTGGGTCTTCTGCTGCCCGTGGTGTAGTCAATGGTGCGTATTTGATTCCCAGAATTTTATATTCGTACAACAAATATTTCATTCACACTTGTAAAGTTGAAAATGCAAAGGTATATAAAAAATCAACACAACGAAATCAGGTTTAAAAAAGTGTGTGGAAGTAAGATACTTGTGGTTTTTGATTATTAGGCTAATAAAAGTCATTGTTTATTTATAATCAAATCGTTTAACGTTTTTTTTATTTTATGATTTCAGAAGCGTTTGCTCCTCATACCTCACCAACTGAAAATTTGGCTCGTCTGTTAAACTGGTCGGATTTGCGCATTCAGTACGTACATGGAACCCACGTGTTCCCTAGGTGGAGTGTGGTGGAGGACGACAAAGCCCTCTATATACACCGGGACATGACTGCAAAAGACATAGAAGATGTCAGGGAATCTGCTAAGGAATTTATGTCCGGAAACCATGAAGAAAACTTTAGTCTACCTGTTTCAGTTTCAGAGGAGGAGTATATTACTGGAAACGTCAAGGAAAACTTTAAGCAATATGATCCAAAGAGGAATGCGTTCCCTATTATCGACATTATGAGGGGAGATGAATATGCACCTACTGGCGAGTATTACTATCATGTGATGAAGGATGCTAAAGAAGTTGATGAATTTGTGGAATCACTTAATGGTATAACTATAACCTGTTTATATATAACAAATTGTTTCAAGGAAAACTTTAAGTGGATTTTAATTTTTTTTTGTATCGTTTGTTTTAATCTTTACTTGAACAGGATCACCGGATATTGTCAATGGTAACATAAGTGCATCGATAAAAGTGTATGCCGTACCACACAAACCACAAGCAGTTTATGTTATTGTGGTATTAGGGAACCCGCAGACTCGCAACCCTTATGGAGGTTATGCCATGGAGATATTTCTGGATAACAGTCTCTACAATTTCTATGGTACCAAGACGGATTTTACGGGTGTCAATAGGAAGTTTTTTATTCCTAAGAAGAAAGTGGAGGGGACTCAAACTATTGGAGGAAATTTGATCTTTTTTCACGAGAAGAAGTTTATCAAACCAACCCCATGGCGGCCTACGTAGGATCATGTCTCCCGCATGGTTTCTAATGATCAATGATGTTCTCTAGAATCTCAAAATCACATAGTTTACATTTATATCGATGTTTTTTTTACTTAGCCTATGGGTTTTTGTTGTTGATTAACTGGCTACATGGTTCTTAATGTCGTACGGCTGGCTGTTCAGTTATGACGACTCTCATAACTTTTAGGCCTTTTTGGTCGCGCATAACATGTTTCTGTCTTTTCGCAAATGCACCCATATCACTAGCCCATGTTCCATGCAAGTTATTCCATTCTTGTTTGAGTTTCATTATGTATTATCAGTTGCTAAATTTTTGTTTATGCAAATGTTGCTGATAAAGATCGACTCAAGAACCTGACTACCTATTGACGAGCTTGGTTCAGGATATATCCGAGCTCAATTTAAAATATCGAATATCTCGAAAAATACTCATTAGAAACCAGGTTTATTTAGTCAACCTCGATTCAAGAGATCAATCAAATGCAGCCTGAATGAATACGGGTACGAAAAAACTTCACTTGTTCACAGTCCTAATTATATAAGGCTCTCAAAGCTTAATACCAATTCAAGTCTTGTCTTTACATGCTCAAGTTTGAATGAAAACACTTGATGTCCAAAATGGGTGTGTCAAGTCATAACGGGTAAGTTTTGTTACGACTGATACATATTGGTCCGACCGTCCGGGTTGACCCAAAACAATTAATGTCCCAATCACAGTTCATTAATAATATTACTCAGGAGATTTTACCATTGAAATATACTTAGAGAGACCTTTTTGACCCATTTGACCCATTTCCTTATTAAGAAAGTTTCATTTTGTGGCTTCACAGTAATGACCTGAATAGACTATTACATAAGTCAATTGATTGGTCGAAACTTCCATCTTCGTAACAAAATGGACCCATCTAAGTAAGATGTGTCTTTAAATACTAACAATCCTTCGATGGAACCTCTATAAACTCAAAAAGGGTGTGAAGTCCATAACAACAAGTGACCGTCTTGATGAGGCTAAATTTCTGCAAAGTACACCGTATCTACAAAAGTACAGGTGAAAATGGCGGGTTGACCAATGGGTCAAAAGTCACATTAGGTAACTTTTTGAGTTTTTGATATAGGCCCGAACATAAAAGATGTTTTAATGCTAACTTGGGTAGATTTCAGATTGAACTTAATCATATGACAGTTTATTTCTTAAAGTTCTAAAGATTTACCTGTTCATATCCGTTTTCTCTTACATTGGATTCTTTTATGGACAACAAGCCAAAACCGTTACGAGAGTAATGTTGAGTATATGATATATAAAATATAATAAAACATAAAGACATCAAGAGTATACAGCGGAAGACTTAAAGATCATAACAAATAAATTAATTAACTGAAAGTATGCGTAACGTACCTCTTGCGAATGTCAGATCTCTTGAGCAAACCAAAGAAGTGGTTTAGAGAGTTGTCCCTTACCGTTCTACAACTCAAACCAAAATGGTGTAAGAATAATGTCTTACTACCACGTTCTTGTACACACGAATTAACCAACGAATCAAGCGATTGCTAGATCTAACACAAGTCCTCGTTTATGAAAAACGAAACCAAACTCCCTTACTTGGGGTGTTCGGCCGAATATAGGACAAGAGAGAGGAGAGGAGAGATCTAGGGTTAATTCAATGCACAAGTGTATGAAACCCTAGAACCTAACCCTCTTTATATACTAGTAGGTAAACTTAGGGAACAAGTTTATGAATTAGGGCTTTGGAAAGGCCCCTATGGCCGGCCATGTAGACAAGCCCAAAGGAAATCCATAACTTTTCCAAGTTTTCCATTTCTAGTCCTTTATCTTTTCATTTAACGGTCGTTGGTCATTTTTCCGTTAAATACTTAACGATCGTTAACCGGACTTAATGTGCAATAATTAATCGTAAACATAAACATTTATTATTAACTTTAATTCTCATTCGCTAATGTGTGCAATCCCGTGATCACGAGTTCGAATCCGGACATTCACATGTTTGTAAATATATACATTTCCAACAGCTCCCACTTGGATATGTTTACAAAACGTGAAATGACATTGGTTAGCGTCTAGCAACACGCCAATGCCCCCGGTACAACTCGTGTATGGTTTTCTGGAGAAAAACCAAGTTTGATGATTCATCATCATATTCATCCTTTTGTTTCTAATACCATGTTAATAAGAATATGGATCTTACTCATTTCTTAATTAACTATTATGTTTCTCGCTTTATATGATTTATTAAGATTATCAATTCTTCTGAACAGAAGACCTTGGGTATGGCCATACAAACATCTTAACAATCCTACGAGGGGCCCATCAGTATTATACTTCAAAATGAATTTGAAGGAAACAAATCATGTTTTGACTACAAGCAGAATTCATAAATTTTGCAACACTTCTGAAAACAACCCTTATAACTACCAGTTACATATAGCGTTAGATTGCTTCACAAAAATGCACTACATCCATGACATATCTCTGGTATCTCAAGTCAGAGGATAAATATTCATGATATACTTAATGACAAAGATCCATAAAGTATCATCATGTGGGTGGGATAAGTCCTATACTCAATCCATTGAATATCATCTGAAATTAGTCATGCTACGCATCAATATACTTTCAAGTATATTCTAACTAATACTCAGATTTGTCTTAATTCGATATCATTCCCATGTTATTGATTGACAACGGACTATTTAGAATAACTTAAGTTATTCAAGGATTTAAACATGCAAATACATGATACAATATTATAAATGAAATTAAACGTATACCGTACTTTAATTCATTATAAATAATAATTGTTTAACATCCTTTATCCAAATACTAAATAGATCAATGCATGATAATACTAGTTAATGAATTTTGCCACAAGTCATGAGAATCATACTTGTTGACAAGGCATCATTTCAATTAACTTTGATCTATAGGAATTCTGAGAATACTTATTTCAAGAATTCAATAAGTGAATTTCTTGTATATGTTTACACATATCTTGATATTGTCATATCATTCCATAAGGTGCGTGATAACCTGAACCACCCTTTTATGACAATCATCTTTCAAAACTTTAAAGTTTTAAAGTATTCTTTATTCTTTAATGTATAATGCAACTATGCTCTTAGTTGAGCATAACTAGTCATCATCAAGGATACCATGACTAGAATTGAGTGTCATCTCAATTATACCAGCATCATTGTGTACAATAATATGCTCTTTAAACATCCGTAAACTTTGAACAGTTATAGTGTAATGTTGGTGCCTACCAAAACTCAAGTTTGTTGGCAATGACAATTATGAAATAATTGCCATATTTTCATCCATAGAATCTAGGAGCATCTCCAGATTGTGGATTGTGATTCTAAATCCAAACATATTTCTTTTAAAATATTTATTACACTAACAACTTTCAATGTTGTCAAATCATCTTGTAATCAAGCATGATACAACAATCTTATACACAACATGATGTACATGATGAATCTTCAAGTTAGACTTTAAGATCTCATTCATATTCTATCTTGTTCTATTAGACTCATTTATTTACCGCATATGTTTATAAACATATATTCCAAATGTCTTATTTCCAAATCTTACAAATGAAGTTTCATTCCCAACTAAAACTTAATTTTGGTGGAATGTAGTTGCCCATACAACATATAAGATTTAAGAAAATAAAAATAATACTCCCACTAGCTTTCAGGAATACTTATGAGCTATCTTATTTTAATTATTAAATCAAACATGGATTTAATATTAAACATAAGAATCATCTCCTAGATGCATGCATATATCCATTCATGGATTCTTGCAGTCTGTACATATTCAAAGATTATTTGAATTCATAAAACTCCTTTGCATTATTTATCGTCCTCGCAAAAGTAATTCAAGTACAAAGAGTTTTGATATTCATTGTCAAAATTTCATGTCAATGAAAGTAAGTATGACAATTATAATCTTTATAATTCTATTTAATGTATCTAGAAAAGAATATTTAGTCATAGTTAATTGCTTAATTATGATTAATATTATTATCACTAGACATGCATTAAATATGTGTACAATATTGTCCATATGATTTCTACACAAAGATTTAAACCACTAGGGTTTCCATCCTTTGAAGAAACTCATAATAACTATTAAGATAAACCAAGTATCTAAAGTTGATTATCTTTATGGACAACATCTCAACATTCATAGTATGATTGATTTACCACAATTCAACATTTGGTAAAATTCATCATTATGATTAACAGGCTTACCATGATCCTGTAACTCATATTCCCCAGCATATTAAATATCTGAGATATCCTTACGGATCTATGAATGACAATTCCATCATATTAAGGTCTATCATTTTCATGTTTAGCCTCATCATAATAATTGCTAGTGCATTTTAGAAGATTATGTATTTTGTAATTCAATCTTTCAAGATCTAAACAAAACTCCCACTTGCCTTTTAAAAATTTAAAGATTACCTTTAAATATTTTAGCAAGTAGAGCAACAATACATTGTTCTCTTTTGGGATATTACAAAAAACATTGACAGTTCCTGACATTAGTTTGTTACAACTCACTCTATAAGTAGTTTAACAAAATTCAGAACTTCATTTATAAGACTTAATGTGATTCATCACATTCCATAAACAAATGGTGTCTTATCAATCTTCTAGGTTGGAGTCTTATTGAGTATATTCAATCTATACTCAATCTACTAACCTTGATACCTTTTGGAAGAAACTATAGTTATCTTGAATCAAACATGCCAATAGATTTTGATTCTTCTAACTGAACATACCATAAAACTATGGTATTTCATTAGAATTAATATTGTAAGATAATCTAACAATATTTAAGATAACCATCTACTCTTTGGCTCATCTATTTACCAACAAAGTAAAACTTAATGGTACAATAGAATTACCAAGTCAATTGCATGTATTATAATACAAGTATTTTTGATCAAGTCAAAAGACATATAAGTTATAATCTCACTATACGTTATAAGTCATTGATCAACTCATTGACTTCATGCATATGTTTTAAAACATAGCAAGTTAACGTCTTACTTTATATTGTAATTCTTGTATTAAAAGACTTCATGTTTGTGACTTTACAAAATCATAAACATTTATAATAAAAGTAATTATGAACACCACCTCAGGTTTCAATTAATATTTCAAGTTAATATTTACTACATATATTTAAGTCATTCAACGAATACTTAAATTCAAAGTAGTATTAGATTATTTCATTTAATTATGTTATTCCATGAAATGTTCAACGTAAGAAACTGCAAAATCATCCATGCTCGTTCTCACGACACGTGGATATTTTACCTTGGGCTACAATCTAGTTCACGTTCTCACGCAATATAAATTGTAACTACAAGTGTTTCTTAAATATTGAATAACATAAATATTTAAAATAAATTAGTCTTTGTTATCATCTTGACACATGTTCTTAATAAGGCAATCATACATATTTAAATGTATACTTCCTATTAGAACGTTATTCTCTTACTTTACAGTCAAGAGAATCCATTTAAATCATATTAATATGTGTTGTACCTTGCACACAATAAAGATTTCTCCCACTTGTGCATGGAACAACATCATGTAACATATAAACAACACGATACACGTTCGTTTATTTGATTAATATGATTTGTGTCATAGATATAACTAGTAGATATAGGACTGTTTTGATTTGTAAGGAAACGCACATGACAATCCTTAAAAAAACATAAGTGCCTACAATTGGAAAGTAATTATCTTTTAAGATAATCTGGGTTACTACACAGGAAATAAGGCTTGTAGCTCCCACTGAATTAGAAATCAATAAAACAACTTCTTATTCAGTAATGCAACACAAATGCTCCCACTGAATATGACAACATTGTAAGTGTTGCATAACCAGTGAAAACAACTTGCTTGCTTTTTACTTTCCTACACCTTTAAAGAACCATACGTAATCATTACTAAGGTACTAAAAGGTGTATTCTACTTTATAAATGATGGGTTATCCATCAATGTTATTAACTCGACAAATTGGGTATGCAATTTCTTCTTTAACAGGCCTACCATGCCCATACTGGTATGTAGCACCTTTAAAGGCTAAAGCCAAACAACTAGATAAAATATACTAGTTTGCCTTTTACCAATTTTCGCGGTAATTAGTCTAACTTCTAATTTAGTAACTCACATACATATTTTCCAGTTAACCAACATTCATGTTGTTACAAAAGGATTCATTCACCAAATGAAGGTAATGAAATCTTTATGGAAAATAAGATGTGCAATTCATTGCTATGAGTTACATTTAGAATTTAGACAATTCAAATGTTCCTATTATACCTTTCTCATTCATGAAAAGGAATAGGATTGAGTCTCATGCTTCTCCCATGGAAAAGAGACTTCGTTTGTCTTTTCGGTAAATTATTCTCGATCAAACATTTGTTTGAAAGCATAATGGATCAATTTACTGATCAAAGACTAAACCTCGTTTACGGTTAAATGTTGCATTTATACATTCAAAAGAATTACAAAATTCAATTTTAGTATTTTCGATAATTTTCCTTTTCAATAAACAATTAAATACCCAAGGTTCATATTCATATAACCAATTAATTATTATTGAAACTAGGATCCAAATTGTCATAATTTCATCACGTCAGTTGATCTGCTAGTAATGAACCTTATACAAAATGGTAGAGCTATTGCTCAATTGCCAATTTCAAATGCAATTCCTAGATTTATGGGATTTACATATAGCCAATATCAATCGCCATGTAAACATGTTTATCCCATCTTATGCCTTGAGTTTTCAGTTTTCACCGCCTAACTCAATTAAGTTGTCCAACTTAAGAAACTGCAAAATCGTCCATGCCCGTTCTCACGACACGTGGACATTTTACCCTTTGATTAAGATCTAAGTCACGTTCTCACGCAAATAGAAAGTAATCTTAGGTGTTTCCGTTTCGTTGGATGGCATATAACTTAAATTAAAGGGTAATAGTTTTGATGTTAAATCAAATATGTACAAAGATGTCATGCATTCATCTTTGTAGCATAGTTTTTATTAAAACATTTATATCTTGTTTTAATGTATAAGCTTTTCACCATCAAACTTTAATTGAGGTATTGGATTCACCAATTAAGGAATTTAGTGTTAATTATCATCCATTATACCGTACTTTTGCATAAGTGTAAACACTTAGTATTTCGGATAATTACCACCGAAGTGGTGCATGGAATTAAAACTAATTCGCCCTTAAGATGAGCTTGCACATTTAATGGCTTACTAAGTAGCTCCATTCGAACTTACAGAGGGCAGAGGACCAGGTACGCGCTAAAGCACAACCTTAGACATCCTTTCAGTGTGACTGTGCGCACTTCTTTAAACCCCTTTTATTAGTTCATTCTCATGGGTGAGCCTTTCAGACCATTTGTACCAAAGTCATCAATCAATTAAACGATTATGATTACTATTCTTAAAAATACATGTTTCACCATTGTTTAGGTCAGTTTATTTTTCTTGTAAAAATACCCTTGTTACAAAACACAAACAAGCAAGTATTTATAAAAATAAACAAATAAACAATGAATGCATAACAAATAAAGGTCATGCATATCAAATAGCCACATGCAAACGGTTTTGATAAATCCTATTAATAACCAATTCTAGATCATGTCAATATGCATATATTTAATTAAGACTTTCACCCGTTTGACATAATGTACAAGGTGAACCACATGCATCGATTCATCGATTGCGTAAGTCAAAACTAAATATATACCACGTAGCACATAATTGATTAAATAATAATTATTGAGGTCTTCCCCAATTTAAGATCTATCATAATTTAATGTATATCACTTAAAACATGAAAGACATACAATAAAAAACAGATCCATGATAAAACATGCAGATAATAATCATGGATATAAATTACACTTAACAATTAATGCAATTAAACAGAGTTACGCATAAACACATAAAGTTGCATGCATCTTAGGGTTTCTAATCCAATTAAAACAATAGTTTACAAAACCCTAATTAGGGCACCAAAAAATGCCCCCCCTCAAAATTAGGGTTTAGGTTTTGCAAACCCTAGATCTAAGCATACAAATAATAACACATTTATGTTTATTTTAATTATGTGTTTCAGTAATTAATTACTTGTTATACAAGGCTCGTGATGCCACTGTTGAGTATATGATATATAAAATATAATAAAACATAAAGACATCAAGAGTACACAGCGGAAGACTTAAAGATCATAACAAATAAATTAATTAACTGAAAGTATGTGTAACGTACCTCTTGCGAATGTCAGATCTCTTGAGCAAACCAAAGAAGTGGTTTAGAGAGTTGTCCCTTACCGTTCTACAACTCAAACCAAAATGGTGTAAGAATAATGTCTTACTACCACATTCTTGTACATACGAATTAACCAATGAATCAAGCGATTGCTAGATCTAACACAAGTCCTCGTTTATGAAAAACGAAACCAAACTCCCTTACTTGGGGTGTTCGGCCGAATATAGGACAAGAGAGAGGAGAGGAGAGATCTAGGGTTAATTCAATGCACAAGTGTATGAAACCCTAGAACCTAACCCTCTTTATATACTAGTAGGTAAACTTAGGGAACAAGTTTATGAATTAGGGCTTTGGAAAGGCCCCTATGGCCGGCCATGTAGACAAGCCCAAAGGAAATCCATAACTTTTCCAAGTTTTCCATTTCTAGTCCTTTCTCTTTTCATTTAACGGTCGTTAGTCATTTTTCCGTTAAATACTTAACGATCGTTAACCGGACTTAATGTGCAATAATTAATCGTAAACATAAACATTTATTATTAACTTTAATTCTCATTCGCTAATGTGTGCAATCCCGTGATCACGAGTTCGAATCCGGACATTCACATGTTTGTAAATATATACATTTCCAACAAGTAATGCCATTTCTGGTCCCGAGATAGCTTGACATATAGTTAATAGGTAGAAGATGTAAAACTTTTATTTGACAAACTATAGCGATAAGTTATCACGTAAGGCGCCACAAATGACATTGCATAGTTATAAGTTGTTTGCAAATAAACCAAACACAACATGAGCTAACTTTGAGTCTTAAAAACATAACAAGAAGGTGTCATTTGTAATGGGCACGGTCAATAGTATTGTCAAGGGTAGGCTAAAAATGTACGGCGTAGAAGATAATCCCCAAGCACTTTACATCTTCGTAGTCTTGGGGGAACCGGAGACTTGCGGCCCTTATGGAGGTTACGCTGTTGAAATATTTCTAGATGATAGTTTCTACGATATCTATGAAATCCAGCCGGATTTAACGGGTGATAACTTTTCGTCCCCCTTATCTGCCTTCAGGGTATGGAGCCGCGTCGTTCGATATGGCGTGCTTCCCAGGGTCACCACTCCATTGATGGCAATCAGAGGTACGCACACAGATATTGCAGAAGCAAACAACAAAAAATAAAGAACAAAGTAAGTTGCCACGAACACGCAATTATGTTTATTGAAGAAACTAACTCAAAACTTCAATTCGGTACAAAGGTACCCTACCCTTCTCGGTATATATAGACTAAACTAAACGTATTAGACTATAACTAGGATTACACATTAAACCTATCCTAAACCAATGAGGACTACTCCATATTAGGATAAATATTAGACGAGTTGGACTAACACTCCAACTAGGACTTCTACTGAAACCTGATCCACGCATTCTAGCCATAATCAGACTTCAGAAATTCCCAACAATCACCCCCTGAATTTCTGAGTCGAAGAGGGTAACTCTTGCACACCAAGTAACGATCTCATCTTCTTGAACCTTATGCGCGCCAAGGCCTTCGTCAATGGGTCTGCTCTTTGTTCTTCACCGGATATATGCTCAACAATTACCTGCTCATTCCCAGTCACTTCCGCCAATAACTCCCTTAGCCAAATTGCTTGACACGCAGCTCTAGTAACCGCCATGAACTCAGCTTCACACGAAGATAACGCCACGGTAGTTTGATTTTGTGAGCACCATGCAATAGGTGATGTACCGAGATAAAAAAACATGTCCGGTAGTACTCCGTCCATCATCAATATCAATATTATGACTGCTAAATCCCACAAGTCTTATGTCATTACAACGATTGTATTTAATTCCAAACGAAGTCGTACCTTTAAGATAGCGTAGGATTTACTTGATTGCACGAGCATGTGATTCTCTTGGACTTTGCATATATCGACTAACAACTCCAACCGAGTAAGTCAAATCTGGACGAGTGTGCAAGAGGTAACGCAAGCAACTCACAACATTTCGATATTGAGTAGCTTCAACTTCTGGTTCATCTTCTGCTTTTGTCAACTTGAGTCCCGGTTCCATCGGACATAAAGTTGCATTGCAATCTTCAATACCAGCTTCTTTCAAGATCTTCCTTGCATATCTATCTTGCTTGATCTCCACGCAATCCTTTTCTTGTGAGACTTCGATACCTAAGTAATAAGTTAACTCACCAAGATCTGACATTTCAAATTGAGACACCATTCTCCTTTTGAACTTATTTATGAGGTCTAAACTTGTCCCAGTCACGAATAAATCATCTACATTAACTATAACAATGATAAATTCTCCATTGGGCACATTTCTATAGATCGCATTTTCGTGCACACATTGTAGAAAACCCATCTCTTTTAAAGTATTATCGAGCTCCTTTCGATCCCTATTTAGAAGAGCCGTTCTCATATCCAAGTGATGAATCTTCCATCCTTTCCCGGCTGCGAGAGCAATCAAGAGTCGTATGGTCTCGAGTCGAGCTACCGGCGCGAATACTTCATCAACTTCATTGTTGTTCAACTGATTCTTGTTCCTCTTCGTTTGTATCTTCTTTACCAACTTTTAGTTGAGCTTTATAAAGGCGATTTGCACTACGTGGTACCTTTATAAGTAAATTTCCACAACTATCTCGCATGGTTAAGAAATCACCTCGCATACTAATATCATAACCAAATATTGTAGTTTGTCCAAGACTTATCACATTACTACGAAGAGCGGGAATATAATAGACATCTTTCAACAATCTTTGTTCTCCATTTTTACCTTGGAACAAAATCGAGCCTTTTCCCTTTATGCTCACACATGAACCATCTCCGAACCTAACACGTCCAGTAATATTTTCATTTAATTAAGAAAAGTAAGAGTAATTACTTGTCATGTGATTACTTACACCATTGTCAAAATACCATACATCATCTTCATCGGCATTTGGTTCGCACTTTGGTGGAGTGTACTTTTCTTCATTCATGAAAGTCATTTCTTGAATATGGTTCATCATAAAGAACGTACCTTCCTCATGATACACATCTTTCTCTTGCGTCTCATTAAGGTTAAATTCATGGTTTCGGTTTCGTTTAGGGCATCTTGAAACAAAGTGTCCGTACTCATCACAACGGTAACACTTTATATGCGAGAGGTCACGTTTCTCATGTTGTTTACCCTTTTGTTCATTATCTTCACGGTTTTTCGAGGAGTCACGTTGACATTGGTTTTGATTGTTGTCGCGTTCGCTACCTTGACCACGACCTCGAGAGTATGAACCACGTCATCTTCCTCCGCTTGAGTCATTATTCCTGTAGGAATTATCGGTTCTAACATAAAGCAAGTTTTCTTGAGCATCGTTTGCTTTATCTTTTTCTTTGACTCTTTCTTCATATGCTTTCAATCGTCCAACCACATCCTCAAACCCCGTTTCTTTAAGATCTAAAACTTGCTCTAGGGCTGCCACGATATGGACAAAACGTCTAGGAAGACTTGTGCGAAACTTCTTTACTAGCTTGTGTTCCGACATGACTTCTCCAAGCGTGGTTGATTTAGACGCAATACCTAATAACTTTGCAGCATATTCGTCTATGGTACCGTTATCTGACATCTTCAGATTCTCGAACTTCGTAATTAGGGTTTGAAGCCTCGCTTCCTTCACATGATCAGCCCCTAAGTTACGAGTTTTTATCGCTTCACACATCTCCTTCCCGGTTTTCAAATTCCCGATTTGCAAAATCAAATCTTGTGGGATCGATTGAAACAATAATCCTTTAACTATATTATTTTTCTTGGCATCGTCTGAGCCCGGATCTACCACATCCCATACTCCATGAATTCCAAGAAGAACTTCCATTCGCATAATCCATATAGTGTAATTGGTTGACTTTAATAATGGGCACTGAAACGTCAAACTTAACTCTTTTGTCGGCGGTGGTGGGTTAGAACCTGATGGGTCTCCCGTCATCCTGGTTCTTCTTCTGGACCGTGAATAAGTTTGTAACGGGGAACTTTCCAGCCCTTATATCACGGCTAGATTAAGTTAAAAAAATGATGAGAAAATCAACAGCCTTGAGTACTTTTTCAACTTATTGATGTATTGTAATCAGTAAAAGAAAAGTGGGTTGAGATAAGTGGGCTGAGATAATCACGACCCAACTAACTGGTTCACAGGTTCCTGGCGATCTTAATTTAAGGTTCACAGGTTCCTGACGATCTTAATTTAAGGTTTCAAACACGCTGGTACAAGCACGACAAAGCTTTGATCAGTTTAAACACTCTAATCACTCACGCAATTAAACCTCTTGATCGCAGGTTTTAATCCAACAATTTTCTGACCTACTTAACCCCTAAATCGCAGGTTACAGGTTTTTTGTTTGCTTGTCCAACGCAGGTTCCCAGGCTGTTGTAATCAATCAGATAATGGACGCTGATTGTGACCCTTAGACGCAGCAACAATCCTCCACGATTCACCACAAGCTCTGAAACCAATTGATGGTAATCAGAGGTACGCACACAGATGTTGCAGAAGCAAACAACACATAAAATAAAGAACAAAGTAAGTTGCCAGGAACACACAATTATGTTTATTGAAGAAACTAACTCAAAACTTCAATTCGGTACAAAGGTGCCCTACCCTTCTCGGTATATATAGACTAAACTAGACATATTAGACTATAACTAGGATTACACATTAAACCTATCCTAAACCAATGAGGACTACTCCATATTAGGATAAATATTAGACGAGTTGGACTAACACTCCAACTAGGACTTCTACTGAAACCTGATCCACGCATTCCAGCCATAATCAGACTTCAGAAATTCCCAACATCCATAGGTCAGCGAACAATGAGATAGTTATACCAAAGAAGAAGTCGATGCGGATTGTAACTATTGGAGGAAATATGATATTTTTTTGCGAGAAAAGGTTTTATAAACCGACCCTTTGGCGACCTACATAGGATCATGTCTCCTACTGCATTGTTTCTATTGATGTTTTATGGATTCTCCAAATTTGAATGTCATAATTTATAATCTTACATCTTTCTGGCCTTTTTCAACTTTTGGAAAAGGTCACGTATAACATAATTATGTTTTTTCGCAAATGCAGCCGAGTCACAAGCCTGTTCTTTGTTTCGACTCAAAGGAATCATGTTTGTTAAGTGCTATCATTGATGCCTAAACATGTTCCAAACAGGTTATTCCATTCTTTTTTGAGTTGTTGGTGGTTATTCGTCCCAGAACAGGGTTAAGACAATCAATGACAGTAGCAATACCACTAGGTGGTTACCGGATATCACTTGGAAACGTGTGATCACTTTCCAAAGTAAACTATTCGACCCTAATGCCTGGGTATCACGAATATCTACTTGGGATAAGACCAAATGCAGTTAGAGAATTAGGCACAATTCTATAACCCTTTCGCTTATAAGTATTTAGTGTTTTCTGTGTGTTTCTCATGCATGTTCAGATCTCCTATATATAGGAGGTTACTCTTGAGCTATTCCAATGGAATTATGAGTATTAATTGGCCCATTAATAGCCTCATAATTATCCCCATTATAGCCGTTAGTGGTTACATGACCAATTAAACGTGGTCATAAAGAAGTTGTAACTGCCATTTAGCAGTACTTTCCATAAGCAGTACTTTCCACTAGCAGTACTTTCACTTACAGTGGAAATACAGCCTATCAGTGGAAATATTGCTTATCAGTACTTTCATAGCATCAGTACTTTCACAGTGCTATCAGTGGAAACACTGCCTATCAGTGGAAGCACTGCTTATCAGTGGAAACCACAAGCAGTACTTTCATCAAGCAGTACTTTCACCAGGCAGTACTTTCACCAGTACTACCAATACAAACCACTATAAGAGTCAGGGTGTTCATGGACCTTATGGGTGTACACTCCGTACCTCCTAACCCAATACAAGGTGTGAACTAATCCCACAAGTGCACTAAATTTTCCAACAATCCTCCCCAAATTTAGTTCACTTCCTTTGCATGAAAATAAACATCAATCAAAACATGTGCATAAATGAAAATGTCCTGAGGATTGAATTTCCATCTTAGTAATTACACGTTCAAATATTCGAGAATCAGGGTGTTCTAAGAATTGAACCCTTCAACCCATTTGAATACTTGAAGATAACTACACACAAGTTTTCAAACACTTAAAAGCTCCTGACACTATATAAGCTATGTGTCCATATCCAAATTCATAAATGTTGTAAAAGCTAAAAGTCCAAAGCTTCCTGAAGCGGCAAAACTTCAACATTTACATAGGTGGTTCCTCTTTAGTCATGCTCCTGCCAAGCACTTTTTCAAAGAAAATTAACCATTAAGAAGTAAAGACTTCATCCTCCTTTCAGCAGGTTCTGAGCACAACCTTAGGATGTAAATAAAACATGTGCTCCAGTTCACTGAATGTTCAGCTTTCCACATTGAACTCAGCTCCCAAGTTTCCTTAGGAGGGAGTTGGGTGTCCTAGCATTCAGTGACTAAGTTGGACTTAAACCCATCCCTTTAGCAGACTTTATAACCAAGTCTATAGCCAGACCCTTCGTCAAGTGATCAGCTAAGTTCTGTTGAGATCTCACAAACTCTATAGATATCACCCCATTCATGATAAGCTCACGAATCATGCTATGTCTGACACCTAAGTGTCTAGACTTACCATTGTACATCTGGCTATAAGCCTTAGCCAATGTAGCTGCACTATCACACGGGATAGAAATAGGTGCTATAGGTTTAGGCCACAATGGAATCTCAAGAAGCAAGTTTTTCAACCATTCAGCTTCTTTACCAGCAGCTGCTAAAGCCACAAACTCAGATTCCATTGTTGAACTGGTGATGCAAGTTTGCTTCTTGGATGCCCAAGAAATTGCACCTCCACCAAGTAGGAATACCCAGCCACTGGTAGACGAATTGTCTTCAGTGTTACTGATCCAACTTGCATCAGTGTAACCTTCCAACACTGATGGGTAACCAGTATATGAGAGACTATAATCCATAGTTCTCTTCAAATACTTCAGTACCCTTTGAATTGCTTGCCAGTGATGAGCACTAGGATTACTAGTATACCTGCTCAATTTTCCCACTGCAAAGCCAATATCAGGCCTTGTACAAGTCATGGCATACATCAGGCAGCCAATTACCCTAGAATACTCAAGTTGAGATACAGCCTTGCCATGATTAGGCATTAGCTTCTCACAAGTATCCATAGGTGTACTCACTGGAGTACAATCAAAGTAATTGAATTTCCTCAGCACCTTCTCAATATAATGAGACTGAGAGATAGAAATTCTTTTACTTTCATGTTTAATCCTAATACCAAGGATAACATCAGCCTCCCCCATGTCCTTCATGGAGAACCTTGATGACAAAAATTCCTTTGTCAGGTCAACCTGATTTTGGTCAGTGCCAAAGATCAACATGTCATCAACATATAGACAAATGATGACTCCTTTACCAGATTCATCAAATTTGCTATATACACATTTGTCAGGTTGGTTAAGAACATAACCACTAGACAAAACCACTTCATCAAATTTTTGATGCCATTTCTTAGGTGCCTGCTTCAGTCCATAAAGAGACTTAATCAGTTTACACACCTTGTTTTCATTTCCAGGCAAGATGAAGCCCTGAGGTTGGTTCATATAAACCTCCTCTTCCAATTCACCATTCAAGAAAGCTGTTTTCACATCCATCTGATGAATAACCAGATTGTGAATAGATGCCATAGCAATCAGCAGTCTTATGGTACTGATACGAGCCACAGGGGCATAAGTATCAAAATAGTCTATTCCTGACTTTTGTTTAAAGCCCTGAATAATTAGTCTAGCCTTGAACTTTTCAATAGTTCCATCTACCTTCATTTTTCTTTTGAAAATCCATTTGCAACCCAAAGGTTTGCAACCAGGAGGTAGATCAACCAACACCCAAGTGTTGTTGCCCATGATGGAATCCATCTCATCATTAATTGCTTCTTTCCAGAAAGCAATATCCTGGGACTTCATTTGTAACACCCCGCCTTATCGGACCACAATATTGTCCGCTTTGCCCGTAGGCTCACGGCTTTGTTTTTGTGGCCTCATTTGAAGACTTCCCGGCAGGTCACCCAAGCCAGTACTACTCTCACATGAGCACGCTTAACTGCCAGTTCCTAAGAACTCCACCCGCAGTAGACCACAAAACGCGTTGTGTCATTGTAAGGCGAATGTTATCTTATGAGCCCAGAATCTCTCCAGGCCACAGCCGATGTGGGATTTGCAAACCTCATCGAGGACGATGAGTCCCTAAGGGGGGGTGATTGTGACACCCTAGGCAAATCCCACATCGGCTGTGGCCTGGAGAGATTCTGGGCTCATAAGATAACATTCGCCTTATAATGACACAACGCGTTTTGTGGTCTACTGCGGGTGGAGTTCTTAGGAACTGGCAGTTAAGCGTGCTCATGTGAGAGTAGTACTGGCTTGGGTGACCTGCCGGGAAGTCTTCAAATGAGGCCACAAAAACAAAGCCGTGAGCCTACGGGCAAAGCGGACAATATTGTGGTCCGATAAGGCGGGGTGTTACAAGTGGTATCAGAGCCACTCCTGAGCCGTTCGGGATGGTGGGGCAAACCTCATCGAGGACGATGAGTCCCTAAGGGGGGGTGATTGTGACACCCTAGGCAAATCCCACATCGGCTGTGGCCTGGAGAGATTCTGGGCTCATAAGATAACATTCGCCTTATAATGACACAACGCGTTTTGTGGTCTACTGCGGGTGGAGTTCTTAGGAACTGGCAGTTAAGCGTGCTCATGTGAGAGTAGTACTGGCTTGGGTGACCTGCCGGGAAGTCTTCAAATGAGGCCACAAAAACAAAGCCGTGAGCCTACGGGCAAAGCGGACAATATTGTGGTCCGATAAGGCGGGGTGTTACATCATTGCTTCTTCAAATGTTTTGGGGTCATCCTCAACAATGAAGCAATAGGAGTATTGGTCTGAGACCTCATCCCTAGTACCTTCAACTAAGTATAGTTGAAACTCAGGTCCAAATGACTTTGGAGTCCTGACCCTTTTGCTCTTCCTGAGCACAGGTTCAGGTTGCTGAACCACAACCTCATCAGGGACCACTGATGGTTCATCATCAGGGACCTCTGATACACCAGTATCATGAGTTCCATTAGGAATCCTCTGACTTGGTCTAGGGACTGATGAGAATCTATTCTCATCAAAGTCTGCATCCCTTGATTCAATTATAGAGTTAACTGAAACATGTTCATTAGGTTCAATAACATAGAACCTAAAAGCCTTGGAATGCTCAGCATATCCAACAAAGATGTAGTCAATGCCTCTTTCACCCAAAGTCTTTTGCTTTGGATCAGAGAGTCTTACAACAGCCTTACAACCCCAGACCTTGAGATAATTCAAGTTGGGTTTTCTTTTAGTCCAGAGTTCATAAGGGGTAACCTTGTTCCTTTTGTTGGGAACCCTATTTAGCAAATAGCAAGCTGTTAACATAGCTTCACCCCAGAACCCTTGACTCAGTCCTGAATAGGACAACATGGAATTAACCATCTCCTTCAGCACCCTGTTTTTCCTTTCAGAAATACCATTTTGCTGAGGAGTATAAGGGGCAGTCGTTTCATAGATTATTCCAACAGACTGAAAGTACTGAGTATCCATGTACTCACCTCCCCTATCAGTCCTTAATCTTTTGATCAAAGACCCAAGTTGTAATTCAACTTCAGTTTTAAACACTTTGAATTTATCTAATGCTTCATCCTTGGTATGTAACAGATAGACATAACAAAATCTAGAAGCATCATCATTAAATGTCACAAAGTACTTCTTATTCCCCAAAGAAGGAGTGGCATGCAAATCACACAGGTCACTGTGAATAAGCTCCAAGATCTTAGTCTCACGACTAACACCCTGAAAGGGTTTCTTGGTTATCTTGGTCAACATGCAAGTTTTACACTTTTCAGTGTCCATGTCAAAAGCAGGGATTAAACCATCCCTAGACATATCTTGCATCCTTTTATAGTGAACATGACCAAGTCTAGCATGCCAAAGGTTAGAATCAATCTGATCATATGTGGTCACAAAAGCTGAAATAACACTGTCAGTGGTAATATTAAGCCTGAACATTTGATTACATAAATAACCAAAACCAATAAAAACACCACATTTAGAAAGAACAAATTTATCAGATTCAATAACTTGTTTATATCCATGATTATTCAAAACACTACTTGAAACCAAGTTTTTCCTTATATCAGGAACATGAATAACATTAAACAAAGTTACAATCTTTCCAGAACTAAACCTAAGATCTACACAACCACGACCATGCACCAAGGCTGTTGACTCATTTCCCATGTGAAGAATAGAACCATCATTCAGTGACTCATAAGTCTTGAACCAGCTTCTATCTTTACACACATGAACTGTTGCACCAGAGTCAACCCACCACGCAACATCATCATCCTGCACATAAAAAGATTCAGATACATATGTAACATAATAAATCTGAAAAGACTTATTAAACATATTCTGACCTTTCAGTGAGTTGGCTGAACCACCACTCCCTGAACCATTAGTGACTGATCCATTGGCTTTACCACCAATTTTAACACCTTTGCAGTCCCTTTTAATGTGACCAGTCTTGCCACATTTCCAACAAGTATGTGTTGCCTTCTTGTTAGGATCTGCCCTTGTGTTGTTGATCCGCTCCCGAACAGTCAAGTTTTCTCACTCAAGCCGGCCACTTGTGAATGGCCGACCGTAAGAAACTTAAAACGGTTCAGAAACGAACTCAATGAAGATCTGAGGAGTATAGGGTTTCCCCGGGTCGTTATGTCCCAGCGAGCTATGCAATGGATCACTAAACGTAAAGTGACCGAGAAATTTGAACAGAAAAAGGAATCTGATATGACTATAACTACAGAAAAAGCCAACAAATTACAACGGCTTAAATGCAAATTAAAAAGATAAAATATATTAAATAAATGCTATCACTATAATTAAAATGATGTTTTTGTTTTTATGTTTTTACAAAACTTAATTAAAAATTACGTAACGTACAAGTGAAAAAGTGAAACTTACACAATATTAACCCTAAAAATATGAAAATGATATTTTTACAAACCTAATGATAAAAGAAAATATTTAGAAAAAGAAAAGTATTTTTATAACTAGTTATCTAATTATTATTAATTAAAAACTAATTTTAACTATTAAATAATTACCTAAAATAAAAGAAAATATGAAATAAAGCTAGAAAAATAAAATTTTGACTTAGAAAAATCTAAAATAACAAAATATAATTTTCAAAACTATTTTTGTATTTTTCTGAATATTTTTCTATTTTCTAGGAATTAAAAACTATTAAAAACTAATTAAATTACTTAAAAATACAAATTTAACTAAGAAAAATCTAGAAAAATATTTTTTTGTCTTTTTATATTTATCTTAACTTAAGAAAAATGGAAAATTATTTTTTTGAACCTTTTCTTAATTAATTGTATTTAAAGCTAATTAAAAAGTGCTAAAAAGTGCTTAAAATGCAGAAAAATAGCAAACCAACTTGGAAAAATCTGAAAATTTCAGGAAAACTCTAAAATTATATTTGGAATCTAGGAAAATTAGAAAAACAAGTGCTTATGTGGAGGAAATTGGAACTGATGTGCCAAGTACTTATAAATAAGCACTTTGAACAAGCAAATGGAGACCAATAAGCACCAAACCAAAACAGAAGCTTAAATAAGCTTAAAGAACCAAAATGAAACAGAAAACAACTATCTTAAACCTCTGGATTGCAACTTGCTATGATTTGATAACTTGAGTATATAAGCTAAAAACAGCTTTTGGTGCTAAGTTTGGACTTAAGTACAGGATTCAAAATAAGCTGAAAATGAAAAATAAAAGTTAGGACTTAATCTAGACCTGGTTGGCTATCTGAAATCCACAGCTGAGACTTGGACAAGCTCAAATGAGCTTGTTGCAAGCTCTGCAAAAATCCTGTGCACACTTAGTTAATACTGAGTGTGTACAGGGCAATTCCTACCATTTTGGCAAGCACTTTTGAGCTTTATAAAAAAAATCACAAAATTATACAAAAATGCTAACAAGAAATTAGACCAATAGGAGATTTTAAAACAACAAGTTTCACCAAGTTTGGCTCAGAACTGAAACAATGAAAAATCCTCCTAGTTAGCTGAAAAACAGACTTTTCAGGGACTTTTGAAGTGAAAATGAAACTCTGACTTTTTTGAACTTTGATTCAAATGTAAGGACTGATCTAGGTATTATATGATGAAATGACACTAAATCAACCTTTATCTATGTATTTTAAACACAATTCAAGACTTTGATTCTCAAAAACTCCAACAGTTAGCAGTTTAAGACAATTTGAGATGCATGTTGACTTTAAAGGTGTGCAGGCTCAAGATTATGACAAATATGAGTTAATATGAGCTAAGTAAACTTAAAACAACAAGAGTTATACACTGAACAAGCCCTGAACACAGCTGTATCAGCAATTCCAAACACACCTTAACACCACTGATTTGCAATCAACTTTAGACTAAACACTTAACCAGCTAAGTAAATGATCAAACTAAGTCCATAAGTCCTAAATACAGCTAATTAAACAAGATTGAGCTTATTCTAACTACAAAGACAGATGATGCATATGAAACTTTAAAAATGACTTACAAATGATCCATAGCCACTATGGCTTGAAAACAGTAACCAAGTGAACACTAGCCTAATCCAAACCCTATCCTAGCTCAATATCAACCCAATTCCATTTCTGCTTCAACCCGTTTTCATTTCTTTTTCCAATTCTTGCCCATTTTGACTTTCTTTGACCAAGAACAAACTTTGCTAGATACTTGAACTTAAGCTTACAAAAAGCTATGAAAAGCTTGTATAAGCTTATTAAAACTGAGAAGCAAGCTAATTGAAGCTTGGGTGTAAGAAATAGCAACTGAAATTTTCAACAGTAATTCACAAACATGAAACTAGATGGAACTTTGGAATTAATGATCAAACCTTGATTATACTGAAAATGTAACTTGAGTTTAAGACTTAGGAACAAAATATTACAACTTTTGAGTTAAATTAAGACATGACTAAGAAAGACGACATAAGAGTAATTTAAAACTAAAACTTCTCCTGCTTCTTTCCTCTTCTTGCTTTCTTTTATAATCCCAACTCTTTCTCTTTCCTCTCTGATTAATTCCCAACACTTTTCTTGACCATTGGATTGCTTAGATTCATCATGGCCATTGAATCTGTTTTGGCGCAAAAATTGGATTAACAGCTGGAGAGGTTGAGTGAAGAGGGGGGAGGTGCATTAAATGCATATTGGATGGTAGCTGAGGTGGGGGGGGGACATGGGTAAGTGGATGAGAGGAGGGGGGATGGGAGTTGGATTGTTGCAGGTTAGCAGTTGGGAGGGGTGACTTTTTTGGCGCGTTTGCTTATTTTGACCAGAGTTTGACCAAAGGTTAATAATAGAAGGGGGGGTCAAAAGTGGTTAAATGACAGGGGGTCCAAATAGTTTTGACAAGGCCAAATGGGTATAAGGGTTTAAATGACAAGGACCTAGGTTGCTGAAAATACAAGGACCATATCTGCCAATTCTGCCATGTTGTTCCAAGGACTGAAAGTGACAATCTCAAAAAGTACAAGGACTAAACTTGCCATTTTCCAATTTCCAGGGGCCATTTTTGCCAAATTTCAAACTTGAAGGACTAACTTTGTAATTTTCTCAAACTTTTTATATTTTTCACCAAAGGACTAATTATGACAAGTTATGATTTAAAAAGGACCTTTGGTGATTTTTCTTTTGAAATTAGGGCTCAGGGACTATTTTTGACAATTTTAGAAACTTGGGGGACTAAAACTGCCAATTATGCAAACTTTGCTCATTTTTCATCTGATTTTGAACATTTTGCATCTGAAACATATAAAATGCAATTTTGGAATATTTTCAGTATTTTGATGCATTTCTGAGCATTTTTAAACGTTTTGCAGTTCAGATTTGACTAAAAATGATGAGTATTTACACACTCATCAATCCCCCACACTAAACTATTGCTAGTCCCTAGCAATCTTTTGAGAAAACATAATGGATTTGAAACTCTTTACCAAAAGCCATTACTTCTGGAGTAGCCAAATGTTTCAGTTCAAGTAAGAACTATGGTACACCGATAACCATGTGATTTTGAGCAAACCACCAGCTTCCAACGGATTTGATTTGTCTTTACCAGAAGCCGTTTGCTCTGGACTAGCCAACTCTTAGATAAATTATCAGTATTATCTTTGGTGAGCTGATTACCAATTATGGTTTTTCCACTGCCTTTACCACAAGCCATAAACTTGCGGGCTAGCCAACTCTTCACTTTTTAAGATATGGTGAGCTGAATACCATACAATTTTGGGCAAATTGCAAGCCGTCAACGGATTTGAGATATCTTTACCAAGAGCCGTTTGCTCCTGGATTAGCCAATCCTTTTGTTTTTTAGACAAGGCGGACTGATGACCAAATGAGTAAGTGCAAAAACACTTACTCCAAAAAAATTTGGCCAAAAACGGGGGAATTAGGCGGTATAATTATATGATAAAATTCGTGAGAATTCCCCCCCACACTTAGAAATGAATATTTCCCTCAATATTCAAAGTACCGGCGGTTATGCCGAAACAAAGAACGTAAAAGGGAAATACTACGACCATTATTTGAAAGGATTTTTTTTTTTTTTTTTTTTTTTTTTTTTTTTTTTTTTTTTTGGATGATCAACTTATATACACAACATGTGGGGCAACCCCCCCCCCCCCACACTAGGGTGGTAGAAAGATAGAAAGAAGTCAGAAATATGGGTGAAGACCCATATGGCATGCTACTGTTTTTGATTCCCGAGTCGCTAGCTTGACTCGACCCCGAATTAATTTGTTCATGGGGAAAGTAATGTGGAAAACCAATCTCGATCGGACTTTCGTTCACAATGTTGATAAACGTATGAACATCAGAAAGTTCCACACCGATGAGATATAACCGCGGTATTGTTAATAGTAGAAACTATAAGGGATGATACCGGGGTCAAAGATGGTGTCCTCATTCCCAAAAGAGAAAAGGGAAAGAGCAACCACACCATCTGTGAAGAATGGAATAAAGACGTACATGAGAATGCAAGTCCATTCCTCAGCAGAGAGAAGCAAATCACCAGTTTTGACATCTTTAAGCTTAAACTTGAAGCTTATATGGTGATTGTCAATAAGATATCCGGGAGGGAGGGTGGGAAACGGTTCTTCAATCAACAGACTTTCCAGAAAAAGGATGTCTCCCTCCGGATCAAAGTAAGTGTTATCAATTCCCGTTGGAATTGACTCATCACTAAGAAATGCATCGACTTCATTCCAAAAGTTGTCATCTTCCTCATCAGGAGTGAGAGAAGGGATGGAAGAGTCGGGAATAAGACTAGAAGATGATGGATCATTTTTGAGCAATTCATCAATGGGAAGAATGTCTCCCATTGGATCACAATCATCATCCAATTCAGATGAAACTGAAGAGAGTTTGGTTTCATCCACAGAGTTAACAATCTCGATGCGACAAACTGATTCCGGAGGTGGGACAAGTGGTGTGCTCTTAGAGCTAGCAGTTTCCACCACTTCTGATGAAGTCTCCGATTCTAGATCATCATCATCAAGAACACTCTTGACTTCCCTGGTACAACTTTCAAACCATTTGTTTGAACCAGGGTTGATTTTCAAAGCTTTAAGCTCAGCACGTTTTTGAAAACTCCTCTTAACCGTGAAGTTTGAGAGTGTTGCATTGAATCTTTCAGATCTTTGATCAATTGTGGCAACACTCTGTTTGTACAGAGGTTTGGAGTTCTGGTTGATATTTAACGTGAGCTCTTCGTTGTCAACCCGTATGGTCAACTCTTCAGCAAACACATCAATCAGAGCACGACTCGTTCTCAAGAAAGCTCTCCCTAAGATGAGGGGAACTCTAGGATATGCATCGAAGTCTACTACAACAAAGTCAGTAGGAAAGTGAAACTTTCCCACTTTCATCATGACATCCTCGGCTATCCCAAGTGGATGAGTTATGGTACGGTCCGCTAGCTCGAGTGTCATACAAGTGGATGAAAGTTTAGGAAGAGACAGTTTCTTCCATACTGAGAGTGGCATGAGGTTAATGCTAGCGCCAAGATCGGCCAAGGCGGAGCATTGAACCATCCCCAAGAAATCACATGGGATTAGAAATCTGCCAGGGTCTTCAAGCTTTTTGGGAAGCTTCTTGAGAAGGACCGCTGAGCATTGCTCATTGAGAGGAGTTTTAGCCATCTCAGATAGCTTATCTTTGTTGGTAAGTAAGCCTTTAAGCGTGGATGCAAATTTAGGCATTAGAACGAGAGCATCAACGAAGCTTATATCAAAGTGAAGCTCATTGAAGATTTGGAAATTTTTTTCCATTTGCTCTTTGTTTTTGTCTTTGAGCTTCTCATCATTCATTCTTGATGGGTAAGGAAGCTGACTAGACTTTTGAGCCGGGATGGAAGTGTTTTCTGGCTCAGGATTTTTCTTCGGAACTTCGGGTTCCGGACTTAAAGCTTGGACTACCGAAGGTGGGACGTGTGCGGTACTTCGTGGGCTTGAATAATGCACCTTGTCCGTTGTCTCCTTGGTAACTTGACTCAATGCCACAGGAGGAGGGGGCATAGGAGTCGAAGGTCCATTGTGCGTCTTACCACTACGAGTGGTGACGGCTTTCAACTCGGCATTAGGATTGGGAATTGTATTGCTTGGGAGTCCTCCAGAAGATGATGAAGCTTTGTTCATATTCATGTTCATGAAACTGCTCATCATATTCTTTAACTCATTTGTCTGCCGAGACATTGTGGTATCAATTTCCTTTTTAAGCTCAACTCTCATGTTATTGATCTGAGTTTGCATTGCACGTATGTTTGACTCAGTAATTTTCATGAAGTCATTTGGCATGGGAGCTTGAGGAGGTTGTTGATAACTTTGATGATTAGGAGCTTGATATGGTTGGTTGAAATTGTTCCGGTTTTGATTGAAATTTTGAGAGTTATTGAAATTTTGTCCTTGATTCGGAACAAAGCGATTTTGATTGCCATGGTTTTGCACAGGAGGAAAACCAGGTGGTGTCATACCGCTAGGTGCACGGTAGTGAGGATCAGCCTGTGGTCGGTATTGATTGTGGTTTACCGAAGCCACGGGAGCTTGGTAAAAGGAAGCATCGGTTGCTTGACAATCATAATACGCATGTGGACCACTACAAGTTTCACACACCTTGTTTACGGCTTTGACTGGTTCTGGCTTATGAATTTCGCTTTTGATTTCCTTAACATCCTTAATCATACAACGGATGGCATCCGTTAGAGCAGCTATCGGAGCTGCTAACTCAGAAGAGTTACTGGATGAAGAAGCAGGAGGGATAGGAGTATTGACTTTGTTGCGAGAAATAGGAACTTTTGATTTCTGCTCGCAAATCTCAATCACATCTTTAGGTCTACGATTCAAGATATTTCCGCCTGCGGCTACATTCAAGGAATCTTGATCGTTACCATTCAACCCATTGTAAAAGATATTGACTTGTTGAAGCTCCGTGAATTCATGATGGGGGCATTTCCTGAGGAGATCTTTGAATCTCTCCCATGCCTCTCCAAAGTTTTCATCGAAATTTTGACGAAATCCAGAAATTTCATTTTTAAGATTAGTCGTCTTTGATGGAGGAAAGAAATAATTCACAAACTTTTGAACAAGATCCTCCCAAGTTTCGATAGATCGAGGGGGTTCTTTTTCCAGCCAAATCCGGGCTGTCCCCTCAAGTGAGAATGGGAAAAGCATCAACTTGATGACTTTTTGTGGTACATCCTTGAAATTGATAGTTGAGGTCAACTTGTTAAACCAACGGATGTGTGCATACGGGTCTTCTCGGTCAAACCCGTATAATTGATTTGTAGACACAAGTTGGATCAAATGTGTCTTCAATTCAAAGTGATCAGAGTTGATTACTGGTAGAATGATGGCATCTCCATAACCCTCGGTGGGTGCTTGGAGCATTTCCGCCATAGTACGTTCGTCTGCCATATTGTTGATTGAAATAGTACGAATCTCTGGTTCGACTATTTGGGCAGCACGTCTACGAGAACGTCTTCTTGGAATTTCTGCTAGATCACGCAAAGGACTCAATGATCTAGAAGAACGAGTGCGCATGCACTAGAGTTAACTCTAAGGGATCTCAGAGCCAAGGAAGGGAATTATGAAAATGAGGAAAGAAGATTATTTTTGAATTTTATGGTTATACATATATAGAGAAACAAAAGAAAAAATATTTTTGTGTTTTATATGTTTTGAGATGTTTTTGGGTTTTTGAAAATTTTTATAAGAAAATAGATAGATATAGATAGATGGATGGTATGAACAAAGAGTGAGGATTCAAATCACTAATCTGCTAGACGGAAGATAATCAGCACAGCTCCCCGGCAGCGGCGCCAAAAATTTGATCCGCTCCCGAACAGTCAAGTTTTCTCACTCAAGCCGGCCACTTGTGAATGGCCGACCGTAAGAAACTTAAAACGGTTCAGGAACGAACTCAATGAAGATCTGAGGAGTATAGGGTTTCCCCGGGTCGTTATGTCCCAGCGAGCTATGCAATGGATCACCAAACGTAAAGTGATCGAGAAATTTGAACAGAAAAAGGAATCTGATATGACTATAACTACAGAAAAAGCCAACAAATTACAACGGCTTAAATGCAAATTAAAGAAAATTAAAAAGATAAAATATATTAAATAAATGCTATCACTATAATTAAAATGATGTTTTTGTTTTTATGTTTTTACAAAACTTAATTAAAAATTACGTAACGTACAAGTGAAAAAGTGAAACTTACACAATATTAACCCTAAAAATATGAAAATGATATTTTTACAAACCTAATGATAAAAGAAAATATTTAGAAAAAGAAAAGTATTTTTATAACTAGTTATCTAATTATTATTAATTAAAAACTAATTTTAACTATTAAATAATTACCTAAAATAAAAGAAAATATGAAATAAAGCTAGAAAAATAAAATTTTGACTTAGAAAAATCTAAAATAACAAAATAGAATTTTCAAAACTATTTTTGTATTTTTCTGAATATTTTTCTATTTTCTAGGAATTAAAAACTATTAAAAACTAATTAAATTACTTAAAAATACAAATTTAACTAAGAAAAATCTAGAAAAATATTTTTTTGTCTTTTTATATTTATCTTAACTTAATAAAAATGGAAAATTATTTTTTTGAACCTTTTCTTAATTAATTGTATTTAAAGCTAATTAAAAAGTGCTAAAAAGTGCTTAAAATGCAGAAAAATAGCAAACCAACTTGGAAAAATCTGAAAATTTCAAGAAAACTCTAAAATTATATTTGGAATCTAGGAAAATTAGAAAAACAAGTGCTTATGTGGAGGAAATTGGAACTGATGTGCCAAGTACTTATAAATAAGCACTTTGAACAAGCAAATGGAGACCAATAAGCACCAAACCAAAACAGAAGCTTAAATAAGCTTAAAGAACCAAAATGCAACAGAAAACAACTATCTTAAACCTCTGGATTGCAACTTGCTATGATTTGATAACTTGAGTATATAAGCTAAAAACAGCTTTTGGTGCTAAGTTTGGACTTAAGTACAGGATTCAAAATAAGCTGAAAATGAAAAATAAAAGTTAGGACTTAATCTAGACCTGGTTGGCTATCTGAAATCCACAGCTGAGACTTGGACAAGCTCAAATGAGCTTGTTGCAAGCTCTGCAAAAATCCTGTGCACACTTAGTTAATACTGAGTGTGTACAGGGCAATTCCTACCATTTTGGCAAGCACTTTTGAGCTTTATAAAAAAAATCACAAAATTATACAAAAATGCTAACAAGAAATTAGACCAATAGGAGATTTTAAAACAACAAGTTTCACCAAGTTTGGCTCAGAACTGAAACAATGAAAAATCCTCCTAGTTAGCTGAAAAACAGACTTTTCAGGTTTTGACTTTTGAAGTGAAAATGAAACTCTGACTTTTTTGAACTTTGATTCAAATGTAAGGACTGATCTAGGTATTATATGATGAAATGACACTAAAGCAACCTTTATCTATGTATTTTAAACACAATTCAAGACTTTGATTCTCAAAAACTCCAACAGTTAGCAGTTTAAGACAATTTGAGATGCATGTTGACTTTAAAGGTGTGCAGGCTCAAGATTATGACAAATATGAGTTAATATGAGCTAAGTAAACTTAAAACAACAAGAGTTATACACTGAACAAGCCCTGAACACAGCTGTATCAGCAATTCCAAACACACCTTAACACCACTGATTTGCAATCAACTTTAGACTAAACACTTAACCAGCTAAGTAAATGATCAAACTAAGTCCATAAATCCTAAATACAGCTAATTAAACAAGATTGAGCTTATTCTAACTACAAAGACAGATGATGCATATGAAACTTTAAAAATGACTTACAAATGATCCATAGCCACTATGGCTTGAAAACAGTAACCAAGTGAACACTAGCCTAATCCAAACCCTATCCTAGCTCAATATCAACCCAATTCCATTTCTGCTTCAACCCGTTTTCATTTCTTTTTCCAATTCTTGCCCATTTTGACTTTCTTTGACCAAGAACAAACTTTGCTAGATACTTGAACTTAAGCTTACAAAAAGCTATGAAAAGCTTGTATAAGCTTATTAAAACTGAGAAGCAAGCTAATTGAAGCTTGGGTGTAAGAAATAGCAACTGAAATTTTCAACAGTAATTCACAAACATGAAACTAGATGGAACTTTGGAATTAATGATCAAACCTTGATTATACTGAAAATGTAACTTGAGTTTAAGACTTAGGAACAAAATATTACAACTTTTGAGTTAAATTAAGACATGACTAAGAAAAACGACATAAGAGTAATTTAAAACTAAAACTTCTCCTGCTTCTTTCCTCTTCTTGCTTTCTTTTATAATCCCAACTCTTTCTCTTTCCTCTCTGATTAATTCCCAACACTTTTCTTGACCATTGGATTGCTTAGATTCATCATGGCCATTGAATCTGTTTTGGCGCCAAAATTGGATTAACAGCTGGAGAGGTTGAGTGAAGAGGGGGGAGGTGCATTAAATGCATATTGGATGGTAGCTGAGGTGGGGGGGACATAGGTAAGTGGATGAGAGGAGGGGGGATGGGAGTTGGATTGTTGCAGGTTAGCAGTTGGGAGGGGTGACTTTTTTGGCGCGTTTGCTTATTTTGACCAGAGTTTGACCAAAGGTTAATAATAGAAGGGGGGTCAAAAGTGGTTAAATGACAGGGGGTCCAAATAGTTTTGACAAGGCCAAATGGGTATAAGGGTTTAAATGACAAGGACCTAGGTTGCTGAAAATACAAGGACCATATCTGCCAATTCTGCCATGTTGTTCCAAGGACTGAAAGTGACAATCTCAAAAAGTACAAGGACTAAACTTGCCATTTTCCAATTTCCAGGGGCCATTTTTGCCAAATTTCAAACTTGAAGGACTAACTTTGTAATTTTCTCAAACTTTTTATATTTTTCACCAAAGGACTAATTATGACAAGTTATGATTTAAAAAGGACCTTTGGTGATTTTTCTTTTGAAATTAGGGCTCAGGGACTATTTTTGACAATTTTAGAAACTTGGGGGACTGAAACTGCCAATTATGCAAACTTTGCTCATTTTTCATCTGATTTTGAACATTTTGCATCTGAAACATATAAAATGCAATTTTGGAATATTTTCAGTATTTTGATGCATTTCTGAGTATTTTTAAACGTTTTGCAGTTCAGATTTGACTAAAAATGATGAGTATTTACACACTCATCAGTTGTCATGATATTTGCGTTTGCCTTTGTTATCATTGTACCTGGTGGAGTTGTTATGCTCCACCATATTGACTACAGATGGTCCAGTAGCATTGCCACTCTTTGGCTTGTCATTATCCTACACTTTGAGAGATTCCTCAATGCGCAGATGACTGCCCAACTCAACCAGAGTTAACTCCTCCTTCTTATGTTTCAAGGTATGCTTGAAATCTTTCCAAGAAGGAGGAAGTTTGTCAATAACACAAGAGACTGAAATAGCCTCATCCATGTGCATTTGGTGTTGTGTAAACCTTCCAAGTATTCCAAGAAGTTCATTGTATTGTTCCATAACTGGTCTTGAATCAGTCATTTTGTAATTTGTGAAATTACTAACAAGGAACTTCTTACTTGATGCATCCTCAGCCATATATTTGGCATCCAAGGAATCCCACAGTTCTTTGGAAGATTCAAAGTTCTGATAAATATCAAACAAAGAATCAGACATACCATTCAGAATAAGACCTCTGCATATGTAGTCATCATTCTCCCACTTGCTCCTCCTCCTGATCTGCTCCACAGTAGCATCATCACCATCATCAGGAATTGGAGTAGTCAGCACATAGACCACACTCATGCTTGACAGCAAGAAGTGCATCTTCTTCTACCACCTCCTAAAGTCCACCCCTTCAAACTTATCAAGCTTGACAAAGTTTGAAGCCATGTGTTTCATTGCAGCAGTTGCCATTGATTATCACAAAATAGTTTACTTTGATTGTTGGTGGTTATTCGTCCAAGAACAGGGTTAAGACAATCAATGACAGTAGCAATACCACTAGGTGGTTACCGGATATCACTTGGAATCGTGTGATCACTTTCCAAAGTAAACTATTCGACCCTAATGCCTGGGTATCACGAATATCTACTTGGGATAAGACCAAATGCAGTTAGAGAATTAGGCACAATTCTATAACCCTTTCGCTTATAAGTATTTAGTGTTTTCTGTGTGTTTCTCATGCATGTTCAGATCTCCTATATATAGGAGGTTACTCTTGAGCTATTCCAATGGAATTATGAGTATTAATCGGCCCATTAATAGCCTCATAATTATCCCCATTATAGCCGTTAGTGGTTACATGACCAATTAAACGTGGTCATAAAGAAGTTGTAACTGCCATTTAGCAGTACTTTCCATAAGCAGTACTTTTCACTAGCAGTACTTTCACTTACAGTGGAAATACAGCCTATCAGTGGAAATATTGCTTATCAGTACTTTCATAGCATCATTACTTTCACAGTGCTATCAGTGGAAACACTGCCTGTCAGTGGAAGCACTACTTATCAGTGGAAACCACAAGCAGTACTTTCCACAAGCAGTACTTTCATCAAGCAGTACTTTCACCAGGCAGTACTTTCACCTGTACTACCAATACAAACCACTATAAGAGTCAGGGTGTTCATGGACCTTATGGGTGTACACTCCGTACCTCCTAACCCAATACAAGGTGTGAACTAATCCCACAAGTGCACTAAATTTTCCAACATGAGTTTGTTGATGTATTATCAGTTGATAAATGTTGTTTGTGTGTGTAAAACAAGGTAATATATACATTTAAAAAAAATGGTTTCTTCACGTTATGTTTTTTATTATACTTTGGGATACCCTTTCCACCCATGTGACCCGTTTTCTTATTAAGTAAACTTCTTTTACCATCGTGACTTCACAGAGGGAGAACATAACCTGAATAGGTCTAGGGCTGCTTTCGGAGGGTGTGCAGGAGGTGTGATTGTAAATGGCCACTGCTTGACGAGGTCCACCAAATTTCATGCACTTTTATTATATAAATACACAATATGAGGCTTAGGTTTAATTAATTCATACACTATTATTAATACACATTCTATTAATACTAGACGAGTTACCCGTGCATAGCAAAGGAATTTTATAGCCGCAGACACTTTTAGGATTTGGGGATTAAGCATAATATTTTGAAACCCGGTTCGACCCGGGTGGTTCAACCGGTTGACCTGTTCCGGTCAAAAAATGGGTCAACTCGACGGGTTGGGTCAAACTAAACCGGGTCAACTCGTCATGTTTGAAGCGTCCCGGGTCAACCCGATTTTTTATGTATATTAATTGTTTCCTTTTAAAACATATGTGAATTAATAGTTGAAATTGCTCATAATTAATTATTTCAGCATTTCATTTTTAATTTTTTCCACATTTCACTTTCTTGACTTTTCACTTTTCACTTTGACCATTTTTGTATTATAGATAGTATAGATAAAACATATGTGAATTAATAGTTGAAATTGCTCATAATTAATTATTTCAGCATTTCATTTTTAATTTTTTCCACATTTCACTTTCTTGACTTTTCACTTTTCACTTTGACCATTTTTGTATTATAGATAGTATAGATATATGTATATTGTGTGCGTGTGTTGATGGGCCTTTTTTTATATATGACATTACATAATTGTGATATTTTTCAAAAAAACAATAAGAGCGGAGGGTGTGGCAAAATCGTGGCTCGCCGTGCCTCGCCGCCACACCGCCCCTCTTCATCGTGGCTCGCCGTGGAGGGATTCGTCGTGGTGACGACGAAGCAATTATTCTGACAAAGTTTTTTCTTTTATTTTTCTTTTTACAATATATATTGTGTATGTGTGTAATATGTGTGTGTGTGAATGTGCAGGAAAGTATGAAGAAGCCAATGTATTTTCATTTTTTTTTTGACCGATTGGAATTGGGGTGCATGAGTTGGAATTGGGTTGAATAATTGATTTGGAGGTATCTACTTGTTTGTTTCATTATTTGTATGGTGCTTTAATTTTTGTTAAGTAATTTGTGGATCGTTGAAAGTGATTTGATACAAGATCTAAAATATAGAATCAGACAACTTTTATATAGCAGTCAATTTTAGCAATATAAAAATAAATTAGTTATTACATATTAAAAATGACTAGAAAAAAAATAAAGTGGTAGTGGTAGACCCAAATAAAGAGGTTGAGGTTTGTTATGAGGGAAGAGGGTTTGTTATGGTTAGTTGTGGAGATTTGTTATGCTGATGTGGCGCTGAGGTGACAGTGATGAAGAGATTAACCTCCATCACCACACTTTCCGCTCTAAGGGTAATACTATACAAACCTCTTACCCCAAACCCCCCTAGGCCCTAGATTGTACTTTATGTTTTTTTTTGCTTTCCGTGTAACGTCCATACAAGGTTTTTTGTAAGTTTACAAAGGAGAATGTCTAACCAATGCCCTTAGGGCACTGGTTAAGATTTGTCTTCTTGTGATTTTTAATTACATAAGTGGTTCTTGTAGTTGACATAAAATTGCATATTTGGACGGGGACCCATGGTATATGCGAAAACATATACTTTTTTCTTTATCAAAACCGGACCAAAAAGACCAAAAACTAACCCCTAAAGCCATAAATGTTTGTGTTTTTGTGTTTATGTATGTGCAGGTAACGGATATTGCAAAATAGACAAAAAGAAGACAAATGGACAAAAACGAGCACGAGAATGGAAGGAGCACGAAGTTACGGGACCAATGATAATTTTATTTGGAGCATCGAGGCAAGAGAAGAAAAATTTAAAGACAAAACGAAGCCCGAACAAAGATTGCAATTAATTAAAGATGTTTAAAAAGAAAGAAAAATGGAACAGCAGAAAAGGGAGGCTAAAGGAAAATTAAATGCAACACTTAAGACAAAAAGACTATTGGTCTAGTGGGTGGAGACATGTTTGTCAAGCAAGAGGTCAAGGGTTCAAGTCTCAATTACACCATTTTCTTTTTATTATTTGAGCACCTGCTATACACACGAGGCCCAAGCTCAAAGCTGCTATCCAATCCGAGGCCCAGGACCAAGACGCAAAGCCCAGTCGCCATTCAAGTCCACTAAAGATCCAGCCATCCACGAAGCCCAGCTCCTTCAAAGTCTAAGGAAAATGCAATTAAAATTCAGCATTAACATTTGTAAAATAAAAACTTGGGGACCAAGTTTTGATAGAAGATTTTTGTACCAAGTTCTAATAGTTTAGGGGCTATTATGAAAATTTAGTAAGGGCCAAATTGTAACTTGTGGGTCTATATAAACCCACTCCCCTCACCTCATTTTAATCATCTCTTTTATTCATTTTCTTACCAAAACTCTTGTATTTTTTTATGCTTATTTAGTTTTATAAAAGTTTTATTTAATTCTTGCAAGTTAGTTCATCTATTTATTGTCTTTGCATTTTTATTATTCTCATTTCTTAATCTTTTTCTTTTATTTTATTTTATAAAACTTTTATAAAAATATTCCATAAAGAGTTGAGTAATGTAAGATTGTGTGAGTGTATTTTATACGCTTCGTGCACACGCTCAACATATCATATTTATATTTTTATAAAAGTTTAGTTTTTTTTTATTGCTTATTTTTATTAAAGTTCACGTTTTTATTGTTTTAATTAGCTTAAAAATAGTAAAAAGTCTCTAAAAATCTTGTCCTTTTTACAAAAAATCCAAAAATATATTTTATTTTCGTCATAAAATTTTCGTAATTTTTTGAGCTGTTTTAGTATTTTTAAAAAATCAAAAACTGTTTCTGTTATTTTTCTTTTAAAAATCTGTTTCGTATTTCTTTTTTAAAAAATAGTAAAAAACGAAAAAAAAAAAAATTTATATTTTCTGGTAGCTTTTTATAGTTTTCTTAAGATAGTGTGAATTTTTCATATTTTTTTGAACTAGTTTACTATTTATTTTGATTTATTAGGTATTTTAAACATTAAAATCGAAAAAAAATACTTATTTAATTCCGAAAATTCTAAAACTTTTTCTGTGAGTTTCTATCACTTTTATTACGTTTTTAAAAAATATTTGGAATTTTCGGAGTTCATTTGATATTTTTCCTTGATTTATTTCCTTTCCTTTATAAAAAAAAATATATATATATATCCGAAATTATTTCTTCTGTTTTTAATTAGTTTTTTTTTTTAATTTTGAAAAAAAAAAAGTTAAGTTTTTTTTTAAGTTCACTATTTTATTTTAAATTTCCTATTTGTTTAGTTATTTAATACTTTCTTCTCTTTTCTTGCTTAAAAAAAAAAAAAAAAAAAAAAAAAAAAAAAAAAAAAAAATCAATCTTATATTTTAAATCTTTGACCTTAATACCCAAATTAGTTTTTTTTTGTGAAAACATATCTCCTTGAGAGAGTTTGGTGGTTAAGATTTAATTTATTAAGATTAGTTTATCTTTTATTTTAGCTTTTTATTATAAAAATCTTATATATATATATTTGTGCTAACCCTTAAAGTTTTGTTTTTGTTTGTGTAATCCGATCCTACCTCATAAGACGTGGAGCTTACGGTTCTTATAAGCTTAAAAATCATTAAAGTTTACAAATTTAATAACTTTTATTAAGTTATTTAGTTAATAAAGTTTAAACTTTATTTAACTAATTAGCATAATTAAAGTTAATAAGGAAATAAACTTTAATAATTTATTTAGTTTATAAGATTGGGTGGTATTTCTCTCGTAAAAATCATCGGGTTCTATTCTCTTACTTTTTTTTAGCTTATATTCTTAGTTTACCGTTACGTTTAATTATTCGTATTTTGCTTGTTAAGTCGTTTTAGTATAATTCTCTTAGCTTAATTTTCATTGTCACTAGTTGTAGTTTGTCATTTAAATTTTAGTTTAAACTTTAATTAGTTAAATTAGTTTTTAAAAAAAATCTCTAAAAAAAAAAAAAAAAATTTTAAAAGTCAAAAAAATAAAATAAAAATATATTCCGCTTTTTTTTTTTTCTAAAATTATCTTTTATCATTTAGAGTGTAGGAAAAATAAATTTGCATCCCTAAAGTGAAATTTGCAAAATTTGGTTTTAAATCGCGTTTTTAAATTCCCGTAGTTACGTTTTTAGAATAAATTACATTTAGGATATATTTAGGTAGCTTTCCTTAGTTTACTTGCTTAGTTTGATTTAAGTGTTATTTACGTGCTTTAATTTCCTTTCCGTTATTTAATTTGAATCTAGAACGTAATTAAAAATCAAAGATCCAAAACATCGAGCATTTTAATAACAAACCAAGAACGACGTTGCCCATTCACACCTCGTTGGGACACGACTCGGATTTCCTAATCCGTATCACTATCACTCACGGGATTTGATTCACTATCCTTTTTCCTAAAGGGATTTTAAGTCATTCCTTGTGTTTATTTTTGATATCGATATTGTGGTTTTATCCATACACACATACCCCTAAACCTACTTCGAGAATCAAATTTTGGCGCCGCTGCCGGGGAGGTTGTGTCGCGACAATATCGTTAGAGGTTTGACGATTAGTGACTCGAGATCCTTCCTTCGTGAAGTTATTGTTTTTATAAAATTAAAAAAGTAAAAAATATTTTCCTTTTTCTTTTATATATATATATCATATTAAAAATACAAAAAGATTTTCTCTTGTGTTTTTGCTAATAAATAGAAGACACCAATTATATAACATTCTCAACGGAGGTGTTATCATTAATAAGTTCCCGAACTAAAGATCAAAAACTTGCCTTTGTGTCGCTTGTGAATTGATTTATTTCTATCGGATAAACAAACTGTGTGGTGGGTATAAGGACTGCCTGACATTAAATTGCGGCTGAAAAGAAGCGGGTTTTTAATAAGCTTCGCGCTGACCTACAAAGCTTCTCCGCTCGCTTGTGCGTTTGTCTTATAGAGGTGATTTATTCACTTGGGATTATTGGTTAAGTTCACTGTGTTTTCGAATATCGGTCTCTTTTAATTGCCTTGGTTTTTAAGTGCATGCGCACTCGCTCTCGATCAAGACGACTTCAGAATCAGAATCAGAACGTACCCGAGTTACGTAACATGGCTGCTGCTAACGTACCACCAAACCCCGGTCCTAATCCTCCTCCTGTTAATCAAAATGTAGCTCCCGATCTCCGAACGATGGAGGAGCTATGTCAACCAACCATGTACGGGAGGGGAGGACCCATTGCACCGACTAATATTCAAGCTACCGATTTTAGCTTGAAACATCATATGATAGAACAAGTAAAAAACAGTTGTCAATTTCATGGTTTACCTGATGACGATGCAAACAAGCATCTTGATAAGTTTTTAACCGTCACTCAGAGTATGAAACAAAATGGGGTCTCCGATGATGCCCTTCGTCTCTATCTTTTCCCATACTCTTTGACTCATCATGCCACTTCTTGGTTTGATCGACTCCCGAAGAATTCGATTCATACCTTCGAGGAAATGGTTTCGAAGTTTCTGGCAAAGTACTTTCCACCATCGATGGTGACGAAGTTGAGGAACGATATCAGTAATTTCAGACAGTATCCCGACGAATCTTTGTTTGAAGCTTGGGAACGATATAAGCTTGCAATTGATCGATGTCCAAATCATAATATGTTGCTTGTCACCCAAATTGATACGTTCTATAATGGTTTGACGTTGAGACATCGTGATACAATCAATGCTGCTGCCGGTGGAACTTTCATGAAAAGACGTCCCGAGGAATGCTACGATCTTATTGAGAACATGACCGCTCATCATAATTATTGGGATTCTTCAGCCGCAAGGGGTGAATCATCTAGATCAAATTCATCTTCTTCTCACGATACGGCTCTTCATAAGAAAGTTGATGATTTGAACACGGCTATGTTGAAAATGTACCAAATGCATCTGTCTAGTCAAAATCAACAAGTAAAAGCGGTACACCCGACTTGTGAGACTTGTGGAGGTCCACATTCTTATTCCGAGTGCACAGCCGCCGGTGGCTACGCACATGAGAATGTTTATGCTGCTACAGGGAATTACAATCAACCGCAAGGAGATCGAAATCTTCTTAGCTACCGTTCAAACAATTATCTCGGACCTCCCGGTTTCAACCAACCTCAACAACAAAACAATAATCAAAACCGTTTCAATGGTAACAACAATCAAAACAGAGGAGTTAATCATGGAAATCAACACTACCAAGCTCCTCCACCTCAAGTTTACCAACAACCACCTCCTCCTCAACAACAATATCAACAACCTTCTCATCAAGTTGCTCCGAACAACGAGTTTCTATCTTACATGAAGAACTCCGACAACACCATTAAAAGTTTGCAGAATCAAATTAACAGCATGAGGACGGATTTCAAAAAGGAAATTGAAGCTACGAGTAACAAGCAGATGACTGAAACACGGAATATGATGGCTAGTTTCTTTCAAGCCAATCAACCGTCTTCTTCTTATTCTCAACCCTCGGGTTCCGGTTCTCTTCCAAGTAATACGATTCCTAACCCGAGAAGTGACATGAAAGCGATCACTACCCGAAGTGGTGTTGCTTACGATGGACCCGCGGTTCCTACCACTGATACTTCTTCTTCTTCTCGTGTGGTAGACCGTGAGACCGGGGTGACAAAGGACCCGGTGCTTCCTATTAATAAGGGGAGTACTGTGAATGTCCAACCCACGGTTGTCCAAGATTCTGAGCCCGAAGATGCTCCCGTTAATGTGAAGAAAGCTAATCCGAAACCGTCTATCCCATATCCGTCTCGTCTTAAAGATCAAACTCTTCGTGAGAAGTCGAATCATCAAATGGAAACGTTTTTCCAAATCTTCAAAGACTTGAATGTGGAGATCAGTTTTGCGGATGCCCTTCTCTTGATGCCCAAACTTGCTTCTACGATTAAGGGATTGCTTACGAATAAAGATAAACTATATGAGCTTGCTACGACATCTCTAAATGAGAATTGTTCGGCGGTTATCCTCAAGAAACTTCCTGAAAAGTTAGGTGACCCCGGCAAATTCCTCATTCCGTGTGATTTTCAAGGAATTGTTCAATGCTCCGCCTTGGCCGATCTTGGCGCGAGTATTAATTTGATGCCAAACTCAATCTACGAAAAGCTTTCATTACCCCCACTTACCCCAACGTGTATGACCCTCGAGCTAGCCGATCGTTCTACGACCCGTCCAAAGGGTATAGCCGAGGATGTCTTTGTCAAAGTGGGGGAGTTCTATTTTCCCGCGGATTTTGTTGTGGTAGATTTTGATGCCGATCATCGAGTACCCATTATTCTTGGGAGATGTTTCTTAAGGACCGGTCGTGCCTTAATTGATGTGTTCGAAGGAGAGATTACGTTGAGAGTTAATCAAGAAGCCGTCACATTCAACATTAATCAAACGACGAGGTACTCCTCAAATTTCGACGATGCTTCCATCAATCGAATCAACATTATTGATGTTTCTTGTGAGGAGTACGCTCAAGAAGTACTTGGTTTTGCTAAAAATTCTACTTCTTCTGATTCACCTTCTGAACCAATCATTGCCGACTCTTCCCCCTCTCTCACTCCGTTTGAGGGAGGTGATTTCCTTTTGGAAGAGATCGATGAGTTTCTTGCTATTGATGAATCAATTCCACCGGGAATTGATGATGGAGTTTATGATCCGGAGGGAGATATCCTTTATCTTGAGAAATTGTTGAATGAAGATCCATTACCGTCACTCCCTCCGAAAGAGATTACGATTGAAGAAATCAAAGAAGTACAAACGTCTAACGAAAAACCTTCAGAGCCCGAGCTCAAGGATTTACCTCCTCATCTTGAATACGCTTTTCTTGAAGAACCGAACAAATTTCCCGTCATCATTGCTAAAAACTTAAAAGATGAGGAGAAAACCGCACTTTTGGATATTCTTCGAAAACATAAGAGTGCCATCGCTTGGCAAATTTCAGACATTAAGGGTATAAACCCTCGTTTTTGTACTCACAAGATTTTAATGGAAGACGATTGCAAACCCGTTATTCAACAACAACGTAGGGTTAACCCAAAAATTCATGACGTTATCAAAAAGGAAGTTCTGAAACTCCTCGATGCCGGAATCATTTATCCAATCTCCGATAGCTCATGGGTTAGCCCTATCCATTGTGTCCCTAAGAAAGGAGGAATGACCGTCGTTGCTAACGAAGATAACGAATTGATTTCCACACGCCTCGTCACCGGATGGAGGGTGTGTATTGATTATCGAAAGTTGAATGATGCTACTCGTAAGGACCATTTCCCGCTACCTTTTATGGATCAGATGCTCGAACGTTTAGCGGGAAATGAGTTCTATTGCTTTCTCGATGGTTTCTCCGGTTATTTTCAAATCCCGATCGATCCAAAGGATCAGGAGAAAACCACTTTCACATGCCCTTATGGAACTTTTGCTTACCGACGCATGCCTTTTGGGCTATGCAATGCTCCCGGTACGTTCCAGAGGTGCATGATGGCTATTTTTCATGACATGATCGAAAAGTCTATGGAAGTTTTTATGGACGATTTCTCGGTTTATGGAGATTCTTTCACTTCTTGCCTCTCTCATCTAGACCACATGCTCAAACGGTGTGAAGACACCAACTTGGTCTTGAATTGGGAGAAGTGCCATTTCATGGTTCGAGAGGGCATTGTCCTCGGCCATAAAATTTCAAAATCTGGGATTGAGGTCGACCGAGCTAAAGTCGACGTTATAGCTAAACTCCCTCATCCCACTACCGTCAAAGGTATTCGGAGTTTTTTGGGTCATGCCGGTTTCTATCGCCGTTTCATCCAAGATTTCTCTAAGATAGCCCGCCCTCTGACCCATCTCCTTGAAAAGGATGCTCCGTTTATCTTCACCAATGAATGTGTTGAAGCGTTTAATATTCTTAAAAAGAAATTAACTGAGGCTCCGATCTTAGTTGCCCCCGACTGGGATTTGCCCTTTGAACTTATGTGTGATGCAAGTGATTATGCAATTGGGGCAGTCTTGGGGCAACGTAAGTCGAAACATTTTCAACCCGTACACTATGCGAGTAAGACATTGTCTGAGGCCCAACACAATTACACGACTACTGAAAAGGAATTATTGGTCGTTGTTTATGCTTTTGAGAAATTTCGACCCTACCTTGTCTTGTCGAAGACCATAGTGTATACTGACCATTCTGCCCTTAAGTATCTTTTGGCAAAGCAAGATGCTAAGCCACGATTACTTCGGTGGGTTCTCCTCCTTCAAGAGTTTGATGTTACTATTCTTGACAAAAAAGGAGCGGAGAACCTTGCTGCCGATCACCTTTCTAGACTTGAGAATCCTCATCAAAGTGTGCTCGAGAAAAAGGAGATTACGGAAACATTTCCTCTTGAGACACTTGGTATGATTGCTAAGAAAGACCCGAACACCCCATGGTTTGCCGACTTCGCAAATTACCATGCGGGAAATTTCATCGTGAAAGGGATGTCGTCCCAACAAAAGAAAAAGTTTTTCAAAGATGTTAAGCATTATTTCTGGGATGATCCCTACTTGTTTAAGATTTGTGCGGATCAAGTAATCCGGCGGTGTGTTCATGGCCAAGAGGCTCTTGATATTCTCAATGCTTGCCATAACGGACCCACTGGTGGCCATCATGGTGCAAGCTACACCGCTAAGAAGGTTTTTGATTCCGGATTTTATTGGCCTACCATATATCGGGATGCTCATGATTTAGTCAAATCTTGTGATTCTTGCCAACGTCAGGGGAAAATCTCACAAAAAGATGAAATGCCACAAAATGCTATTCAAGTTTGTGAGATTTTTGACGTTTGGGGCATCGATTTTATGGGACCATTTCCATCATCTAGGGGTAATAAGTATATCCTCGTGGCCGTCGACTACTTGTCTAAATGGGTTGAAGCGAAGGCGCTCCCCACCAATGACGCCCGAGTGGTTGTTAAGTTCTTGAAGAATTTGTTTTCCTGATTCGGAGCACCTCGTGCTATCATCAGTGATCGCGGTACCCATTTATGTAATGAACAATTTGCTAAAGTTATGGCTAAATATGGAGTTACCCATCATCTTTCTACCGCGTATCACCCGCAAACGAGCGGACAAGTTGAGGTCTCGAATCGTGGTTTGAAAAGGATTTTAGAAAGGACCGTAGGAGAAAATCGAGCTTCATGGGCCGATAAGTTAGATGATGCATTATGGGCTTTCCACACCGCATACAAGACACCCATCGGGTGCACCCCGTTTAAGTTGGTGTATGGAAAAGCTTGTCACTTGCCCATTGAGCTCGAGCATAAGGCATATTGGGCCTTGAAACATGAAAACTTTGATCTTAAGACCGCGGGTGATCACCGGAAAATTCAATTGAATGAATTAAATGAGCTTAGGGATCAGGCATACGAGAATTCTTTGATTTTCAAAGAGAAGACTAAGAGGATTCATGATGCTAAAATCAAAAACCGCGTTTTCAACATTGGTGATCAAGTTCTCCTCTTTAACTCTCGCTTGAAGATATTCTCGGGCAAACTCAAAACCCGTTGGTCCGGACCATTCACCGTTGCTCAGGTTTTTCCATATGGAACGGTAGAGCTTTCTCAGCCCGATGGCCCAAATTTCAAGGTGAATGGTCATCGTGTGAAACATTATTTTGGAGGGGACATTCCATTTATGGTTGTCCCGGATCTCCAAACTTTCCCCAAGGACAATTAAATTCGGGGACGAGTCAGGCTAGCGACTCGGTGATCAAAAACAGTAGCGCTTCGTGGGAGGCACCCCATGCTTATCCTTTTAACTTATTTATGTTTTCTAATAAGTGACGTGAGGAGGTCCGCCTCTTCCATTTCTCGTGTTTCGTGTTGTTGTTGTTCATGTCCAGGATTTTCATCGAATATGAAGACTCTCGTGCTCGAAGTTTCGTCTTTTCTCCACTCGAGTTTCATGATCGATGCTGATGGAAATCCGATATCCTAATCTTATCGACTAACGTTTATCTTTTAGCATACTTAATAAACGGCTTTTAGATTTTCGTGATACCCTTGCTTTAAACATTGAGGACAATGTTTCGTTTTAGTCTGGGGTGGGTAATCTTCGATTTGATTTGACCACACTTGTTTTTTGTCGTGTACTCTCGCGACCCCGTTTTTCCTTAGAAAATGAAAAAAAAAAAAAATTTGTGCAAAAATGTGAAAAATATAAAAATTTTTGTAAGCTTTTGTTAAGTCTTTTTGATTGAAAAGTTTTGCTAGTCTCTTAGACAAGAAGCTATAAAATGCGAATTCTAGCTCACAAGGCCAAGATTTTGCAAGTTTCCCTGAGTGACTTTAAATATGCATAACTTTATTTCAATAGACGAAGCATTTGCTAAGTTAATATATGTTTTGACACCTTGTTGACTTTCCGCTGGTGAGAGTAGGAATAGAATTCTGACTTGACCGGGCGTGTTGAGCCCTAGCTTGTTCCCTTAACCATAGGTAATCTAAAAAATTATCGGCTAAGCATCTGCGGATCTCATTATTTGGGATTTTAAATTTGCAGAGATCGAGAAATGATAGAGTTACTTATGAGTTTAGATGCTAAGCGTGGAGTAGTTGGTTCTCTTTAGAGCCCATCGAAGGTACTTATGGCTTTTTGTTCCCACAAAATTGTTTCACCCCATATATGTGAATAAATAATTAGAGATGTAGAGTTTTTGGCGATAGTTAGTTCTTTATCTTCTTAAAAGAATCTTTGTTTTAAAAAATTGGGTACACATCAAGGATCCGTAATAAATGAGCAATAAGTGATAAGTGAAAAAGTAATAAGTAAAGTTATGAGCTGCGGTGTCGAGATCGGACCCTTGGATCTTTAGCCGGGATTGAGTGAGGTCTTAGTCTAGCCAACCGGGACCCTCATTTCATGAAGCCTATAGTCTTGGAATTACCCAGTGAAGCTCCGTAGTTCATAGCTCATATAAGTAAAAAGTATAAGTGCAAAAAAAAAAAAAAAAAATGATGAAAATAAAAATCAAAAAAAAAAAAAAAAAAAAAAGGTCAAAAAATATAAGTGAATAAAAATTCCTTGATGTGGACCTCATTTTTAAGACAATGGTTCTTGAGAGAAGATGGATAACTAATTAGCGACTTAGCTTTGTATCTTTATCGGATAATAACTATCGAAACGAGAAACTTGAAGAAATTCATTTCTCACCAAAAATAAAAAAATCTAGAGGAAAATAGGAAAATGGGAGCAAAAGGTAATTACACAAGTAACTTCCATGGGTAGTGTTAGCATCTAGAATCATATTTAACAATGATTTCGATTTTACGCTTAGTTTGGGACTTGTGAAAAATCAGGGACGATGTATTCTATCCGTATGGTCACTTCACGCTGTGTTGTGTTTCCTACTCCGTGATCCTAACGTGTCGTTTGAAAAATGTTGGAGTTATTGATCGACATGAAAGTTCAACAAACCGTCACTCAAAATTGGAATGTGCTTAAACGTAATATCTATATGAGAAATAAAAGGTAAACGGGGCGTTTTTAGAAATAAGGGTTTCTTAATCTCTTTTGAGGAATCTTTGCTACTTTTCATAGGTTTAATAGAAAGAGATTGAAATCTTTGTTTTTACAAGCGTGAGTTGATTACATTGCGTGAGGACACGACAATCTTCTCGTCTGGGGTATTTTGGTATATGCGAAAACATATACTTTTTTCTTTATCAAAACCGGACCAAAAAGACCAAAAACTAACCCCTAAAGCCATAAATGTTTGTGTTTTTGTGTTTATGTATGTGCAGGTAACGGATATTGCAAAATAGACAAAAAGAAGACCAATGGACAAAAACGAGCACGAGAATGGAAGGAGCACGAAGTTACGGGACCAATGATAATTTTATTTGGAGCATCGAGGCAAGAGAAGAAAAATTTAAAGACAAAACGAAGCCCGAACAAAGATTGCAATTAATTAAAGATGTTTAAAAAGAAAGAAAAATGGAACAGCAGAAAAGGGAGGCTAAAGGAAAATTAAATGCAACACTTAAGACAAAAAGACTATTGGTCTAGTGGGTGAAGACATGTTTGTCAAGCAAGAGGTCAAGGTTCAAGTCTCAATTACACCATTTTCTTTTTATTATTTGAGCACCTGCTATACCCACGAGGCCCAAGCTCAAAGCTGCTATCCAATCCGAGGCCCAGGACCAAGACGCAAAGCCCAGTCGCCATTCAAGTCCACTAAAGATCCAGCCATCCACGAAGCCCAGCTCCTTCAAAGTCTAAGGAAAATGCAATTAAAATTCAGCATTAACATTTGTAAAATAAAAACTTGGGGACCAAGTTTTGATAGGAGATTTTTGTACCAAGTTCTAATAGTTTAGGGGCTATTATGAAAATTTAGTAAGGGCCAAATTGTAACTTGTGGGTCTATATAAACCCACTCCCCTCACCTCATTTTAATCATCTCTTTTATTCATTTTCTTACCAAAACTCTTGTATTTTTTTATGCTTATTTAGTTTTATAAAAGTTTTATTTAATTCTTGCAAGTTAGTTCATCTATTTATTGTCTTTGCATTTTTATTATTCTCATTTTTTAATCTTTTTCTTTTGTTATATTTTATAAAACTTTTATAAAAATATTCCATGAAGAGTTGAGTAATGTAAGATTGTGTGAGTGTATTTTATACGCTTCGTGCACACGCTCAACATATCATATTTATATTTTTATAAAAGTTTAGTTTTTTTTATTGCTTATTTTTATTAAAGTTCACGTTTTTATTGTTTTAATTAGCTTAAAAATAGTAAAAAGTCTCTAAAAATCTTGTCCTTGTTACAAAAAATCCAAAAATATATTTTATTTTCGTCATAAAATTTTCGTAATTTTTTGAGCTGTTTTAGTATTTTTAAAAAATCAAAAACTGTTTCTGTTATTTTTCTTTTAAAAATCTGTTTCGTATTTCTTTTTTAAAAAATAGTAAAAAACGAAAAAAAAAATATTTTTATATTTTCTGGTAGCTTTTTATAGTTTTCTTAAGATAGTGTGAATTTTTCATATTTTTTTGAACTAGTTTACTATTTATTTTGATTTATTAGCTATTTTAAACATTAAAATCGAAAAAAAAAAATACTTATTTAATTCCGAAAATTCTAAAACTTTTTCTGTGAGTTTCTATCACTTTTATTACGTTTCTAAAAAATATTTGGAATTTTCGGAGTTCATTTGATATTTTTCCTTGATTTATTTCCTTTCCTTTAAAAAAAAAATTATATATATATATATATATATATATATATATATATATATATATATATATATATATATATATATATATATATATATATATATATATATATATATATATATATCCGAAATTATTTCTTCTGTTTTTAATTAGTTTTTTTTTTTTTTTAATTTTGAAAAAAAAAAAAGTTAAGTTTTTTTTTAAGTTCACTATTTTATTTTAAATTTCCTATTTGTTTAGTTATTTAATACTTTCTTCTCTTTTCTTGCTTTAAAAAAATAAATAAAAAATAAATAAATAAATAAATAAATAAAAATCTTATATTTTAAATCTTTGACCTTAATACCCAAATTAGTTTTTTTTTGTGAAAACATATCTCCTTGAGAGAGTTTGGTGGTTAAGATTTAATTTATTAAGATTAGTTTATCTTTTATTTTAGCTTTTTATTATAAAAATCTTATATTTATATATTTGTGCTAACCCTTAAAGTTTTGTTTTTGTTTGTGTAATCCGATCCTACCTCATAAGACGTGGAGCTTACGGGTCTTATAAGCTTAAAAATCATTAATGTTTACAAATTTAATAACTTTTATTAAGTTATTTAGTTAATAAAGTTTAAACTTTATTTAACTAATTAGCATAATTAAAGTTAATAAGGAAATAAACTTTAATAATTTATTTAGTTTATAAGATTGGGTGGTATTTCTCTCGTAAAAATCATCGGGTTCTATTCTCTTACTTTTTTTTAGCTTATATTCTTAGTTTACCGTTACGTTTAATTATTCGTATTTTGCTTGTTAAGTCGTTTTAGTATAATTCTCTTAGCTTAATTTTCATTGTCACTAGTTGTAGTTTGTCATTTAAATTTTAGTTTAAACTTTAATTAGTTAAATTAGTTTTTAAAAAAAATCTCTAAAAAAAGAAAAAAAAAAAAAAAAAAAAATTTAAAAAGTCAAAAAAATAAAATAAAAATATATTCCGCTTTTTTTTTTTTCTAAAATTATCTTTTATCATTTAGAGTGTAGGAAAAATAAATTTGCATCCCTAAAGTGAAATTTGCAAAATTTGGTTTTAAATCGCGTTTTTAAATTCCCGTAGTTACGTTTTTAGAATAAATTGCATTTAGGATATATTTAGGTAGCTTTCCTTAGTTTACTTGCTTAGTTTGATTTAAGTGTTATTTACGTGCTTTAATTTCCTTTCCGTTATTTAATTTGAATCTAGAACGTAATTAAAAATCAAAGATCCAAAACATCGAGCATTTTATTAACAAACCAAGAACGACGTTGCCCATTCACACCTCGTTGGGACACGACTCGGATTTCCTAATCCGTATCACTATCACTCACGGGATTTGATTCACTATCCTTTTTCCTAAAGGGATTTTAAGTCATTCCTTGTGTTTATTTTTGATATCGATATTGTGGTTTTATCCATACACACATACCCCTAAACCTACTTCGAGAATCAAATTTTGGCGCCGCTGCCGGGGAGGTTGTGTCGCGACAATATCGTTAAAGGTTTGACGATTAGTGACTCGAGATCCTTCCTTCGTGAAGTTATTGTTTTTATAAAATTAAAAAAGTAAAAAATATTTTCCTTTTTCTTTTATATATATATATATATCATATTAAAAATACAAAAAGATTTTCTCTTGTGTTTTTGCTAATAAATAGAAGACACCAATTATATAACATTCTCAACGGAGGTGTTATCATTGATAAGTTCCCGAACTAAAGATCAAAAACTTGCCTTTGTGTCGCTTGTGAATTGATTTATTTCTATCGGATAAACAAACTGTGTGGTGGGTATAAGGACGGCCTGACATTAAATTGCGGCTGAAAAGAAGCGGGTTTTTAATAAGCTTCGCGCTGACCTACAAAGCTTCTCCGCTCGCTTGTGCGTTTGTCTTATAGAGGTGATTTATTCACTTGGGATTATTGGTTAAGTTCACTGTGTTTTCGAATATCGGTCTCTTTTAATTGCCTTGGTTTTTAAGTGCATGCGCACTCGCTCTCGATCAAGACGACTTCAGAATCAGAATCAGAACGTACCCGAGTTACGTAACATGGCTGCTGCTAACGTACCACCAAACCCCGGTCCTAATCCTCCTCTTGTTAATCAAAATGTAGCTCCCGATCTCCGAACGATGGAGGAGCTATGTCAACCAACCATGTACGGGAGGGGAGGACCCATTGCACCGACTAATATTCAAGCTACCGATTTTAGCTTGAAACATCATATGATAGAACAAGTAAAAAACAGTTGTCAATTTCATGGTTTACCTGATGACGATGCAAACAAGCATCTTGATAAGTTTTTAACCGTCACTCAGAGTATGAAACAAAATGGGGTCTCCGATGACGCCCTTCGTCTCTATCTTTTCCCATACTCTTTGACTCATCATGCCACTTCTTGGTTTGATCGACTCCCGAAGAATTCGATTCATACCTTCGAGGAAATGGTTTCGAAGTTTCTGGCAAAGTACTTTCCACCATCGATGGTGACGAAGTTGAGGAACGCACGAATCTTTGTTTGAAGCTTGGGAACGATATAAGCTTGCAATTGATCGATGTCCAAATCATAATATGTTGCTTGTCACCCAAATTGATACGTTCTATAATGGTTTGACGTTGAGACATCGTGATACAATCAATGCTGCTGCCGGTGGAACTTTCATGAAAAGACGTCCCGAGGAATGCTACGATCTTATTGAGAACATGACCGCTCATCATAATTATTGGGATTCTTCAGCCGCAAGGGGTGAATCATCTAGATCAAATTCATCTTCTTCTCACGATACGGCTCTTCATAAGAAAGTTGATGATTTGAACACGGCTATGTTGTAAATGTACCAAATGCATCTGTCTAGTCAAAATCAACAAGTAAAAGCGGTACACCCGACTTGTGAGACTTGTGGAGGTCCACATTCTTATTCCGAGTGCACAGCCGCCGGTGGCTACGCACATGAGAATGTTTATGCTGCTACAGGGAATTACAATCAACCGCAAGGAGATCGAAATCTTCTTAGCTACCGTTCAAACAATTATCTCGGACCTCCCGGTTTCAACCAACCTCAACAACAAAACCATAATCAAAACCGTTTCAATGGTAACAACAATCAAAACAGAGGAGTTAATCATGGAAATCAACACTACCAAGCTCCTCCACCTCAAGTTTACCAACAACCACCTCCTCCTCAACAACAATATCAACAACCTTCTCATTAAGTTGCTCCGAACAACGAGTTTCTATCTTACATGAAGAACTCCGACAACACCATTAAAAGTTTGTAGAATCAAATTAACAGCATGAGGACGGATTTCAAAAAGGAAATTGAAGCTACGAGTAACAAGCAGATGACTGAAATATGGAATATGATGGCTAGTTTCTTTCAAGCCAATCAACCGTCTTCTTCTTATTCTCAACCCTCGGGTTCCGGTTCTCTTCCAAGTAATACGATTCCTAACCCGAGAAGTGACATGAAAGCGATCACTACCCGAAGTGGTGTTGCTTACGATGGACCCGCGGTTCCTACCACTGATACTTCTTCTTCTTCTCGTGTGGTAGACCGTGAGACCGGGGTGACAAAGGACCCGGTGCTTCCTATTAATAAGGGGAGTACTGTGAATGTCCAACCCACGGTTGTCCAAGATTCTGAGCCCGAAGATGCTCCCGTTAATGTGAAGAAAGCTAATCCGAAACCGTCTATCCCATATCCGTCTCGTCTTAAAGATCAAACTCTTCGTGAGAAGTCGAATCATCAAATGGAAACGTTTTTCCAAATCTTCAAAGACTTGAATGTGGAGATCAGTTTTGCGGATGCCCTTCTCTTGATGCCCAAACTTGCTTCTACGATTAAGGGATTGCTTACGAATAAAGAGAAACTATATAAGCTTGCTACGACATCTCTAAATGAGAATTGTTCGGCGGTTATCCTCAAGAAACTTCCTGAAAAGTTAGGTGACCCCGGCAAATTCCTCATTCCGTGTGATTTTCAAGGAATTGTTCAATGCTCCGCCTTGGCCGATCTTGGCGCGAGTATTAATTTGATGCCAAACTCAATCTACGAAAAGCTTTCATTACCCCCACTTACCCCAACGTGTATGACCCTCGAGCTAGCCGATCGTTCTACGACCCGTCCAAAGGGTATAGCCGAGGATGTCTTTGTCAAAGTGGGGGAGTTCTATTTTCCCGCGGATTTTGTTGTGGTAGATTTTGATGCCGATCATCGAGTACCCATTATTCTTGGGAGATGTTTCTTAAGGACCGGTCGTGCCTTAATTGATGTGTTCGAAGGAGAGATTACGTTGAGAGTTAATCAAGAAGCCGTCACATTCAACATTAATCAAACGACGAGGTACTCCTCAAATTTCGACGATGCTTCCATCAATCGAATCGACGTTATTGATGTTTCTTGTGAGGAGTACGCTCAAGAAGTACTTGGTTTTGCTAAAAATTCTACTTCTTCTGATTCACCTTCTGAACCAATCATTGCCGACTCTTCCCCCTCTCTCACTCCGTTTGAGGGAGGTGATTTCCTTTTGGAAGAGATCGATGAGTTTCTTGCTATTGATGAATCAATTCCACCGGGAATTGATGATGGAGTTTATGATTCGGAGGGAGATATCCTTTATCTTGAGAAATTGTTGAATGAAGATCCATTACCGTCACTCCCTCCGAAAGAGATTACGATTGAAGAAATCAAAGAAGTACAAACGTCTAACGAAAAACCTTCAGAGCCCGAGCTCAAGGATTTACCTCCTCATCTTGAATACGCTTTTCTTGAAGAACCGAACAAATTTCCCGTCATCATTGCTAAAAACTTAAAAGATGAGGAGAAAACCGCACTTTTGGATATTCTTCGAAAACATAAGAGTGCCATCGCTTGGCAAATTTCAGACATTAAGGGTATAAACCCTCGTTTTTGTACTCAAAAGATTTTAATGGAAGACGATTGCAAACCCGTTATTCAACAACAACGTAGGGTTAACCCAAAAATTCATGACGTTATCAAAAAGGAAGTTCTGAAACTCCTCGATGCCGGAATCATTTATCCAATCTCCGATAGCTCATGGGTTAGCCCTATCCATTGTGTCCCTAAGAAAGGAGGAATGACCGTCGTTGCTAACGAAGATAACGAATTGATTTCCACACGCCTCGTCACCGGATGGAGGGTGTGTATTGATTATCGAAAGTTGAATGATGCTACTCGTAAGGACCATTTCCCGCTACCTTTTATGGATCAGATGCTCGAACGTTTAGCGGGAAATGAGTTCTATTGCTTTCTCGATGGTTTCTCCGGTTATTTTCAAATCCCGATCGATCCAAAGGATCAGGAGAAAACCACTTTCACATGCCCTTATGGAACTTTTGCTTACCGACGCATGCCTTTTGGGCTATGCAATGCTCCCGGTACGTTCCAGAGGTGCATGATGGCTATTTTTCATGACATGATCGAAAAGTCTATGGAAGTTTTTATGGACGATTTCTCGGTTTATGGAGATTCTTTCACTTCTTGCCTCTCTCATCTAGACCACATGCTCAAACGGTGTGAAGACACCAACTTGGTCTTGAATTGGGAGAAGTGCTGATAACGCTACACGCGTCGTTCGGGGTCAAGGAAACTTCCTTTTCTTAGAGCAAGTTTTATAACACCCTAGGCAGTGAACCTAATCGTTGTAGTGTAGTAATTAGGGTAAGCCACGGGTATTGATATCGTTCTCTAGGGGAATAGGAATGCTAGTGAGAAGTTACTACGCTAAGGTTGAGGTTGAGGAAGATTATTTTTTATCTTTTTATGTTTTTTAGAAAATGAAAAGGTACGAATCTCGGGTATTGGATTTGGGGGGTTGGTATTGCTACCGATTACTCTACTATTATCTAATTATCTAAGCTAAGGTTGTGATAGTCTATGTCTAATTGATGTGTACTCGTATGATAGTTTAAAGATGTGTTCACTTAGGTTTTACTACTCCTTAATTATCTCCTATTGATGGTTGATTTGTCACGTCCTTATTCCTAGTTGCGTTGTGTTTCTAAAGTTGTAGGGCGTGCTTGTTTCCCTATCTCTTTGAAATTACCAAAGGGTCTTGTTTACAAATCCTCTAGTGATTTATAGACGCCTACTCTACGGTTGTCCTTGAATACTTTATCCTACAATTACCTAGATAATTATATTCTAAAGTTCACAAAGAAAAGTCAAGCATTAAGCACACAACGAATAATCTAGTGCACTCTAGATCATTAGTCAACTAAGATAAGTATCAACCAATCAATGTTCAATAATTAAGTTTCATATTCCCTAAGCAAACACACAAATAAATTAGCCGGACATGGAGAACATGCAAGCATACACACAAATAATCAAAGACATAATTAAATTAATGAAGTAAATACTTATCTTGATGTATAATAGGGTTTAGAACCCTAAAATACTGCACAAGAAAGCCTTGGTTCGGTTTTAGGTTTTTACTCCAAAAGACTACCCACAAAAAACTGAAAAATTCGGATTCTATATATAAGATTACATCTGCGACGGCGTCACCTTATGTTTCGTGACGCCGTCGTGTCGCCGTCATTAGGGTTTCGTCTTGGCCACGTAAACCTTGCGACGGCGTCACCTTATGACTGTGACGCCGTCCCCTTCAGCTCTGACGCCGTCTTGGCTGCATCTAGGCCGTCTGAGTAACGACGGCCTACTCCTTTAGAACCTGACGTCGTCCCTTGAAAACATGCAATTTCGCTTCTGAGCCGTCGCAAAATTCCTTCCCGACGGCGTCGCAGATATGCAGTGACGCCGTCGCCTTATGTTTCAGCAGCTTTGAGTGTCTCGATTCTGACTTTGGCCATTTTCTTCGTATATTCGCGCCTTTTCGTCCAAATAAGCATCATTCCAGCATTTTGCCTTCAAGAGACCTAAAAAGTGAAAAGGAACGATATTAAGCAATAACGGATACAGAAGTGATCGAATAAGGGCTTAAATGACCCCTTAAAAAGGTACCTTTTAAAACCTTATCAAATATCCCTACACTTGGTATTTGCTTGTCCTCAAGCAAATGTGCTTTTAGCCAATTAATTTATAAGTTAGGGGTCATGAAGCATTCATTCAAAACGGTCCACAACACATATAAGCCCCGCAAAAGTCATAACAAGCACGGAAATTACATACTAGCACCTCACATGGGGTGTTTGGATACTCACATCTCTCTCGGGTGTATATATGAAATATAACAAATCGGAAATGGAAGATAAACACTCATTAACCGGTCCTAGTACATAGATTACCATAGGCTTGAGAATAGATCTAACCTCCGTCGCTTTGGCGTAAGCACCTAGGAAAGACTATCAAAGAGGTCTTTTAAAGGGTTGTAACGTTAGGCTTACGGTAGGGAAATGAAGGGTTTGGTGGGATAGGCTATTTAGTGGTGGATAGTCAAAAATCTCTATGTTGCAAGTATACGAAGAATGGCGTTGCTAAGCCAAGACTCGACACTCTAAAACTCTAGGCAACGAAAATAAACAAACATAATTTAAAAGATAGATGTAGGATGGTAGCCCGTATAGTTTTTTTTTTTTTTTTTTTTTTTTTTTTTTTTTTTTTTTTTTCACTCTATTTTTTTTTCTCTTTTTTTTCTTTTTCTATTTTTTTTCGATTTTTTTTTTTTTTTTTTTTTTTTTTTTTTTTTTTTTTTTTTTGCATACACTTTTACTCTACCATCCTCTACGGTACATCAAAATGATAGGGATTTATAGACACATCCCTACACTTGAGTTTTTATTACTCTAACACTAATTTGACCCGAATTGAAAAGATCAAAACACTTGGAGTACATTATTATGCAAACAAAGGGAATTTGAGTTTAACGTTCTCTTCCCTATATTTCATAAACTTTAACTTTTCCCATGAATCCCAATCATCCCAAAACTGTATACAAAGGATATGACTCGACTTAGCAACTCATGCAAGCAACCAGATAATTGAACTAAGGGTTTTGGGTGATAACATAAATTTGCACTAAAAGTGAGTGCAATAAAGGTAGGCTAAGGCGATTTGGGTGTATATTTGGGGGTGGGGTGTAAACAATGCTCTTCATTGATATTCCGGAAAAACCGAAACATCACGAGAACCGCGAAAAGGATAGGCTCTGAGGGGTTAACTAGGGGTATCGTGTACTAAAGATGAGTACAACGCAAAGGGTGTGGGGGAATTACTCAACCGAGGTGGAAGAAGTAATTATATTACAGGTATCAAACAAGGGTTTATCCTAATGCCTCTTATCATTTAGTTAATCCTAACTACACAAGTGTAGTCTCACTAGCGATCTCGGAATGCATCACAAAACAAGTTCTAGAATCTAATATACTACCGGTTCACACTCTAAGCATTAAAGATGAATGCTTTAATTCCTACTAATCTAAGGGCGATCCTCACATTTTGGTGGAATTTAGGTGGTAAAGGGTTTTTGTGCTAGTCATGCAACTTCCTATCCATGAGACGCTTTTGTTAAGACTAATGGCCCACTCCTATACGTCATGAAAAAAATTTTAAATTTGGCTAAAATTACCCTAACCTACATTTTCTCATGGTTTATTACACAAATACACTTGGACAAAGCAAATAGTCAAGGATAAGCATAGTTTCAAAGTTCCCGTTTTATTTTCCCTCCCTACACTTAAACTGAACATTGTCTCCAATGTTCCCCGAAAGTATCAAAGTTATGATAATGGAAGGTAATTAAAAATGAAAGAAACTAATACTCCCCTGATTAGCTCGGTAGGATCCGTGAAAAGTGGTGGTTAAATCTTTTCCAAGAAGAGTTTTTTTTTGTGTGAAAGGCTCCTTCCAAACTTGTGTAACTTCTTCTTGACAAACTAAACCTGCACACTAGAAGAAAACAAACGAAACCTTCGCGTAAAATCGGCGGTAATAATATACATAAGACTCGATTTAAACTAGGATATAATGCTTGTGGAATGGATGTTTACAGAATTTTTTTTAGAAAATTAAGATCTGGAAAATTCCAAAATTTTACAAGTAGCTCAGAAAACGAGAAAAAGTAAGCTGATGTTTTTATTCCTTCCTGACGCCGTCAGGTTGCAATCCTGACGCCGTCAGGTTATCCTGACAAAAACTGGTCTGCGATTTTCTGGAAAAAATTCTGGAAAATTTACATCTTTAGAATCTGGAAAAACTTCTGCAAAAACATCCATTATGACTCGATACAAGCATTTGACTCGAACAAACAAACATATATATCTTTTAGTTAATTGTTATTCTCATGTTTACGTTTCTTATGAAAACGTGTGTAATCCTCCCTACACTTATCCTTTATGTAAAATACCTTTATATGTAATTAAGACGAGGTTAAAAACAAAATAAAGCATTTTTACAAATTCAAACATGAGGACAAACAATTAATAAAAGATATATGACTCTAACAAGCAAACAATTAAGCATGGGTTGCCTCCCACGAAGCGCTTTTCTTTATTTAAGAGTCTTGTAGCTAGACTCGTATTCCTACTCCTACGTTGCCTCGTGCACGCTCGCGTGCTCATACCTAAGCCACTCCAACTCTCTTTCATTCTTTTTATAATCATCTCCTAATTCAAGGCATTTTTTGTAATACCGTTTTGTTTTCTCATATGGGTACCTAAGCCCACTTTGCTTATCTCTTTCACTAAGCAATGAAATAGGGGTCATTCTATTACAAGCCTTAATGTCCCTATGTTTAAATCTAGGATGAGCGCGTGGCATTTGATAGACAAAATCTTCGACTTCATCAGAGAAAGTGATTAAACCGTCAATCATTCGTTCATTCAACCTAGTCAAATTCTTGAAAGGTTTTCCAAAAATTACTTGAGTGAGGTCCTTGTCGATAAATTCTCCCAGGTTTTCTAAGACCATGAATTCTACCAAGTAGGCAAAACTTCCAACAAACACGTGCAAATGAGTGACTGCTTTAACAACATTGTTCCCATGATAGGTGATGCGCGCAAAACCGTCAAGTTCTCTCACGCAAGCGTAAGAAAACCTAAAACAGCTTAAGCACGAAATCAATGAAGATCTGAGGAGTATAGAGTCTCCCCGGGTCGTTATGTCCCAGCGAGCTATGCAATGGATCAATCAACGTCTAGTGATCGAGAAGTTTGAACGAGAAAGAGATTATGAATTGATTATAACTACAGAAATATCAAACAAATACAAAGGCTAAAATGCAAATGAGAGGAAATTTAAAAAGATAAAATCTATTAAATAAACGCTATCACTAAAATTAAAATGATGTTTTTGTTTTTATGTTTTTATAAATCTGAAATTAAAATCTACGCGACGTACAAAATAAAAAGTGAAACTAAATCAATATTAACCTTAAAAATATGAAAATGATGTTTTTACAATCCTAATGATAAAAGAAACTTTTTAGAAAAAGAAAACTATTTTTATCACTAATTATCTAATTATTATTAATTAAAAACTAATTTTAACTATTTAATAATTAGCCAAAATGCAAGAAATTAGGAAACAAAGCTAGAAAAATAAAATTATGAAATGGAAAAGTCTAAAATATCAAACTAGAATTTTCAAAACTATTTTTGTATTTTTCTGGTTATTTTTCTATTTTTTATGAATTTTAAACTATTTAAAACTAATTAAATTACTAAAAATTACCAAATAAACTAAGAAAAATCTGGAAAATTACTTTTTTCACTTCTTATATTTATCTAAACTTAACAAAATTGAAAAATTATTTTTTGGAACCTTTTCTGAATTTTTTGTATTAAAAGCTAATTAAAAATTGATTAAAATCTATTTAAAATGAGAAAAATAGCAAATTAAGACCAAAATTTATGAAACTTTCAGGGAAATTCTAAAATGATATTAAGATTCTATGAAAAATGAAAAATCAACAGGTTATGTGTAAGATTAATGAGCTGTTATGAAACTATTATATGATTAAGCTAGGAAAATAAGCAAATAAGCTACTAAGCTATCCAAACAGTGACCACAGCTAAATAACACTAGATTAAGCTAATAGCAACTACTATAACCTACTCCTAACAAGCTTGAAGCTCAGATCAACCAAACAAGCCAACTGCTTATTGGAGCCAAACAGTGGTTTACCCCCACTGTTTGAGCTTATCCAACAGCTTAACTGATAAGCTCAACTAAGAACTACTTATGCAATCTTACAAAGTACCTGGCCAACTACACTTGTACCAAAATCCAGACCTAAACTCTTTGAAATGGAGCTTGTGCAACAATCACAAACCTGCCTGATTCACAACTAAATGTGAACAGGGCACTTACAAGCTAAAATTCTAGCTTATTTGAAGCTAAAGATGATCAAATCAGTTTTCACCAAAAGTGATTATCAATTAATGACCAGTTGAAGTTTTGATATCCAAATTTTCAAACTCTTAAACTCAAAAATGACTCAGAAAATGAATCACAAAATTTTGATGAAAACTGCTTTTACAACTTTTTGACAGAATTTTGACTTTTGAAAAGACTTAGCAACTTTGACCAAAACCAGATTTAATCCAATTTTATGAAAATTTTAAGATGTTTAAGCACTAGAGATTATAACCTAATGCTAGATCTCACAAATTTGAACCAAATACCAAGTTATGACACCTACTGAATTGACAGAAACAGATATAGAGCAGTTTACACAAAGATTTTGACTATTTGAGCTAAAATGCTCAAACCAAAACTGCAAATGTCTACCAATTGACTACCTAAGCAAATACCAAACACTAACCACAGATCTAATAACCTCTACCACAGATTATAAAGCTAAGCCAAACACTACTTAACAAGCTAACTAATGAAGCAGACAATATATTAAGATCAATTCAAGCTAAACAAACATGATTCTCAGATTAAACAGTAACAATAACAGCTAATAAGCAGATTCAAACACCACTTAATGATCAGTAACAGATATTGAACTTACAAGTAATCCATAGCCACTGTGGCTTGAATCCAGTGAACACAACAACCTACTACCCTATCTATACCAATCCCATTAACTCTGAATCAACCTCAACCCAGCTCTGCATCACCCTTGTCTCATTTCCATGCCTGTTTGAATCAAGTTCACTGCACCATTGACTTTCGTTGACCAAAATCCCCATTTGCTTGGAATATAAATGTAAGCTTGCAAAAAGCTGTAAGAAGCTTTTACAAGCTTGTTTGAACCGAGAGACGAGCTTTTAAACGTTTGTACATAGGATTTCGAAATTTAAAATTGCCACAGTAAACATGAAATTTGAAATATAAACACAGACTTGAATTGATACTCGAAAATGGTTGTAATACACTTGATTAACTAATATAACACTGGAAATTACAACTTAAACATATTTAAGACATAGAAATTTAAATAACGACATACATGTTAAAAAAAATAAAAGCTATCCTCTTCCTTGTAACTACTCTTGGCTCTTTATACCCTCCAAGCTCCTTCTCTCTCCTTCTTGGACATATCCCAGCAATAAAAATGACCCTTGGATCATTCAAGATGATCTTGGCCGTTTAAAGGTTTTTGGCGCCAAAACCTTTTTATCCGTTTGTGAGGTTGAGTGGGATTGGGTTAAGGGCAATAAATGAGGCTTGGCTTCTTGTGTTTGGAGGGGGGATGTAGGTGATGATGGTGGGGAGATGGAGTGTGGTCAGGTGGTATGCAGGGGGGGAAATGATGGGGGATGTTAACACCCGTGAGGGAGAGAGGGAAGGGATGGGTCAAACCCATTTGACCGGGGTTTAATAATAGGGTTGGGTTGGATACGGGTTAGAAACCGGGTAAAGTATTTGGGCCAAGGTGTATGGATTGGGCTTGGGTAACAATTTTAGGGTCCGGTTGGGTTTGTTGGATTATTAATACAAGGGACCAAAATTGTAAAGTTCCAATTTCCAAGGACCAAACATGTAACTTATGAAAAGTGATCCAAGGGTTGTTTTTGCCAATATTTAATAGTCCAAGGTCTAGTTTGACACTTTTAAAAATTTCCAAGGACTAATTTTGACCATTTTGGATTTTCAGGGACTAAATTGTAATTTTCTCAAAACTTTTAGATTTTCCACCAAAGGACTAAATATGACAATTTATGATTTTAAGAAGACCTTTGGTGACTTTTCTTTTGAAATTATGGCTCAGGGACTATTTTTGACAATTTTATAAACTTGGGGGACTAAAACTGCAATTTTTGCAAATTTGATATGTTTTTCATCTGATTTTGATATTTTTGCTTTTAAAACACATAAGACACTGATTTGTGATATTTTGATCATTTTGATGTGTTTCTGAGTGTTTTCAGATGAATTTGCAGTTTAAATGGTACAAAAATGATGAGTATTTACACACTCATCAATCCCCCACACTGAGATATTGCTAGTCCCTAGCAATGATTTGAGAAAACATAATGGATTTTAAACTCTTTACCAAAAGCCATTACTTCTGGAGTAGCCAAATGTTTCAGTTCAAGTAAGAACCATGGTACACCGATAACCATGTGATTTTGAGCAAACCACCAGCTTTCAACGGATTTGATTTTGTCTTTACCAGTAGCCGTTTGCTCTGGACTAGCCAACTCTTAGATAAATTATCAATATTATCTTTGGTGAGCTGATTACCAATTATGGTTTTTCCACTGCCTTTACCACAAGCCATAATCTTGCGGGCTAGCCAACTCTTCACTTTTTAGGATATGGTGAGTTGAATACCATACAATTTTGGGCAAATTGCAAGCCATATAAACGGATTTGAGAAATCTTTACCAAGAGCCGTTTGCTCCTGGATTAGCCAATCCTTTTGTCTTACAGACATGGCGGACTGATAACCAAATGAGAAAGTGTAAAACACTTACTCCAAAAAAATTTTGGCCAAAAACGGGGGAATTGGTATAATTATATGATAAAATTCGTGAGAATTCCCCCCCACACTTAGAAATGAATATTGCCCTCAATATTCAAAGTACCGGCGGTTATGCCGAAACAAAGAACGTAAAAGGGAAATACTACGGCCATTATTTAGAAAGAAGATTTTTTTTTTTTTTTTTTACTTTTTGAAACATGTGGGCAACCCCCCCACACTAGGGTGGTAGAAAGAGGTGAGAAGACAGAAATATGGGTGAGAACCCATATGGCATGCTACTGTTTTTGATTCCCGAGTCGCTAGCTTGACTCGACCCCGCATTAATTTGTTCATGGGGAAAGTAACGTGGAAAACCAATCTCGATCGGACTTTCGTTCACAATGTTAATGAACATATGAACATCAGAAAGTTCCACACCGACGAGATATAACCTCGGTATTGTTAATAGTAGAAACTATAATGGAGGATACCGGGGTCAAAGATGGTGTCCTCATTCCCGAAAGAGAAACGGGAAAGAGCAACCACACCATCTGTGAAGAATGGAATAAAGATATGCATGACAATGCAAGTCCATTCTTCATCAGAAAGAAGCAAATCACCATTTTTGACATTTTTAAGCTTAAACTTGAAGCTTAAATGGTGATTGTCAAGAAGATGTCCGGGAGGGAGGGTGGGAAATGGTTCCTCAATCAATAGACTTTCCAGAAAAAGGATGTCTCCCTCCGGATCAAGGTAAGTGTTATCAATTCCCGTAGGAATTGACTCGTCACTTAAAAATGCATCGACTTCATTCCAAAAGTTGTCCTCTTCCTCATCAGGAGTGAGAGAAGGGATGGAAGAGTCGGGAATAAGACTAGAGGATGATGGATCATTTTTGAGCAATTCATCAATGGGAAGAATGTCTCCCATTGGATCACAAACATCATCATCCAACTGAGATGAAACTGAAGAGAGATTAGTTTCATCCACAGACTTAACAATCTCGATGCGACAAACTGATGCCGGAGGTGGGACAAGTGGTGTGCTCTTAGAGCTAGCAGTTTCCACCACTTCCGATGAAGTCTCCGAATCTAGATCATCTTCATCATCATCAAGAACACTCTTGACTTCCCTGGTACAGCTTTCAAACCATTTGTTTGAACCAGGGGTAATTTTCAAAGCTTTGAGCTCAGCACGTTTTTGAAAACTCCTCTTAACCGTGAAGTTCGAGAGTGTTGCATTGAATCTTTCAGATCTTTGATCAATTGTTGCAACACTCTGTTTGTACAGAGGTTTGGAGTTCTGGTTGATATTTAACGTGAGCTCTTCGTTGTCAACCCGTATGGTCAACTCTTCCGCAAACACATCAATTAGAGCACGACTCGTTCTTAAGAAAGCTCTCCCTAAGATAAGGGGAACTCTAGGATCTGCATCGAAGTCTACTACAACAAAGTCAGCATGAAAGTGAAACTTTCCCACTTTCATCACGACATCCTCGGCTATCCCAAGTGGACGAGTTACGGTACGATCCGCTAGCTCGAGTGTCATACGAGTGGATGAAAGTTCAGGAAGAGACAGTTTCTTCCATACTGAGAGTGGCATGAGGTTAATGCTAGCGCCAAGATCGGCCAAGGCGGAGCATTGAAACATCCCCAAGAAATCACACGGGATTAGAAACCGGCCAGGGTCTTCAAGCTTTTCGGGAAGCTTGTTAAGAATGGCTGCTGAGCATTGCTCATTTAGAGGGGTTTTCGCCATCTCTGATAGCTTATCTTTGTTGGTGAGTAAGCCTTTAAGCGTGGATGCAAATTTAGGCATTAGAACGAGAGCATCAACGAAGCTTATATCAAAGTGAAGCTCATTGAAGATTTGGAAAAATTTTTCCATCTGCTCTTTGTTTTTGTCTTTTTGCTTCTCATCATTCATTCTTGATGGGTAGGGAAGCTGTCTAGACTTTTGAGCCGGGATGGAAGTGTTTTCTGGCTCAAGATTTTTCCTCGGAACATCGGGTTCCGGACTTAAAGTTTGGACTACCGAAGGTGGGACGTGTGCGGTACTTCGTGGGCTTGAATAATGCACCTTGTCCGTTGTCTCCTTGGTAACTTGACTAAATGCCACAGGAGGAGGGGGCATTGGAGTCGTAGGTCCATTGTGCGTCTTACCACTACGAGTGGTGACGGCTTTCAACTCGGCATTTGGATTGGTAACTGTATTGCTTGGGAGTCCTCCAGAAGATGGTGAAGCTTTGTTCATATTCATGTTCATGAAACTGCTCATCATATTCTTTAACTCATTTGTCTGCCGAGATAATGTGGTATCAATTTCCCTTTTTAGCTCACCTCTCATGTTATTGATCTGAGTTTGCATTGATCGCATGTTTGCCTCAGTCATTTTCATGAAGTCATTTGGCATGGGAGCTTGAGGAGGTGGTTGATAACTTTGATGATTAGGAGCTTGATATGGTTGAGGTTGGTTGAAATTGTTCCGGTTTTGATTGAAATTTGGAGGGTTATTGAAATTTTGCCCTTGATTTGGAACAAAGCGATTTTGATTGCCATGGTTTTGCACAGGAGGAAAACCAGGTGGTGTCATACCGCTAGGTGCACGGTAGTGAGGATCAACCTGTGTTCGGTATTGATTGTGGTTTACCGAAGCTACGGGAGCTTGGTAAAAGGAAGCATCGGTTGCTTGACAATCATAATACGCATGTGGACCACTACAAATTTCACACACCTTGTTTACGGCTTTGACTGGCTCAGGCTTATGAATTTCGCTTTTGATTTCCTTCACCTCTTTTATCATACAATGGATGATGTCCGTTAAAGCGGCTAACGGAGCGGCTAACTCGGAAGAGTTACCGGATGAAGAAGAGGCAGGAGTGTTCGGAACATTGACTTTGTTGCGAGAAAAAGGAACTTTCGATTTACTCTCGCAAATTTCAAGCACATCTTTAGGTTTACGATTCAAGATATTGCCACCCGCGGATGCGTTCAAGGAATCTTGATCATTACCGTTCAACCCATTGTAAAAGATATTAACTTGTTGAAGCTCCGTGAATTCATGATGGGGGCATTTCCTGAGGAGATCTTTGAATCTCTCCCATGCCTCTCCAAAGTTTTCATCGAAATTTTGACGAAATCCAGAAATTTCATTTTTAAGATTAGTCGTCTTTGATGGAGGGAAGAAATAATTGACAAACTTTTGGACAAGATCCTCCCAAGTTTCGATGGATCGAGGGGGTTCTTTTTCCAGCCAAATCCGGGCTGCCCCCGCAAGTGAGAATGGAAATAGCATCAATTTGATCACCTGTTGTGGCACATCTTTGTAATTGAGAGTTGATGTCAAATGGTTGAACCAACGGATGTGTGCATACGGGTCTTCTCGATCAGACCCGCGGAATTGATTCGTAGACACAAGTTGGATTAAATGTGTCTTCAATTCGAAGTGATCAGAATTGATTACCGGTAAGACGATGGCATCTCCATAACCCTCGGTGGGTGCCTGGAGCATTTCCGCCATAGTACGTTCGTCTGCCATGGTGTTGCTTGAAATAGTACGAATCTCGGGTTCGACTATTTGGGCAGCACGTCTACGAGAACGTCTTCTTGGAATTTCTGCTAGATCACGCAAAGGACTCAATGATCTAGAAGAACGAGTGCGCATGCACTAGAGATAACTCTAAGGGATCTCAGAGTTAAGAAGAGAAATGGGAATTATGAAAATCTTTCAGATGAGAATGAGAATTATGAAGACGTTTTGTAAAAATGGGGTGAGAAGAATCTTTTTGGGTTTTCTGTTTCTGAAACGTCGATATCACAACAAAATCAATTAACACAAGATCGAGGCAAAACAACAGTGAACTTAACCAATAATCCAAGATGAATGGCTTCTTTAAAAAAGGTACACCAATCACAATGGACACAAAGGCAAGTTTTAAATCTTTAGTTCGGGAACTTATTATGGTCGCACCCCCAGTTAGGTAGTGCACTGCCTTGGTTTTCGGTGGTAATCTTTTAAGTTGTTAATTATTAGAGAAAACGACGATTCTTTTTGTATTTTTATTATTTGATACATATATAGAAACAAAAGAAAAATATTTTTGTGTTTTATACGTTTTTGCTTGTTTTTGGGTTTTTGGATTTTTTTAAATAAAAATATGGATATATATATATAGATATGGATGATATGAACAAATGAGTGAGGATCAAACAACTAATCTGCTAGACGATAGATAATCAGCACAGCTCCCCGGCAGCGGCGCCAAAAATTTGATGCGCGCAAAACCGTCAAGTTCTCTCACGCAAGCGTAAGAAAACCTAAAACAGCTTAAGCACGAAATCAATGAAGATCTGAGGAGTATAGAGTCTCCCCGGGTCGTTATGTCCCAGCGAGCTATGCAATGGATCAATCAACGTCTAGTGATCGAGAAGTTTGAACGAGAAAGAGATTATGAATTGATTATAACTACAGAAATATCAAACAAATACAAAGGCTAAAATGCAAATGAGAGGAAATTTAAAAAGATAAAATCTATTAAATAAACGCTATCACTAAAATTAAAATGATGTTTTTGTTTTTATGTTTTTATAAATCTGAAATTAAAATCTACGCGACGTACAAAATAAAAAGTGAAACTAAATCAATATTAACCTTAAAAATATGAAAATGATGTTTTTACAATCCTAATGATAAAAGAAACTTTTTAGAAAAAGAAAACTATTTTTATCACTAATTATCTAATTATTATTAATTAAAAACTAATTTTAACTATTTAATAATTAGCCAAAATGCAAGAAATTAGGAAACAAAGCTAGAAAAATAAAATTATGAAATGGAAAAGTCTAAAATATCAAACTAGAATTTTCAAAACTATTTTTGTATTTTTCTGGTTATTTTTCTATTTTTTATGAATTTTAAACTATTTAAAACTAATTAAATTACTAAAAATTACCAAATAAACTAAGAAAAATCTGGAAAATTACTTTTTTCACTTCTTATATTTATCTAAACTTAACAAAATTGAAAAATTATTTTTTGGAACCTTTTCTGAATTTTTTGTATTAAAAGCTAATTAAAAATTGATTAAAATCTATTTAAAATGAGAAAAATAGCAAATTAAGACCAAAATTTATGAAACTTTCAGGGAAATTCTAAAATGATATTAAGATTCTATGAAAAATGAAAAATCAACAGGTTATGTGTAAGATTAATGAGCTGTTATGAAACTATTATATGATTAAGCTAGGAAAATAAGCAAATAAGCTACTAAGCTATCCAAACAGTGACCACAGCTAAATAACACTAGATTAAGCTAATAGCAACTACTATAACCTACTCCTAACAAGCTTGAAGCTCAGATCAACCAAACAAGCCAACTGCTTATTGGAGCCAAACAGTGGTTTACCCCCACTGTTTGAGCTTATCCAACAGCTTAACTGATAAGCTCAACTAAGAACTACTTATGCAATCTTACAAAGTACCTGGCCAACTACACTTGTACCAAAATCCAGACCTAAACTCTTTGAAATGGAGCTTGTGCAACAATCACAAACCTGCCTGATTCACAACTAAATGTGAACAGGGCACTTACAAGCTAAAATTCTAGCTTATTTGAAGCTAAAGATGATCAAATCAGTTTTCACCAAAAGTGATTATCAATTAATGACCAGTTGAAGTTTTGATATCCAAATTTTCAAACTCTTAAACTCAAAAATGACTCAGAAAATGAATCACAAAATTTTGATGAAAACTGCTTTTACAACTTTTTGACAGAATTTTGACTTTTGAAAAGACTTAGCAACTTTGACCAAAACCAGATTTAATCCAATTTTATGAAAATTTTAAGATGTTTAAGCACTAGAGATTATAACCTAATGCTAGATCTCACAAATTTGAACCAAATACCAAGTTATGACACCTACTGAATTGACAGAAACAGATATAGAGCAGTTTACACAAAGATTTTGACTATTTGAGCTAAAATGCTCAAACCAAAACTGCAAATGTCTACCAATTGACTACCTAAGCAAATACCAAACACTAACCACAGATCTAATAACCTCTACCACAGATTATAAAGCTAAGCCAAACACTACTTAACAAGCTAACTAATGAAGCAGACAATATATTAAGATCAATTCAAGCTAAACAAACATGATTCTCAGATTAAACAGTAACAATAACAGCTAATAAGCAGATTCAAACACCACTTAATGATCAGTAACAGATATTGAACTTACAAGTAATCCATAGCCACTGTGGCTTGAATCCAGTGAACACAACAACCTACTACCCTATCTATACCAATCCCATTAACTCTGAATCAACCTCAACCCAGCTCTGCATCACCCTTGTCTCATTTCCATGCCTGTTTGAATCAAGTTCACTGCACCATTGACTTTCGTTGACCAAAATCCCCATTTGCTTGGAATATAAATGTAAGCTTGCAAAAAGCTGTAAGAAGCTTTTACAAGCTTGTTTGAACCGAGAGACGAGCTTTTAAACGTTTGTACATAGGATTTCGAAATTTAAAATTGCCACAGTAAACATGAAATTTGAAATATAAACACAGACTTGAATTGATACTCGAAAATGGTTGTAATACACTTGATTAACTAATATAACACTGGAAATTACAACTTAAACATATTTAAGACATAGAAATTTAAATAACGACATACATGTTAAAAAAAATAAAAGCTATCCTCTTCCTTGTAACTACTCTTGGCTCTTTATACCCTCCAAGCTCCTTCTCTCTCCTTCTTGGACATATCCCAGCAATAAAAATGACCCTTGGATCATTCAAGATGATCTTGGCCGTTTAAAGGTTTTTGGCGCCAAAACCTTTTTATCCGTTTGTGAGGTTGAGTGGGATTGGGTTAAGGGCAATAAATGAGGCTTGGCTTCTTGTGTTTGGAGGGGGGATGTAGGTGATGATGGTGGGGAGATGGAGTGTGGTCAGGTGGTATGCAGGGGGGGAAATGATGGGGGATGTTAACACCCGTGAGGGAGAGAGGGAAGGGATGGGTCAAACCCATTTGACCGGGGTTTAATAATAGGGTTGGGTTGGATACGGGTTAGAAACCGGGTAAAGTATTTGGGCCAAGGTGTATGGATTGGGCTTGGGTAACAATTTTAGGGTCCGGTTGGGTTTGTTGGATTATTAATACAAGGGACCAAAATTGTAAAGTTCCAATTTCCAAGGACCAAACATGTAACTTATGAAAAGTGATCCAAGGGTTGTTTTTGCCAATATTTAATAGTCCAAGGTCTAGTTTGACACTTTTAAAAATTTCCAAGGACTAATTTTGACCATTTTGGATTTTCAGGGACTAAATTGTAATTTTCTCAAAACTTTTAGATTTTCCACCAAAGGACTAAATATGACAATTTATGATTTTAAGAAGACCTTTGGTGACTTTTCTTTTGAAATTATGGCTCAGGGACTATTTTTGACAATTTTATAAACTTGGGGGACTAAAACTGCAATTTTTGCAAATTTGATATGTTTTTCATCTGATTTTGATATTTTTGCTTTTAAAACACATAAGACACTGATTTGTGATATTTTGATCATTTTGATGTGTTTCTGAGTGTTTTCAGATGAATTTGCAGTTTAAATGGTACAAAAATGATGAGTATTTACACACTCATCAATCCCCCACACTGAGATATTGCTAGTCCCTAGCAATGATTTGAGAAAACATAATGGATTTTAAACTCTTTACCAAAAGCCATTACTTCTGGAGTAGCCAAATGTTTCAGTTCAAGTAAGAACCATGGTACACCGATAACCATGTGATTTTGAGCAAACCACCAGCTTTCAACGGATTTGATTTTGTCTTTACCAGTAGCCGTTTGCTCTGGACTAGCCAACTCTTAGATAAATTATCAATATTATCTTTGGTGAGCTGATTACCAATTATGGTTTTTCCACTGCCTTTACCACAAGCCATAATCTTGCGGGCTAGCCAACTCTTCACTTTTTAGGATATGGTGAGTTGAATACCATACAATTTTGGGCAAATTGCAAGCCATATAAACGGATTTGAGAAATCTTTACCAAGAGCCGTTTGCTCCTGGATTAGCCAATCCTTTTGTCTTACAGACATGGCGGACTGATAACCAAATGAGAAAGTGTAAAACACTTACTCCAAAAAAATTTTGGCCAAAAACGGGGGAATTGGTATAATTATATGATAAAATTCGTGAGAATTCCCCCCCACACTTAGAAATGAATATTGCCCTCAATATTCAAAGTACCGGCGGTTATGCCGAAACAAAGAACGTAAAAGGGAAATACTACGGCCATTATTTAGAAAGAAGATTTTTTTTTTTTTTTTTTACTTTTTGAAACATGTGGGCAACCCCCCCACACTAGGGTGGTAGAAAGAGGTGAGAAGACAGAAATATGGGTGAGAACCCATATGGCATGCTACTGTTTTTGATTCCCGAGTCGCTAGCTTGACTCGACCCCGCATTAATTTGTTCATGGGGAAAGTAACGTGGAAAACCAATCTCGATCGGACTTTCGTTCACAATGTTAATGAACATATGAACATCAGAAAGTTCCACACCGACGAGATATAACCTCGGTATTGTTAATAGTAGAAACTATAATGGAGGATACCGGGGTCAAAGATGGTGTCCTCATTCCCGAAAGAGAAACGGGAAAGAGCAACCACACCATCTGTGAAGAATGGAATAAAGATATGCATGACAATGCAAGTCCATTCTTCATCAGAAAGAAGCAAATCACCATTTTTGACATTTTTAAGCTTAAACTTGAAGCTTAAATGGTGATTGTCAAGAAGATGTCCGGGAGGGAGGGTGGGAAATGGTTCCTCAATCAATAGACTTTCCAGAAAAAGGATGTCTCCCTCCGGATCAAGGTAAGTGTTATCAATTCCCGTAGGAATTGACTCGTCACTTAAAAATGCATCGACTTCATTCCAAAAGTTGTCCTCTTCCTCATCAGGAGTGAGAGAAGGGATGGAAGAGTCGGGAATAAGACTAGAGGATGATGGATCATTTTTGAGCAATTCATCAATGGGAAGAATGTCTCCCATTGGATCACAAACATCATCATCCAACTGAGATGAAACTGAAGAGAGATTAGTTTCATCCACAGACTTAACAATCTCGATGCGACAAACTGATGCCGGAGGTGGGACAAGTGGTGTGCTCTTAGAGCTAGCAGTTTCCACCACTTCCGATGAAGTCTCCGAATCTAGATCATCTTCATCATCATCAAGAACACTCTTGACTTCCCTGGTACAGCTTTCAAACCATTTGTTTGAACCAGGGGTAATTTTCAAAGCTTTGAGCTCAGCACGTTTTTGAAAACTCCTCTTAACCGTGAAGTTCGAGAGTGTTGCATTGAATCTTTCAGATCTTTGATCAATTGTTGCAACACTCTGTTTGTACAGAGGTTTGGAGTTCTGGTTGATATTTAACGTGAGCTCTTCGTTGTCAACCCGTATGGTCAACTCTTCCGCAAACACATCAATTAGAGCACGACTCGTTCTTAAGAAAGCTCTCCCTAAGATAAGGGGAACTCTAGGATCTGCATCGAAGTCTACTACAACAAAGTCAGCATGAAAGTGAAACTTTCCCACTTTCATCACGACATCCTCGGCTATCCCAAGTGGACGAGTTACGGTACGATCCGCTAGCTCGAGTGTCATACGAGTGGATGAAAGTTCAGGAAGAGACAGTTTCTTCCATACTGAGAGTGGCATGAGGTTAATGCTAGCGCCAAGATCGGCCAAGGCGGAGCATTGAAACATCCCCAAGAAATCACACGGGATTAGAAACCGGCCAGGGTCTTCAAGCTTTTCGGGAAGCTTGTTAAGAATGGCTGCTGAGCATTGCTCATTTAGAGGGGTTTTCGCCATCTCTGATAGCTTATCTTTGTTGGTGAGTAAGCCTTTAAGCGTGGATGCAAATTTAGGCATTAGAACGAGAGCATCAACGAAGCTTATATCAAAGTGAAGCTCATTGAAGATTTGGAAAAATTTTTCCATCTGCTCTTTGTTTTTGTCTTTTTGCTTCTCATCATTCATTCTTGATGGGTAGGGAAGCTGTCTAGACTTTTGAGCCGGGATGGAAGTGTTTTCTGGCTCAAGATTTTTCCTCGGAACATCGGGTTCCGGACTTAAAGTTTGGACTACCGAAGGTGGGACGTGTGCGGTACTTCGTGGGCTTGAATAATGCACCTTGTCCGTTGTCTCCTTGGTAACTTGACTAAATGCCACAGGAGGAGGGGGCATTGGAGTCGTAGGTCCATTGTGCGTCTTACCACTACGAGTGGTGACGGCTTTCAACTCGGCATTTGGATTGGTAACTGTATTGCTTGGGAGTCCTCCAGAAGATGGTGAAGCTTTGTTCATATTCATGTTCATGAAACTGCTCATCATATTCTTTAACTCATTTGTCTGCCGAGATAATGTGGTATCAATTTCCCTTTTTAGCTCACCTCTCATGTTATTGATCTGAGTTTGCATTGATCGCATGTTTGCCTCAGTCATTTTCATGAAGTCATTTGGCATGGGAGCTTGAGGAGGTGGTTGATAACTTTGATGATTAGGAGCTTGATATGGTTGAGGTTGGTTGAAATTGTTCCGGTTTTGATTGAAATTTGGAGGGTTATTGAAATTTTGCCCTTGATTTGGAACAAAGCGATTTTGATTGCCATGGTTTTGCACAGGAGGAAAACCAGGTGGTGTCATACCGCTAGGTGCACGGTAGTGAGGATCAACCTGTGTTCGGTATTGATTGTGGTTTACCGAAGCTACGGGAGCTTGGTAAAAGGAAGCATCGGTTGCTTGACAATCATAATACGCATGTGGACCACTACAAATTTCACACACCTTGTTTACGGCTTTGACTGGCTCAGGCTTATGAATTTCGCTTTTGATTTCCTTCACCTCTTTTATCATACAATGGATGATGTCCGTTAAAGCGGCTAACGGAGCGGCTAACTCGGAAGAGTTACCGGATGAAGAAGAGGCAGGAGTGTTCGGAACATTGACTTTGTTGCGAGAAAAAGGAACTTTCGATTTACTCTCGCAAATTTCAAGCACATCTTTAGGTTTACGATTCAAGATATTGCCACCCGCGGATGCGTTCAAGGAATCTTGATCATTACCGTTCAACCCATTGTAAAAGATATTAACTTGTTGAAGCTCCGTGAATTCATGATGGGGGCATTTCCTGAGGAGATCTTTGAATCTCTCCCATGCCTCTCCAAAGTTTTCATCGAAATTTTGACGAAATCCAGAAATTTCATTTTTAAGATTAGTCGTCTTTGATGGAGGGAAGAAATAATTGACAAACTTTTGGACAAGATCCTCCCAAGTTTCGATGGATCGAGGGGGTTCTTTTTCCAGCCAAATCCGGGCTGCCCCCGCAAGTGAGAATGGAAATAGCATCAATTTGATCACCTGTTGTGGCACATCTTTGTAATTGAGAGTTGATGTCAAATGGTTGAACCAACGGATGTGTGCATACGGGTCTTCTCGATCAGACCCGCGGAATTGATTCGTAGACACAAGTTGGATTAAATGTGTCTTCAATTCGAAGTGATCAGAATTGATTACCGGTAAGACGATGGCATCTCCATAACCCTCGGTGGGTGCCTGGAGCATTTCCGCCATAGTACGTTCGTCTGCCATGGTGTTGCTTGAAATAGTACGAATCTCGGGTTCGACTATTTGGGCAGCACGTCTACGAGAACGTCTTCTTGGAATTTCTGCTAGATCACGCAAAGGACTCAATGATCTAGAAGAACGAGTGCGCATGCACTAGAGATAACTCTAAGGGATCTCAGAGTTAAGAAGAGAAATGGGAATTATGAAAATCTTTCAGATGAGAATGAGAATTATGAAGACGTTTTGTAAAAATGGGGTGAGAAGAATCTTTTTGGGTTTTCTGTTTCTGAAACGTCGATATCACAACAAAATCAATTAACACAAGATCGAGGCAAAACAACAGTGAACTTAACCAATAATCCAAGATGAATGGCTTCTTTAAAAAAGGTACACCAATCACAATGGACACAAAGGCAAGTTTTAAATCTTTAGTTCGGGAACTTATTATGGTCGCACCCCCAGTTAGGTAGTGCACTGCCTTGGTTTTCGGTGGTAATCTTTTAAGTTGTTAATTATTAGAGAAAACGACGATTCTTTTTGTATTTTTATTATTTGATACATATATAGAAACAAAAGAAAAATATTTTTGTGTTTTATACGTTTTTGCTTGTTTTTGGGTTTTTGGATTTTTTTAAATAAAAATATGGATATATATATATAGATATGGATGATATGAACAAATGAGTGAGGATCAAACAACTAATCTGCTAGACGATAGATAATCAGCACAGCTCCCCGGCAGCGGCGCCAAAAATTTGATGCGCGCAAAACCGTCAAGTTCTCTCACGCAAGCGTAAGAAAACCTAAAACAGCTTAAGCACGAAATCAATGAAGATCTGAGGAGTATAGAGTCTCCCCGGGTCGTTATGTCCCAGCGAGCTATGCAATGGATCAATCAACGTCTAGTGATCGAGAAGTTTGAACGAGAAAGAGATTATGAATTGATTATAACTACAGAAATATCAAACAAATACAAAGGCTAAAATGCAAATGAGAGGAAATTTAAAAAGATAAAATCTATTAAATAAACGCTATCACTAAAATTAAAATGATGTTTTTGTTTTTATGTTTTTATAAATCTGAAATTAAAATCTACGCGACGTACAAAATAAAAAGTGAAACTAAATCAATATTAACCTTAAAAATATGAAAATGATGTTTTTACAATCCTAATGATAAAAGAAACTTTTTAGAAAAAGAAAACTATTTTTATCACTAATTATCTAATTATTATTAATTAAAAACTAATTTTAACTATTTAATAATTAGCCAAAATGCAAGAAATTAGGAAACAAAGCTAGAAAAATAAAATTATGAAATGGAAAAGTCTAAAATATCAAACTAGAATTTTCAAAACTATTTTTGTATTTTTCTGGTTATTTTTCTATTTTTTATGAATTTTAAACTATTTAAAACTAATTAAATTACTAAAAATTACCAAATAAACTAAGAAAAATCTGGAAAATTACTTTTTTCACTTCTTATATTTATCTAAACTTAACAAAATTGAAAAATTATTTTTTGGAACCTTTTCTGAATTTTTTGTATTAAAAGCTAATTAAAAATTGATTAAAATCTATTTAAAATGAGAAAAATAGCAAATTAAGACCAAAATTTATGAAACTTTCAGGGAAATTCTAAAATGATATTAAGATTCTATGAAAAATGAAAAATCAACAGGTTATGTGTAAGATTAATGAGCTGTTATGAAACTATTATATGATTAAGCTAGGAAAATAAGCAAATAAGCTACTAAGCTATCCAAACAGTGACCACAGCTAAATAACACTAGATTAAGCTAATAGCAACTACTATAACCTACTCCTAACAAGCTTGAAGCTCAGATCAACCAAACAAGCCAACTGCTTATTGGAGCCAAACAGTGGTTTACCCCCACTGTTTGAGCTTATCCAACAGCTTAACTGATAAGCTCAACTAAGAACTACTTATGCAATCTTACAAAGTACCTGGCCAACTACACTTGTACCAAAATCCAGACCTAAACTCTTTGAAATGGAGCTTGTGCAACAATCACAAACCTGCCTGATTCACAACTAAATGTGAACAGGGCACTTACAAGCTAAAATTCTAGCTTATTTGAAGCTAAAGATGATCAAATCAGTTTTCACCAAAAGTGATTATCAATTAATGACCAGTTGAAGTTTTGATATCCAAATTTTCAAACTCTTAAACTCAAAAATGACTCAGAAAATGAATCACAAAATTTTGATGAAAACTGCTTTTACAACTTTTTGACAGAATTTTGACTTTTGAAAAGACTTAGCAACTTTGACCAAAACCAGATTTAATCCAATTTTATGAAATTTTTAAGATGTTTAAGCACTAGAGATTATAACCTAATGCTAGATCTCACAAATTTGAACCAAATACCAAGTTATGACACCTACTGAATTGACAGAAACAGATATAGAGCAGTTTACACAAAGATTTTGACTATTTGAGCTAAAATGCTCAAACCAAAACTGCAAATGTCTACCAATTGACTACCTAAGCAAATACCAAACACTAACCACAGATCTAATAACCTCTACCACAGATTATAAAGCTAAGCCAAACACTACTTAACAAGCTAACTAATGAAGCAGACAATATATTAAGATCAATTCAAGCTAAACAAACATGATTCTCAGATTAAACAGTAACAATAACAGCTAATAAGCAGATTCAAACACCACTTAATGATCAGTAACAGATATTGAACTTACAAGTAATCCATAGCCACTGTGGCTTGAATCCAGTGAACACAACAACCTACTACCCTATCTATACCAATCCCATTAACTCTGAATCAACCTCAACCCAGCTCTGCATCACCCTTGTCTCATTTCCATGCCTGTTTGAATCAAGTTCACTGCACCATTGACTTTCGTTGACCAAAATCCCCATTTGCTTGGAATATAAATGTAAGCTTGCAAAAAGCTGTAAGAAGCTTTTACAAGCTTGTTTGAACCGAGAGACGAGCTTTTAAACGTTTGTACATAGGATTTCGAAATTTAAAATTGCCACAGTAAACATGAAATTTGAAATATAAACACAGACTTGAATTGATACTCGAAAATGGTTGTAATACACTTGATTAACTAATATAACACTGGAAATTACAACTTAAACATATTTAAGACATAGAAATTTAAATAACGACATACATGTTAAAAAAAATAAAAGCTATCCTCTTCCTTGTAACTACTCTTGGCTCTTTATACCCTCCAAGCTCCTTCTCTCTCCTTCTTGGACATATCCCAGCAATAAAAATGACCCTTGGATCATTCAAGATGATCTTGGCCGTTTAAAGGTTTTTGGCGCCAAAACCTTTTTATCCGTTTGTGAGGTTGAGTGGGATTGGGTTAAGGGCAATAAATGAGGCTTGGCTTCTTGTGTTTGGAGGGGGGATGTAGGTGATGATGGTGGGGAGATGGAGTGTGGTCAGGTGGTATGCAGGGGGGGAAATGATGGGGGATGTTAACACCCGTGAGGGAGAGAGGGAAGGGATGGGTCAAACCCATTTGACCGGGGTTTAATAATAGGGTTGGGTTGGATACGGGTTAGAAACCGGGTAAAGTATTTGGGCCAAGGTGTATGGATTGGGCTTGGGTAACAATTTTAGGGTCCGGTTGGGTTTGTTGGATTATTAATACAAGGGACCAAAATTGTAAAGTTCCAATTTCCAAGGACCAAACATGTAACTTATGAAAAGTGATCCAAGGGTTGTTTTTGCCAATATTTAATAGTCCAAGGTCTAGTTTGACACTTTTAAAAATTTCCAAGGACTAATTTTGACCATTTTGGATTTTCAGGGACTAAATTGTAATTTTCTCAAAACTTTTAGATTTTCCACCAAAGGACTAAATATGACAATTTATGATTTTAAGAAGACCTTTGGTGACTTTTCTTTTGAAATTATGGCTCAGGGACTATTTTTGACAATTTTATAAACTTGGGGGACTAAAACTGCAATTTTTGCAAATTTGATATGTTTTTCATCTGATTTTGATATTTTTGCTTTTAAAACACATAAGACACTGATTTGTGATATTTTGATCATTTTGATGTGTTTCTGAGTGTTTTCAGATGAATTTGCAGTTTAAATGGTACAAAAATGATGAGTATTTACACACTCATCAATAGGTTAACTCATTGACCTTGATTTTATTGTATAGATCCTTTGAGATTAAGTTTAAAGGCAAGAATGAATTCAAATAAGCATCGAACCCTTCTAGTCCTATTTTGCATGGGAATTGCATGTTAAATGGGCCATCTTTCTCAATCCTACACCTAGGGTCAAAGTATTGGGAGGGATCTTCCTTAATTTCAAAGCTATCCTTATTGATGACCTCTCCGCCATCAAGTTCTTCATCATGATCAGATTCCTCATCAGAATCTGAGTAATAGAAAGGACTTAGTTGTCGCCAGTTCACCTCGTTATGCCCTGGGTGGTTATCAAAATGGTGAGTGGGTGAAGGGTTTTGTGGGATTGTGTTCTCAACCTCGGGATTGGGAATGGGTAGGGTGAAGAATCTTCGGTGGAAGATACGGATCATGGTGAGTAATGGTTTTTATGAACGAAGGTCACGAAGAAGGGGGATAGACTAAGAGAAAGCTAAAAGTGAGAAAAAAGTTTACTTGATAGGAATCAAGCAAAGAACCTAAACGAGGTGGACTACTAACTAGCTATTCTATTCCCCGGCAGCGGCGCCAAAAACTTGATAACGCTACACGCGTCGTTCGGGGTCAAGGAAACTTCCTTTTCTTAGAGCAAGTTTTATAACACCCTAGGCAGTGAACCTAATCGTTGTAGTGTAGTAATTAGGGTAAGCCACGGGTATTGATATCGTTCTCTAGGGGAATAGGAATGCTAGTGAGAAGTTACTACGCTAAGGTTGAGGTTGAGGAAGATTATTTTTTATCTTTTTATGTTTTTTAGAAAATGAAAAGGTACGAATCTCGGGTATTGGATTTGGGGGGTTGGTATTGCTACCGATTACTCTACTATTATCTAATTATCTAAGCTAAGGTTGTGATAGTCTATGTCTAATTGATGTGTACTCGTATGATAGTTTAAAGATGTGTTCACTTAGGTTTTACTACTCCTTAATTATCTCCTATTGATGGTTGATTTGTCACGTCCTTATTCCTAGTTGCGTTGTGTTTCTAAAGTTGTAGGGCGTGCTTGTTTCCCTATCTCTTTGAAATTACCAAAGGGTCTTGTTTACAAATCCTCTAGTGATTTATAGACGCCTACTCTACGGTTGTCCTTGAATACTTTATCCTACAACTACCTAGATAATTATATTCTAAAGTTCACAAAGAAAAGTCAAGCATTAAGCACACAACGAATAATCTAGTGCACTCTAGATCATTAGTCAACTAAGATAAGTATCAACCAATCAATGTTCAATAATTAAGTTTCATATTCCCTAAGCAAACACACAAATAAATTAGCCGGACATGGAGAACATGCAAGCATACACACAAATAATCAAAGACATAATTAAATTAATGAAGTAAATACTTATCTTGATGTATAATAGGGTTTAGAACCCTAAAATACTGCACAAGAAAGCCTTGGTTCGGTTTTAGGTTTTTACTCCAAAAGACTACCCACAAAAAACTAAAAAATTCGGATTCTATATATAAGATTACATATGCGACGGCGTCACCTTATGTTTCGTGACGCCGTCGTGTCGCCGTCATTAGGGTTTCGTCTTGGCCACGTAAACCTTGCGACGGCGTCACCTTATGACTGTGACGCCGTCCCCTTCAGCTCTGACGCCGTCTTGGCTGCATCTAGGCCGTCTGAGTAACGACGGCCTACTCCTTTAGAACCTGACGTCGTCCCTTGAAAACATGCAATTTCGCTTCTGAGCCGTCGCAAAATTCCTTCCCGACGGCGTCGCAGATATGCAGTGACGCCGTCGCCTTATGTTTCAGCAGCTTTGAGTGTCTCGATTCTGACTTTGGCCATTTTCTTCGTATATTCGCGCCTTTTCGTCCAAATAAGCATCATTCCAGCATTTTGCCTTCAAGAGACCTAAAAAGTGAAAAGGAACGATATTAAGCAATAACGGATACAGAAGTGATCGAATAAGGGCTTAAATGACCCCTTAAAAAGGTACCTTTTAAAACCTTATCAAGTGCCATTTCATGGTTCGAGAGGGCATTGTCCTCGGCCATAAAATTTCAAAATCTGGGATTGTGGTCGACCGAGCTAAAGTCGACGTTATAGCTAAACTCCCTCATCCCACTACCGTCAAAGGTATTCGGAGTTTTTTGGGTCATGCGGTTTCTATCGCCGTTTCATCCAAAATTTCTCTAAGATAGCCCGCCCTCTGACCCATCTCCTTGAAAAGGATGCTCCGTTTATCTTCACCAATGAATGTGTTGAAGCGTTTAATATTCTTAAAAAGAAATTAACTGAGGCTCCGATCTTAGTTGCCCCCGACTGGGATTTGCCCTTTGAACTTATGTGTGATGCAAGTGATTATGCAATTGGGGCAGTCTTGGGGCAACGTAAGTCGAAACATTTTCAACCCATACACTATGCGAGTAAGACATTGTCTGAGGCCCAACACAATTACACGACTACTGAAAAGGAATTATTGGCCGTTGTTTATGCTTTTGAGAAATTTCGACCCTACCTTGTCTTGTCGAAGACCATAGTGTATACTGACCATTCTGCCCTTAAGTATCTTTTGGCAAAGCAAGATGCTAAGCCACGATTACTTCGGTGGGTTCTCCTCCTTCAAGAGTTTGATGTTACTATTCTTGACAAAAAAGGAGCGGAGAACCTTGCTGCCGATCACCTTTCTAGACTTGAGAATCCTCATCAAAGTGTGCTCGAGAAAAAGGAGATTACGGAAACATTTCCTCTTGAGACACTTGGGATGATTGCTAAGAAAGACCCGAACACCCCATGGTTTGCCGACTTCGCAAATTACCATGCGGGAAATTTCATCGTGAAAGGGATGTCGTCCCAACAAAAGAAAAAGTTTTTCAAAGATGTTAAGCATTATTTCTGGGATGATCCCTACTTGTTTAAGATTTGTGCGGATCAAGTAATCCGGCGGTGTGTTCATGGCCAAGAGGCTCTTGATATTCTCAATGCTTGCCATAACGGACCCACTGGTGGCCATCATGGTGCAAGCTACACCGCTAAGAAGGTTTTTGATTCCGAATTTTATTGGCCTACCATATATCGAGATGCTCATGATTTAGTCAAATCTTGTGATTCTTGCCAACGTCAGGGGAAAATCTCACAAAAAGATGAAATGCCACAAAATGCTATTCAAGTTTGTGAGATTTTTGACGTTTGGGGCATCGATTTTATAGGACCATTTCCATCATCTAGGGGTAATAAGTATATCCTCGTGGCCGTCGACTACTTGTCTAAATGGGTTGAGGCGAAGGCGCTCCCCACCAATGACGCCCGAGTGGTTGTTAAGTTCTTGAAGAATTTGTTTTCCCGATTTGGAGCACCTCGTGCTATCATCAGTGATCGCGGTACCCATTTCTGTAATGAACAATTTGCTAAAGTTATGGCTAAATATGGAGTTACCCATCGTCTTTCTACCGCGTATCACCCGCAAACGAGCGGACAAGTTGAGGTATCGAATCGTGGTTTGAAAAGGATTTTAGAAAGGACCGTAGGAGAAAATCGAGCTTCATGGGCCGATAAGTTAGATGATGCATTATGGGCTTTCCGCACCGCATACAAGACACCCATCGGGTGCACCCCGTTTAAGTTGGTGTATGGAAAAGCTTGTCACTTGCCCATTGAGCTCGAGCATAAGGCATATTGGGCCTTGAAACATGCAAACTTTGATCTTAAGACCGCGGGTGATCACCGGAAAATTCAATTGAATGAATTAAATGAGCTTAGGGATCAGGCCTACGAGAATTCTTTGATTTTCAAAGAGAAGACTAAGAGGATTCATGATGCTAAAATCAAAAACCGCGTTTTCAACATTGGTGATCAAGTTCTCCTCTTTAACTCTCGCTTGAAGATATTCTCGGGCAAACTCAAAACCCGTTGGTCCGGACCATTCACCGTTGCTCAGGTTTTTCCATATGGAACGGTAGAGCTTTCTCAGCCCGATGGCCCAAATTTCAAGGTGAATGGTCATCGTGTGAAACATTATTTTGGAGGGGACATTCCATTTATGGTTGTCCCGGATCTCCAAACTTTCCCCAAGGACAATTAAATTAGGGGACGAGTCAGGCTAGCGACTCGGTGATCAAAAACAGTAGCGCTTCGTGGGAGGCACCCCATGCTTATCCTTTTAACTTATTTATGTTTTCTAATAAGTGACGTGAGGAGGTCCGCCTCTTCCATTTCTCGTGTTTCGTGTTGTTGTTGTTCATGTCCAGGATTTTCATCGAATATGAAGACTCTCGTGCTCGAAGTTTCGTCTTTTCTCCACTCGAGTTTCATGATCGATGCTGATGGAAATCCGATATCCTAATCTTATCGACTAACGTTTATCTTTTAGCATACTTAATAAACGGCTTTTAGATTTTCGTGATACCCTTGCTTTAAACATTGAGGACAATGTTTTGTTTTAGTCTGGGGTGGGTAATCTTCGATTTGATTTGACCGCACTTGTTTTTTGTCGTGTACTCTCGCGACCCCGTTTTTCCTTAGAAAATGAAAAAAAAAAAAATTGTGCAAAAATGTGAAAAATTTAAAAATTTTTTTAGCTTTTGTTAAGTCTTTTTGATTGAAAAGTTTTGCTAGTCTCTTAGACAAGAAGCTATAAAATGCGAATTCTAGCTCACAAGGCCAAGATTTTGCAAGTTTCCCTGAGTGACTTTAAATATGCATAACTTTATTTCATTAGACGAAGCATTTGCTAAGTTAATATATGTTTTGACACCTTGTTGACTTTCCGCTGGTGAGAGTAGGAATAGAATTCTGACTTGACCGGGCGTGTTGAGCCCTAGCTTGTTCCCTTAACCATAGGTAATCTAAAAAATTATCGGCTAAGCATCTGCGGATCTCATTATTTGGGATTTTAAATTTGCAGAGATCGAGAAATGATAGAGTTACTTATGAGTTTAGATGCTAAGCGTGGAGTAGTTGGTTCTCTTTAGAGCCCATCGAAGGTACTTATGGCTTTTTGTTCCCACAAAATTGTTTCACCCCATATATGTGAATAAATAATTAGAGATGTTGAGTTTTTGGCGATAGTTAGTTCTTTATCTTCTTAAAAGAATCTTTGTTTTAAAAAATTGGGTACACATCAAGGATCCGTAATAAATGAGCAATAAGTGATAAGTGAAAAAGTAATAAGTAAAGTTATGAGATGCGGTGTCGAGATCGGACCCTTGGATCTTTAGCCGGGATTGAGTGAGGTCTTAGTCTAGCCAACCGGGACCCTCATTTCATGAAGCCTATAGTCTTGGAATTACCCCGTGAAGCTCCGTAGTTCATAGCTCATATAAGTAAAAAGTATAAGTGCAAAAAAAAAAAAAAAAAAAAAAAAAAAAAAAAAAAAAAAAAAAAAAAAAATCAAAAAAAAAAAAAAAAATAAAAAAAAAAAAAAAAAAAAAAAATGTCAAAAAATATAAGTGAATAAAAATTCCTTGATGTGGACCTCATTTTTAAGACAATGGTTCTTGAGAGAAGATGGATAACTAATTAGCGACTTAGCTTTGTATCTTTATCGGATAATAACTATCGAAACGAGAAACTTGAAGAAATTCATTTCTCACCAAAAATAAAAAAATCTAGAGGAAAATAGGAAAATGGGAGCAAAAGGTAATTACACAAGTAACTTCCATGGGTAGTGTTAGCATCTAGAATCATATTTAACAATGATTTCGATTTTACGCTTAGTTTGGGACTTGTGAAAAATCAGGGACGATGTATTCTATCCGTATGGCCACTTCACGCTGTGTTGTGTTTCCTACTCCGTGATTGTGACAACCCGTACTTTCAGGTCATTTCTCGACACAGTTCATGTCTCATTATTTCAATATTTTTAGTAAACTTGGTTTATTGTTTCAAATTCGCGTAACCTTAAAGGTTTAGCGGCGAATTCATGATCATAACATCACGTACATTTCATATGGACTAAGATTAGTCTACATTTCATTGACATCATTTACATCTCATTAGTACATTCACGACATTTCACTTCACATTCTACGCGTAATTTTTATGTTTAATAATCTTTATCGTGTGAGTTTTATTTTGTATATTTAATCCGTTACTTTCAAAAATGATCCCGAGGTATTTCTAAATTTATATTTAGTTTATAAAAACCATATTTTTAGTTTTCCTAGTGTTTCAAATTTATTTGGTACATAAATCGTTAAAGTTAAATTATTACGTCATTTTCTTAAAAATTATACGATAATTATTTTTATCACTCAAATTTCACAAGGAATGTATTTTTACAATTTTTATCACCTCATTACATTCTATTTTGACCTAATAAAAACTTACTTGTACTAAAAATCTATCTTTTACCTTTTACTTTTACATTTTTATCAATTTCTTATACTTTCTTCACAAATTATATACAAATATTTATACAAGTTTTAAAAAAAAAAAAAAAAAAAAAAAAAAACAAAATATCTAGTCCCTCCCCCCTTGGCCGACTTTGGGGGAGGGGACAATTAATGAGGTTGGTTAGTGTTTTTTTTAACTTATAAGGCATAAGTAATTTACTCTTATCTCATTCATTCTCAAATAATTTCACTTAGTAGCAAAAATAAAAATCCTCTCCTTTGTTCTTGCTTCATAAAACCGGCCACACTCAAGAGGTGCCAAGGGATCAAAAATTTCTTCAAGTTCTAGTGTTATAACAATCTAGTGTATACTCTTTCTTAGATTTTGAAATAAAAATCTAGAGTATTTAGGTATAACCTTGTTACTAGCACCTCATCATTTTCACTAGTAAGCTTGTTTACTTCATTTTCAAGTTTCCTTTTCATTTTCATATGTTTCCTTATCATTTTTGGAGCTTATATGCATGTATTGTGATTTATACCATTTATTCCATGATTTTAAAGTTATATATACATATTTGGTCATCCTATAATTATTCCCATGGTAATCTTTGGTCTTGATGGTGATTAGGGACCCATGGCACCCTAAGAAGGTGTATGGTAGGATTAGATTAGTTTTGGAGTTGATTTGAAGGGATTAGAATAGGTTTTGTCCGAGAAAAACTATTTTCGTAAACTATATTTTGTGTTCTGTCCTTAATCCGAATTTCTGGAAAAACCCACTGATGGTACGACCTTTTGGCCTTGATAATTAGAAAATATACTTTAAAACGAATCCGTGGCCTTTTGAACGGATAAAAACGGAGTTATAACGAAGCCGTGGTGAATTTTTGAAGTTTGACGACGAAACGTATTTTTTTTCTGAAAAACAGCAAGCAGTTTTTACATATTTCGGGTCAAAAACGAGCCTTAAGCTTCACAAATTATTTCGACTTGTCAAAAATATATTAATTTACTTCGATACGAAGCTAAGGACATATTTTACGTAGAAAACGGATTTGAAACGACAAATATATGCACGTTTTTATAAAGTTGCCGTAACTATTATTTTCTGAAAAATTATATTATTTTTACGATACAAGTATTTTAGTAGCTGTAACGTCCATGTTTGCGGCAGTTTTTAACCATGATGTGAAACTTTTTAGAACGAAGTGTCTACTAGTAAAATCAAGTTCATCGGCCATATTTTTCAAATCAAAAAGCTGTTTGTCAAGCGGAGTTTTTGTGAATTATTTACGGATGTTCAAAGTTGGCCGAAACTCATTTTCTGCACACAATTAGCAAAAACCACTATCTTTAGCCCTTAATATCTTTATGATCGAGACCTTTTGGACGAAAACTCCTGAACTGAAACTTTTAGATATCGATACAAACTTTCCAAAACCGTCGGGTTCGTTCTCTAACGATCGACGTACACCGTTTTACGGCTAGTTTTCCGGAGCCATTTTTGTTGATTTCATGATTTTTCCGACGACATTGTTTTGCGACGAAAAGTGTTAATTTCACCAAAAATCATTATAAGACTATTGTAGGATGACATTTTGACGTAAAAACATGTAAAGTCATTTTTGAAGGGTCAAGACGTCAAAAGAGTATTTTTCGACGACGAGTAATATTTTCAAAACCCGTAAATGGTATAAATAACATACGTAGTGCATGCATATCATAACATTACATTGCAACTCATGACATATCATATCATTCGTAATAGGTCCCGGTTGACGCATTACATTATACCTCGGTGTACTCACTTTTGCCGTTATTCCAGTTTCTCCAAGTGAGTTTTCATAGCCCCGTTGCATGCTTTTAATTATTTTCAAACCTACGGGGGAGAATACATTGCACAACATTTTATTACGATACCAAGTACATTAAATTCATTACATTGCTTAAGTTACCGTATTTGCCAATTGAAAGTCCCCATTCCCATTACCTGAACATGAACCGTTAATTTTGAAGCGAGGATGAGTGGATAGATCTATCGAGGGTGACTCCTCCATCCGGGTTGGTGAATCCCAACTAGTCATACGGATGCATTTCATTTTATAACATTACGGAGTTGTCTGGCAAACACTCTGCAGGGGCATACATTATGATTTGTCTAGTTTCGGTGTCATGGACTTAGAGCAATTGTAACATTTTTACGTGACTTGATTGTCATGCCTGATATATACTTGTGTAGTCGTATAAAACATTTACATAAACCTATGATTTCTCACCAACATTATTGTTGACCTTTTTAGCAATGTATTTTCAGGTAACTGAGGCATTCGCATCATGACATGGTTTAGGGACCTACATTTTGAGTCGCGGCGTCGACTTACATTATGTACATTATGGCACTTATTTCAAAAACATCGTGTGGATTTGTAACATATTTGTATTTCCTTAAATTTGTAAAACCCTTTGGGACCGATGTTGTACACTGATTATGTTTTTATGAAATATCCAACGATGTGTTTTTAAAACGACACTTTAGGTCGTTCAATATAACTGTGATGTGGTGCTATGACAGTCAATCCCCAGGAATTCCATTCCGCTGCAAAACAGGTAAATTGGGGGTGTGACAGTGATCCTAACGTGTCGTTTGAAAAATGTTGGAGTTATTGATCGACATGAAAGTTCAACAAACCGTCACTCAAAATTGGAATGTGCTTAAACGTAATATCTATATGAGAAATAAAAGGTAAACGGGGCGTTTTTAGAAATAAGGGTTTCTTAATCTCTTTTGAGGAATCTTTGCTACTTTTCATAGGTTTAGTAGAAAGATATTGAAATCTTTGTTTTTACAAGCGTGAGTTGATTACATTGCGTGAGGCCACGACAATCTTCTCGTCTGGGGTATTTTGGTATATGCGAAAACATATACTTTTTTCTTTATCAAAACCGGACCAAAAAGACCAAAAACTAACCCCTAAAGCCATAAATGTTTGTGTTTTTGTGTTTATGTATGTGCAGGTAACGGATATTGCAAAATAGACAAAAAGAAGACAAATGGACAAAAACGAGCACGAGAATGGAAGGAGCACGAAGTTACGGGACCAATGATAATTTTATTTGGAGCATCGAGGCAAGAGAAGAAAAATTTAAAGACAAAACGAAGCCCGAACAAAGATTGCAATTAATTAAAGATGTTTAAAAAGAAAGAAAAATGGAACAGCAGAAAAGGGAGGCTAAAGGAAAATTAAATGCAACACTTAAGACAAAAAGACTATTGGTCTAGTGGGTGGAGACATGTTTGTCAAGCAAGAGGTCAAGGGTTCAAGTCTCAATTACACCATTTTCTTTTTATTATTTGAGCACCTGCTATACACACGAGGCCCAAGCTCAAAGCTGCTATCCAATCCGAGGCCCAGGACCAAGACGCAAAGCCCAGTCGCCATTCAAGTCCACTAAAGATCCAGCCATCCACGAAGCCCAGCTCCTTCAAAGTCTAAGGAAAATGCAATTAAAATTCAGCATTAACATTTGTAAAATAAAAACTTGGGGACCAAGTTTTGATAGAAGATTTTTGTACCAAGTTCTAATAGTTTAGGGGCTATTATGAAAATTTAGTAAGGGCCAAATTGTAACTTGTGGGTCTATATAAACCCACTCCCCTCACCTCATTTTAATCATCTCTTTTATTCATTTTCTTACCAAAACTCTTGTATTTTTTTATGCTTATTTAGTTTTATAAAAGTTTTATTTAATTCTTGCAAGTTAGTTCATCTATTTATTGTCTTTGCATTTTTATTATTCTCATTTCTTAATCTTTTTCTTTTATTTTATTTTATAAAACTTTTATAAAAATATTCCATAAAGAGTTGAGTAATGTAAGATTGTGTGAGTGTATTTTATACGCTTCGTGCACACGCTCAACATATCATATTTATATTTTTATAAAAGTTTAGTTTTTTTTTATTGCTTATTTTTATTAAAGTTCACGTTTTTATTGTTTTAATTAGCTTAAAAATAGTAAAAAGTCTCTAAAAATCTTGTCCTTTTTACAAAAAATCCAAAAATATATTTTATTTTCGTCATAAAATTTTCGTAATTTTTTGAGCTGTTTTAGTATTTTTAAAAAATCAAAAACTGTTTCTGTTATTTTTCTTTTAAAAATCTGTTTCGTATTTCTTTTTTAAAAAATAGTAAAAAACAAAAAAAAAAAAATTTATATTTTCTGGTAGCTTTTTATAGTTTTCTTAAGATAGTGTGAATTTTTCATATTTTTTTGAACTAGTTTACTATTTATTTTGATTTATTAGGTATTTTAAACATTAAAATCGAAAAAAAATACTTATTTAATTCCGAAAATTCTAAAACTTTTTCTGTGAGTTTCTATCACTTTTATTACGTTTCTAAAAAATATTTGGAATTTTCGGAGTTCATTTGATATTTTTCCTTGATTTATTTCCTTTCCTTTATAAAAAAATATATATATATATATCCGAAATTATTTCTTCTGTTTTTAATTAGTTTTTTTTTTTTTTAATTTTGAAAAAAAAAAGTTAAGTTTTTTTTTAAGTTCACTATTTTATTTTAAATTTCCTATTTGTTTAGTTATTTAATACTTTCTTCTCTTTTCTTGCTTAAAAAAAAAAAAAAAAAAAAAAAAAAAAAAAAAAAAAAAAAAAAAAAAATCAATCTTATATTTTAAATCTTTGACCTTAATACCCAAATTAGTTTTTTTTTGTGAAAACATATCTCCTTGAGAGAGTTTGGTGGTTAAGATTTAATTTATTAAGATTAGTTTATCTTTTATTTTAGCTTTTTATTATAAAAATCTTATATTTATATATTTGTGCTAACCCTTAAAGTTTTGTTTTTGTTTGTGTAATCCGATCCTACCTCATAAGACGTGGAGCTTACGGTTCTTATAAGCTTAAAAATCATTAAAGTTTACAAATTTAATAACTTTTATTAAGTTATTTAGTTAATAAAGTTTAAACTTTATTTAACTAATTAGCATAATTAAAGTTAATAAGGAAATAAACTTTAATAATTTATTTAGTTTATAAGATTGGGTGGTATTTCTCTCGTAAAAATCATCGGGTTCTATTCTCTTACTTTTTTTTAGCTTATATTCTTAGTTTACCGTTACGTTTAATTATTCGTATTTTGCTTGTTAAGTTGTTTTAGTATAATTCTCTTAGCTTAATTTTCATTGTCACTAGTTGTAGTTTGTCATTTAAATTTTAGTTTAAACTTTAATTAGTTAAATTAGTTTTTAAAAAAAATCTCTAAAAAAAAAAAAAAAAAATTTAAAAAGTCAAAAAAATAAAATAAAAATATATTCCGCTTTTTTTTTTTTTTTTTTTCTAAAATTATCTTTTATCATTTAGAGTGTAGGAAAAATAAATTTGCATCCCTAAAGTGAAATTTGCAAAATTTGGTTTTAAATCGCGTTTTTAAATTCCCGTAGTTACGTTTTTAGAATAAATTGCATTTAGGATATATTTAGGTAGCTTTCCTTAGTTTACTTGCTTAGTTTGATTTAAGTGTTATTTACGTGCTTTAATTTCCTTTCCGTTATTTAATTTGAATCTAGAACGTAATTAAAAATCAAAGATCCAAAACATCGAGCATTTTAATAACAAACCAAGAACGACGTTGCCCATTCACACCTCGTTGGGACACGACTCGGATTTCCTAATCCGTATCACTATCACTCACGAGATTTGATTCACTATCCTTTTTCCTAAAGGGATTTTAAGTCATTCCTTGTGTTTATTTTTGATATCGATATTGTGGTTTTATCCATACACACATACCTCTAAACCTACTTCGAGAATCAACCCACATAAATAATTGTTAAAAACCACAAGAAGACAAATCTTAACCAATGCCCTAAAGGCATTGGTTAGACATTCCCTTTACAAAGTAAGCATTTCTTTTGTGCAAGTAATTTTTTCCATGCACTTAACACGTTTTCCAACTTTAACAGATTTTTTGTAAGTGCACAAAGTAAGATTTGAGTCTTTGTTTGAGTATTTTTTTGGTTACAAAATGCAGTGTTTTCTTTTCCAGTTCACTCCTTATTTTTGTTTCTGTAAACAATAATTATTCGTTTTCTTACGTTATAAACTTCAATAGACACACATTTCACAAACACATTTCAACATACATTTCACAAACAAAATAAGCAGATATACTACGACAAATATTTTTGGTTTCAAAATATGGCGAACACATCACCATTTTACACAGAAGAGGCATTAAATCTTACGCTATTACACATATTACTTTCAATATTACATGCAAAAATGTTTACGTTTATAAAAATGACAAAAAAAAAATGTATCAAGATGTTTGATAGGCTCAGATTATTATCGTTTTATTATATGGCCGCAAATTTGAAGGTTGTTAGCCTTAATAGTTTTTATTAGAAGTGATGGTCATTCACATTTAGGAACTTTGTAACGTGTGTTAGATATCGTGATAGAATAGTCAACGGGCTCGTGGATTGGGATAAGCTAAATGATTAAATGTTAAGCTATGTTAGCCGTTTAACAAGCTTATATACCCAACCCAACCCAAGTCCACGAAAAGCCCATGGAAAGCCTTTTAGGTTTTATGTTACTTGTACTATATAAACCCCTCAAAGTCTCATTTGAGGGGTGTGCTTGAAAGTGTGTGTGTGTGTTTTCTTTGGAGCAATATAACATCTTATTGTTTTTCATCTTTCTCTCTACTCATACATACGCATAACATATCTTATATTCAAGTCACCATCTCATCTTTCTTTCTTTCTTATTTACGCATATTGTGTTTGTGGTTTCACGTGTTCATCTTGTGGTATAAGTGTTGGGTTTATGATAAGGTTGATAAAAGTAAGGTCCTACAATTGGTATCAATCGCCTAACAATGGTTTAGGAGTGTTTGGTTGAAGTTTTTTTGTGTAGTGGTTACGCGTAGTTTTCATTCTCAAGATTTACTCATAAAACTTTTATTTTTGCACTTAAATCTTCAAGATTCTTATGGTCTAAGGTTTATATAGTGTTAAAGATTCTAGTTTTGGCAAAAAGTTCGAAGCTTTACGTGTTTTAAATCGTTTTTAAACTCGTTTTGATTTCGCTGTTCATTTCTACGCGTAAGCATAAAAAGCACTTTGGGTGAAAAAGGTCAAAAGATTTGTGTTATTGGAGTGTTTTTAAGGCTGTTTGTGCGAGCGAAATTGTTTGAATCGTTGGAAATTTTTTACGAGTAAGTCAAAACCCTAATCTTACGCGTAAGAAAGTCAAAACCCTAGTTTTCTACGCATAACTTTTTGGTAACGAATCTTCGTGCAACAAAGGTGACTCAGTGCTTCCCTCACTTGGATAAGTGTGTGGAACACTTCGACTTTCGGATATCTTTTACGCTGTGACAGTGTAAAGGATTTTTGGTTTTAAACTAACTCTTACGCATAAGCAAAAAGCTTACGAGTAAGCACTCTACGCATAAGTTAACACTTACGCGTAAGGTACTCTACTTCTACGCTTAACGTTTACGCATAAGACTTACGTTTAACCTTAAGTTTACGCGTAACTTGGATTTCTACGCATAAGGAGTTCTACGCCTAAGCTCTTTACGCATAAGGACTCCTACGCATAAGCATCCTACGCATAAGCACTCACTTCTACGCATAAGAACAGTTTTACGAGTAAGATTTTGAGCAAAACTTCAAACGGCTATAACTTTTGAACCGTAACTCCGTTTTCAGCGATCTACCCATTAAAACGACCGTGAGAACGAGGAGAATAGACCGCCGAATGAACTAGGTCAACCTTCAAGTCCTAAAAACGCTCCGAACAGAAGTTATTGAGGTTTTTAAGTTTTTTCGACCAAATTTTCACTACAACAACCAAGCTTAATCTTCATCAACCACAACTTCTTTATCGTTGAATCGATCCTACATCAAATTTATCAAATCATACCTTCATCAATGGAAACTCAACAAGATATTAATGCAGCCGGTGCCGAAAACTGTCCTCCTATGTTGGAAAAAGGTGGTTATCTTCAATGGACAAGTCGAATGCTTCGTTACATCAAGACAAAACCTAATGGAAAATTGATGATCAAATCTATTCAGGATGGACCCTTCATACCTCGACAAGTCCAAGACCCTGGAAATGCTGATGCAACACCTCCCGTCCCACCATTTTTTCGTCTTCAAAAAGAAACAGAATACTCTGAAGAGGATCAGAAGAAAGTCGAAGCAGATGACATGGCAATTCATATTGTCCAACTGGGTTTACCAAGAGACATCTTTGCTGCTGTAGATAGTTGTGAAACTGCTTTCGATATGTGGGAACGTGTTAGACGGCTTTGTCATGGAACTGAAATTGGTCAACAAGATACGGAGAATAAGTTGCTAACTGCTTGGGAGAAGTTTACATCTACTCCAGGAGAATCCATTGAATCCTACTATGGAAGGTTCTGCACTTTAATGAATGAGCTGATCAGAAACAAGTTGACACCCAGAACTATCGTGAGCAACATCAAGTTCTTGAACAATCTACCAGAAGAATGGGGACGATATGTCACTATTGTCAACCAAACAAAAGACTTACATCAAGTGAACTTTGATCAACTCAACGATTTTCTGAAACAAAACCAAAATGAAGTGAATGAAGTCAGGCAAGAAAGATTAGCAAAGAATCATGATCCATTGGCACTCATTGCAAAGACTCAAACTCCAGTGAATACACAACAACAACCTTCATCATCTTCCACCAACAACAACTTGCAGCAATACATCCCTCAACAACAAAACTATCCACCTGAACAACAACATTACCAAGAACAAGGAATCAATGATCTTGAAATGGAACCAGAAGAAGCTTTGTCTCAAGTATTCTCTTTATTGGGTAAAGCATTCAGAGGTCGCTATTCCACACCAACTAACAACAACCAAAGGATTTCATCAAACACTCGCAACAGGCAAATTGCACAGCCGGGTGTGAACATGGGTAATCAAAGACAAATGGTTGGAGTTATTGAGAATCAGCAGGGATATGCTACTGGATTTCGCATGGGTAATCAGGCGGTTCCGAATCAGGGTAATTAGATGGGTCAGAATGTTGGGAATAGAGCAGTGGGTAATCAGAATGGGAATGTTGCAGCTCCAGTCGTTGGGAACTATGGAAATGTGAATCAGGGTAATCAGGTTACGTGCTATAACTGTCAAGGATTGGGTCACATGGCACGAAATTGTCCTACTAAGCCGAAAAAGAAGGATCTTGCGTACCTTCAGAAAGCTATCATGTTGGTACAAAAGGAACAATCTGGACTTTAATTGAGTGCTGAGGAACATGACTTCATGGCTATTATGGATGATTTGGAAGACCTCGAGGAACTCAATGCAAACTGCATCTTCATGGCAAATCTTCAGGAGACTAAGTACGACACTGATTCTGACGCACCTCCTGTCTATGACGCCAACGCAGTATCTGAGGTACCAATCATTGATCTATGCTATAACAATGTCATATTTGATGTGTTTACTCATGACGAACAGCATTCTGTGACACCAGCACCTACTTCTGATACATACCTGGACAATCCGAGTTGTAGCAATACTAACTTTGAGACTCCAGATGTGGATCCTAGTGGAGACTGTGTGGCACAAAATAATGAGACTGATGAGGAAACACGTGCTTATTTTGAATCATTAATCAATAAATGTGGCATTGAAATTGAGAAAGTTAAAACGGTCAATCGCGAAGTTAAGGCCGCGAATGCTAAATTGACCGCTGAGCTTGAGAGTTACAAGGAGAACGCAAAAGCCTTTGAATTTCAGAAAAACAAAGAATCAGAATTAGAAATTGGTTATCGAAATTTGGTTTCTAAAGAACAACTTTTGCAAATCAAGTATAACACACTTGATGTGAATTTGAACTTAAAAATATAATTCTTTAAACAAGGAAATTTCTGATTTAAATAACCAACTTTCTAAACAAAAAGAAATGTTTTCTAATCTTCAAAAAGAGAAGAAGCAGTTGATTACTGATTTTTCAAAACGAGAAGATTCTCTTCTTGATGAAATTCTTGATAAAAATGAGAAAATCCAAACTTTGGAAAATTTGCTTCTTAAAACGGGTCATTCTGCTCAAACAATCAAGATGCTTTCTAATCAAGTAAATCCGCGTTTTCATACTACTAATAGAATGGCACTTGGTAACGACCCTTCTTCGTTCCTCAAGAAAGCTCAGAAATCTCAAGATGTGTTAAACAATGGAAATGTTTTGCATAAACCCATAATTGTTCGTGATTCTCTTGAAACGTTAGAACTATCTGAGGAGAGTCGATCTAAAATGAAACAAAATAATTCGGAAATCAAACCAATTGATTATAACAAATGGAACAAAATTAACGGAATTACTTTTGTTAATCAAAAAGAAAAGTCAAAGTTCTCCATCACACCAAGTGTTTCAAACAAAGAGTCAACACCTGTTTCAAAACCAGTTGTTGTCTCAAATTCTCTTTCGAACATTGAACAAATGTCTTCAAACAATCATTTTAACACAAGTGATGCGAGAAGTATTTTAGAAAATGTGAAAACTAGAATTGTGGATCTTCAAGACACTGTTAAAACTAAAACCACTATTACACCTAACAACTGGTTCTCTAGTTTTGACATCGAACAAAGAAAGTTTTTTGAAACTCAAATTGCCCCTCAGCTGAATGCCATCAGTGCAAGGGTAATTCATTTTGAACAAGCGTTTTTTAAAGAAACAGTTGACTTTGTCAAGGACCATAAATCCCTGGTAAAGCAAGCTAATGACTGTGTTGAATAAGTCAAAGTTTTGGAAAATTTAAATGACTCTCTCTTTAAAGATGTTCTGACTACTGATATTATGTCCATCATTTTGCAAACATATTCTGTTGAAGATCATGAAAGACTCCAGTCTGAGACCTCCAAAATTGTTTCAAAATATGAAAAAGCACTTGAGAAACTTGAAAAAGAAAATGTCTCATATTTTAAACAACTTGATCGAAAAACTGAGGAATGCAAGTATGACAAACTTTCGTATGAGCGTGCCTACAATGACATGAAAGCTAAAAATGATCTTTTGAGGGCTCAACTGGAATGTCAAAAAGGAAAGGCAGTGGATACTAAGATTACAAAACCATTGACTGCGGAGAAAGCAAATGTTCCAAAACCGGTTTCCAAACCAAAAATGTCTGTTTCTATGCCTCCTCCAAAAGTCAATGAGAAAAATGTTTCATCAAAACCAGTCACTCCACCTGCCTTGCCTAAAAAAATGTTGATAAATGAAAAGCGGTTATCGAGAAACCAAAAGTTTTAGCTCCTGGCCTTTTTAAGATGAGTACCACTAATGCGTCTGCCTCCACATCTAAAACATATGGAACAAACGACATAAGTTTAGAAAAGTACTCTAAAGAGACTAGGAAAGCCAAAACCACTTCTCTAGATAAAAATGTTAATCCTAATGAGTGTGCCTTACCTTCTACAGGACTAGGAAGCACCTCTAGGAGCAGCAGACTAAAGCCTAAGAGCAATACAAGGAACAATAGAGTCTCGCTTGCCTCTAAGAGTAGTCGCTTGAATAAAGAGAAGAAAGTAGAAGAACTCCCTAGGAATTTACCGCTTTGTAATAAGAAAGACATTTCATCTAAATGTAATGAACCTATGAAATCTGCTAAGTTTAATGAATCTGTTGAATCTGTTTGTTTAACTGGCAAGAAATCTTTAACTAATGTTCATGATGATTGTGTTTCTAAGAATGAGATTGTTAAGCCTGTTAAGAAGAATGTTCCCAAAAGAACTTATGCTAGATGATCGGTGCAAAACCGTCAAGTTTTCTCACACAAGCCGGCCACTTGTGAATGGCCGACCGTAAGAAACTTCAAACAGTTTAAACACCAATGCAATGAAGATCAGAGGAGTATAGTGTTTCCCCAGGTCGTTAAGTCCCAACGAGCTGTGCGAGAATAGTCAAACGTATAGTGATCGAGAGATTTGAACGGAAAAGAGGTTGTGAATGATTATAACTACAGAAAAAGTACATAAACTACAAGGGCTTAAATGCAAATTAAAGAAAATTAAAAAGATAAAAAATATTAAATAAATGCTATCACTATTTTTAAAATGATGTTTTTGATTTTTTTTTATAAAACTTAATTTAAAACTACGTAACGTACAAGAGAAAATGTGAAACTTACACAATATTAATCCTAAAAATATGAAAATGACATTTTTACAAACCTAATGATAAAAGAAAATTATTTTTAAAACTATTTAATTAATTATTATTAATTAAAAACTATTTTAACTATTTAATAATATCCTAAAATACAAGAAAATATGAAATAAAGCTAGAAAATTAAAATTTTGACTTGGAAAAATCTAAAATAACTAAAAAGAATTTTCAAAACTATTTTTATATTTTTCTGATTATTTTTCTATTTTCTATGAATTTTAAACTATTTAAAACTAATTAAATTACTAAAAATTACAAATTAAACTATGAAAAATCTGGAAAAATAATTTTTTTACTTTTTATATTTATCTTAACCTAGTAAAATTGAAAAATTATTTTTTTGATTTAATTGTATTAAAAGCTAATTAAAATGGCCTAAAAACTGTTTTTAATTAAGAAAAATAGTAAACTGACCTAGAAAAATATGAAAAATTCAGGAAAACTCTAAAATAATATTATGAATCTAGGAAAAATAGAAAAACATGGGCTTGTGTGATAGATTATGAAACTGCAGTTGTAAGTGCTTAAAAATAAGCACTTTGAATAAGCCAAAGAGTACAAATGAACACCAAACTGTTACAGAAGCTAAGTTAGGCTAAAATCACTCAAATGCAACTAGTTACAACAAGCTTTGACCCCTGAATTGCAAACTACTATGATTTGGCTATTTGAGTTTATGTGCAAAAACAGATTTATGGGGCTGCTTTGCAGCTTAAGCACAAGCCAACCAAATAAGCTAAACTCAAAACTAAAAATTGGAACCTAAACAAGACCTGGTTGGCTACTTAAAATCCAAAGATGAGACCAAGGAAATCTCTTATGAGCTTTTGACAAGCTCTGCAAGGTACTGTGGTTTTATGAACAGGGCAAATGAGCCCTGTTTGACAAGCCCTTTTGGAGCTTTTAGAAAATTTCTAAAATTATGAAAAAATGATACTAAGAAACTAGACCAGATGAAGTTTTTAAAACCAAAGTTTGACTTGATTTGGCCCAGAAATGAACCTGTGAAAAATCTTCTCAGTTTGGTGAAAACTGAGATTTGCAAATTTTGACTTTTGATAATTATGAAAGGTTTGACTTTTATGAACTTTGCAACTGATTTAAGGACTGATATTAATGTATTATGATGAAATAAGACTAAAGCAATCTAGTTCTATGAATTCTAAACACAATACAAGTTTTTGGTTTTACAATTTCACAACAGTTAAGAGATTTAAGACAGAATCATTATGATTTTGACTTTTAGAGATTGCAGAGGCAATATTGTGACCAAAATGAATCAAATGGCTCTAGTTGAGACTAAATGAACAGATTTCAAAAACAAACAAGAGCTTAAGCTCAACTACACCACTGATCCAAACACACCTGTTTTCACAACTGTTTTGATGCTAAACTGAACAAACCACTGAACTGTCACAACCCATTACTTAATATGACTTAAGTTAACCTAGTTACTACTATTTAAACAGGTTAAAACCATTTAGTGTCCACAAATACAAACACAAACATAAACTGCAACTGAGTAAAAAATTGAAAATGAGAATCAAACTTACAAGTGACCAGCCTATTTGTGAAGCTTAAACCAAACCCAAACTATACTACCCTAACCAAATCCAACCCAAATCCATCTCTGCAACACCCCATATCCATTTCCAAGCCTGTTTGAACCAATTATGCTTCTTCAGTTGACTTATGTTGACTTTTTTACCAAAGTAGCTTAAAACTGTGTTCCAAGCTTATCTCAAGCTATAATAAGCTTAGATAAGCTTGTTTGAATGATAAATAAGCTTATTGAAGCTTGGATGTTTAGCAAAGGAAACTGAAATTGTAAACAGTGACTATAAAATTTGAAAACACAATAACACTTTGAATTAAAACTTGAAACTGAGTTACAATGACTAAATGGCTTAGTCTTAGTACAATAAAGCTTGAGATTACAGATTTATAAACTAATTAAGACATTTAAAGAAAAACGACATACAAGAATTTAAAAAACTAAGTATTGGTCTTCTCTCTTGCTTCTCTTCCTCTTTTATACTCCAAATAGCTTCCACGTGTCCTTCTGAGCAAATCCCACCTCTCAGCTTGGCCAATGGATGAGTTAGGTGGATTTTGGCCATTGGATCAAAATGGCGAGAAAAGTTGTTTTTGACTTGTAGGCTGTGATTTAGCAACTAGGGGGGGTGGCATTTATTGTGGTGGGAAAGGTGGGTAGTGGTGATGATGAGGGGAGGGAAAGGTGATGGGAGAGAGGCCTGTGTTGCAGGCAAGTTGGAGGAGACAGGTGGGAGAGATAAACAGTACAGGTGGAGGGAAAGAGGTGTTTGTTTGACTTTGGTTTGACCAGGGGTTCAAAACAGGGAATGACAGGGGGTCAAAAGGATTTTTGACAAGGCTTGGTAGGTTATTAATACAAGGACTAAACTTGTAATTCTGATTTTTGAAGGACCATCTCTGCCAATTTATCAAAGTTCACACAAGGACTAAAACTGACAAACTTTAATAGTACAAGGACCAGTTTTGACATTTTCAAATTTTCCAGGGACCAAACTTGACATTTTTGAAAGTTGAGGGACCTTTTCTGTCATTTAACAAAAGATTTATTCAAGGACCATTTTTGACAACTTAGAATATTTCAGGGACCTTGAATAACATTTTTCTTTATTTAGATTTACCAGGGACTGTTTTTGACAATTTTTGAAACTTGGGGGACTAAAACTGCCAATTATGCAAACTTGATACGTTTTTCACCAGATTTTGATATTTTTGCATTTAAAACACATAAAACACTTATTTGTGATATTTTTATCATTTTGATGCATTTCTGAGTGTTTTCAGATGTTTTTGCAGTTTAAATGGTACAAAAATGATGAGTATTTAGACACTCATCACTAGACGAATAGGAAGACTAGTCGCGAGACTTAGGCTTTACACTACTGATAGGGAGCATAATGTTTACTTTAGGGATGACATTTGGAAACCTACGGGTAGAACTTTCACACTCCAGAATGGTAGAATGAGTGATGCACCTGTCTTACCAATAGATAATTTCTATGAGTGTGATCAGGATTTTACCTCTAACCCAAAGGAACCAAAATCAAAACGGTTTCCAAAATATTCTTCTTCTGTTATTGGCAGGTTATCGAAATATGTCTTTGGATCGTCGACTCGGGTTGCTCCAAGCACATGACCGGGAATCTGAAGCTGCTGATCAATTTCGTCTGGAAATTCATGGGAACCGTACGTTTCGGAAATGATCATGTAGCAGCTATCGTGGGTTATGGAGATCTACCTTTTGGAAATTATTTGATCACTCGGGTTTACTATGTCCAAGGGTTGGGACACAATTTGTTCTCAGTCGGGCAGTTCTGTGATGCAGATTTAGAGGTTGCTTTTAGGAAAAATGCTTGCTTCGTTAGAAACTTGGATGGCACTGATCTCTTAACTGGGTATCGTGATACAAACTTGTATGCTATCGACATCAATCAAATGGCCTCTTCATCACCAATATGTCTTATGACACGAGCATCTGGAACACAGTCCTGGTTGTGGCACAGACGGTTATCCCATCTCAATTTCGACACCATCAACAATCTTGCCAAAGACAACATCGTCAATGGACTTCCAAAGTTCAAATACACCAAGGATCACTTATGTCCATCATGCGAACAAGGAAAAAGTAAAAGAGCATCATATAAACCCAAAATCGTACCTAGTTTGGAAGCAAGGTTGCATATGTTGCACATGGACTTGTGTGGCCCGATGAGAGTTGAAAGCATTAATGGGAAAAAGTATATTCTTGTTATCGTCGATGATTATTCAAGATATACATGGGTTAAGTTTCTGAGATTAAAAGACGAAGCATCAGGCATCATCATCACCTTTCTGAAGCGTATTCAAGTACTTCTTCAAGCTCTAGTAAGAGTTGTAAGAACAAACAACGGCACAAAATTCACTAATCAGGAGTTAAGAACTTATTTTGAAGATGTTGGAATTACACATCAGACATCAGTTGTTAGAACTCCACAGCAGAATGGGGTAGTTGAAAGAAGAAATAGAACTCTTGTGGAAGCTGCTCGCACAATGCTAATCTATTCTAGTGCACCGTTATTTCTATGGGCTGATGCTGTTGCCACTGCTTGTTTCACTCAGAACCGATCCCTAATCCATCCAAGATTCAATAAAACCCCATATGAGCTTGTGAACAACAGAAAACCTGATATCTCTTACTTTCACATGTTTGGCGCTTTGTGCTATCCGACGTACGACAGAGAAGATCTAGGTAAACTGAAAGCAAAAGGTGATATTGGAATCTTCATTGGTGAAATATATTAGTTTTCACATACACATCAAACCATAACAACAAGGTGGCGTATAAGTGGAATTCTAGAGAGAGAAAGTTAGAGGTTTAGGGAACTTTAGTGAGAGAAAGAAAATTCTTATTATGAGCTCCAACTCTCTACCTTGGAAGGTAGAGAGTATTTATAGTCTTACAATAAAACGCCACACAACGGGCTGTGGATCAGGCATACAGTGGGTAAAGACCCGTCCGTCCTCCATGGTGTTACTTAGCTAAATACTACTTAACTTAAAATAACTACGACTACGAGCTTTCTAACGATTACATATACTTGAGGTGACCGACTCTTTAATACCTGGAATTTCTAATTCCTAACAATCTCCCCCTAAGGGAGGTCACCTCAAACATATACTAAAATTACATTGAATACAAACAGATATTTCATTAACAATTGTTCTTGCATTCTTGATGTAGTACTTTGTTCCGAAGCTCGTAGTCATTGATTCTTCTCATTGCATGATTGGTTAATCCAAGTGGAGGTCTTTTACTGATCCACGTGATAATAATTTTGAGCCAGCTTTTGAGATCATCAGCTATCAAAAATCTCTGAGACATCCATTGTGGTGTTGGAATATTGTGATGTTGTGACATTCGGACCGACATGCTCACATTCTGGATCATGATATCTTCTCATCAGAGTAACGGAAGCTTTCGTTGATTCATGATATTGGCAGCAGCGTAGCAGAAGCATGGAGTGAAAATATCAGAGTCATTGATGCACTTATCATGATTTCTTGAGAGATGAATGTATTGTGTGAGCATGCGGCTATGGATTGACCGCTTCATTCTGATCAGCTGCAAACGTAGGATGTACCTGCATAAAACAGTTAGCAATAAAGCACACGAAAGTGTCTTTGATTACTTTCGTTGAATTGAGGTACACGGCCCACGGTTCCCCGTTGATCAGTACAAGTACTGCCTGTGATCAGGTATAATTCTGAAGAATTTCCTTGACAGGGTTTCGCAGCTGGTCTAGCTGTTCTCAAACCGGAGCGTCTCAAAGAAGACAGCACGGAGTGAGTGAACCAGCGAATTTAAGTCCACTGATTGATGAAAAGAGATTTGAAAAACAATCGTGTATTGCTCAATAGAAATTGTTTTTGCAATACTGTTGGAATCACTCTTAAACAGTATTTCAAGTATTTATATTTCATATGTAATAGGTAGCTTTATTATGGCCTTTATGTTTGTTATTAGCCTTAAGCTTATGTAGAAGGCCCATGAGCTTAGGCCCAAGCCCATATAAGAAAGGATGGGAACTAGGAGTGTTGCCCTAGCTTCCCTCCTATAAATACTCTTGTAAACCCTCATTTGAGGGTTGGTTGTTCAAGTTATTTCCTTTCACATATGCCTTACGCATAACCGCCTCTTATTATCGTGTATGTGTGTTTGGTTCTTGTTCAATCGCCTTATCTCTTCTCTTATAACTTGTGTTTGTAAAACTAGTGACCTAACAGTGGTATCAATCGCCAAATAGTTGGGTGTACACTTTTGTTTTTGAAGTTTTTTTTGGTTTTGGGTCTTACGCGTAAAGATAACGCATTCTTTGGCTCTCTTAAAAACTTGTTTTTTACACTTTTTAATCCAAGATTCTTTTACTTTCAACGTTTTAAGGTGTTAAAATACTTGTTTTTGGCAAAAAGTTTCAAACTTTATGCGTGGATCATTGTTTTTGAACTAGTTTTTATTCGTGGGTGTCATTCTACGCATAACTGTTTTGAGTGCTTTGGATCATTAAGTTTCACACTTTTGTGTTATTTTGGTGTTATTGAAGCTATTTCATCACACAAAAACTGGTTTAGAAACATCTTTGAGCAAAATCAAAATTACGAGTAATCCTACGCGTATTGAAACCCTAAAATTACGCGTAAGATTATCCTTGGGTTGATCTTCGTTTTCGTGGTTTATTCCGTGTTTTCTTACTTGGATAAGTCTGAAAATACGTCGACTTTGGATATCTTTTGCACTGTGATAGTGTAAAAGATCATTTGGGCAAAAACCCTAAACTTACGCATAAGCATAAGCTTACGCGTAGAAATCCTACGCATAAGATTCACTTTACGCGTAAACTTAGGTCTACGCATAAGGTAATCCTACGCCTAACTTTCTACGCCTAACTTTTGTCTACGCATAACTTTAGTGCTTTTATCCTACTTACGCGTAAGCTAAATCCTACGCGTAACTCCTTATTGTTACGCGTAACTTTTGGTGTTTTTACGCATAAGTGCTACTTGGTTTCTTGTCTTTTCTACGCCTAAGGACACTTCATCAACAAAGGTTCATTCGACTACAAAGATCCATTTTTTACTTCACAAGTTTATCAACATGTCTCAACCACCATACTCTAACTATTTCCCTTACACTTATCCTCAACGACAACAACAACTAAGTCCACAACATCAACAATGGAATCAACAACAAGCAATTTTTCAACAACAATTTAATCAACAACATACTCCACAACTTGGTGCACTTCCCCCACCACAAATGGTTCAACCACCGCCAAGTCTTCAAGTTCAACCCTACACAAATGATTACAATCAACATCCATCAAGGAACACTATGAAGGAACCCACTTGGTTTGCAAAGATGTGTGAAGCTTTAAGCAGCCAACAATCAATTCATGAAGCTGGATCACTTGATAGACCTCCAATGCTCACTCCAGGAAACTACGATCAATGGGTGATAAGGTTCTTTAGGTTTTGTGATCTGAAGAAGCCACATGGAAAGTTCTTAAAGAAGGTTATCTTGGAAGGTCCATTTGAGATGCCTACCGTCATTATACCCGGAGATCCAACTACTGTTCCACCAAGAGATGAACAAACCAACATTGCTACTGTTGCAGATCTAAATGCTACAGAACTTCTACACTATGAAGCTGATGAACTTGCAATGGAATACATCCTTTTAGGATTACCAAACCCAATTCTTCGTAGTGTTGATGCTCAAAAGACTGCACAAAAAATGTGGGATCATATTCGTCTTCTTATGGAAGGATCGGTACTCAATCAGGAGGATTTGGAATCCAAAATTTACTTGGCTTATGAACACTTCATGATTGAACCTGGAGAGACACTAGAGTCTTATCATCATCGTTTTTCAGACATCATCAATGATTTGGATAAACACAACATCATCATGCCAAGAATTGCAGTGAATACTAAGTTCCTGAGTAGTCTTGGTCCTGAATGGGAGAAGTATGTCATCTTTCTCCGTCAAGCGAAGAATATGCATCATTCCACATATGGATTGTTGTATGATTACTTGAAGCCTCATGAAAAGGAAGTTGATCGGGAAAGGATTCTCCGTGCTCAAATTGCTCAACCTATACATCCGGAAAATCAACAACTTGCCTTATATGCTCAACAAAGTTATCCTCCTCAACAAGCAACTCAACCAACTGCCTCAGTCACACCAAACGATCAATCACAACAACCTCAACAAAATCAATTGGTTCCTTACAACAACAACAATGATCAAGCACTTCATAGTCAAACTAATGAGGAATCCGATCCGTTCGAAGCATTGCAACAGGGGTTTGTTATGATTGCTAATGCTTTTAGCCGTTATACAAACAAATCCAACAATCGTATTCGTTCCTCATCCAATACACGAAATCAGGCTGTTGTGAACAATGGACGAGTTGAAGTTCAGAATCGTGGTTATGGTCGTCAAATGGGAGGTGGTCAAGGGTTTAATGCTATGGGTAGGAATAACAACAGAGCTCAAGTGGTAGAACAGGGAAATGCTCAGAATTGGTTGAATGGTCTTCGATGCTACAACTGCAATGAGAAGGGACACCTGGCTAATGCATGCCCAAAGCCAAGGACTAGGGGCAGTGCTTATTTCAAAGAGGCTCTTCTTTTGGCTCTTAAGGATGAAGCTGGTGGATCTCTCACAAACAAAGAACAGAGCTTTATGGCAGATGCAGACTCAGATGATGATATGGAGGACTTGCAGGCCAATGCAGCTGTTATGTTGATGGCTAATATGCAAGAGTTACACATGAGCGAAACAGGCCCAGTGTATGACACTGATGGCTTGTCTCAGGTACCCGAACAAACCATCATCATATCTGAACTCATATCTCCGCCAATATCTGAATCCGACACGGATCAGACTGTTCAAAATGAGTCATCTACATCTCCTTCTGATGATTTTCAAGTTAACCCTGTAGTTACATTTGACGATCAAGATGACCTTATGGTTTCCTTTGATAATCAAATTGACTCCGTGATTGTACTTGAGGATCTAAAGAATGATCATGTTGTGACTCACGTTGAACAAGATGAATTGTTGCCTCATCCAGATTTTGCTCGGTTAATTCAAGACCATAAAATCAAAATGGAGGAATGTTATGCATTAAACAAGGACTTAAAAAGCAAAAATGCACTGCTAACCAAGGATTTTGAATGCTTACAAATGCAACTCAACTTTTTCAAAACTCAAGAAAACCGTGAAAAAGGTTTTGAAGCCGCTTTTGCTAAATCTCATCAAAATGAAAAATATTTAGAGAGACAGATGCGTGATCTAGCCGCTTCGAAGAATGCTTTGTTGTCTGAAATAGAACAACTGAAACATGAACATAAAAAGCAACTTAACGCTCTCACCTTAGAAAATCAAAAGCTAAGGCTGAGTTGTTAAATTGTCAAAAACAGTTCTCCGCATACAAAAAGCATTCAACAAATCGGGTAGATGACCTTCTTGAAGAATTTATCGGCTTGCAAAACAAACTTAAAGAGTTTAAAACTGTTGTTTACAAACATGGTGAATCAGTAACAGCTATTGAAAAGTTTACCTTAAAACCCAATCCAAAAGGATATGGAAAAAATCTAGCTGATTACAAACCAAAGCTTTCACTAAAAACATTCAAACAAACTCCTGAAGTTTCCAGTGCAGAATACAAACTTGATAATACTGTTATGAATGTTGTTGAAAATCATCGTCAAGAGGAATTAGATGCCGAAGACGAGAGTCGATCAAAATTAAAAAACGTTGTTTACAACAAACCTTTTAAACGCGGTCACTTTCGTCACACCAACGGATTCTTCTAACACACCAAGGGTTATCATCAAAACACCTGAGTCTTCTATTGTTAATCCCCAACCAAATTATGCACAAACTTATGGTCCTTTACCTTCCATTAGTGAAGTAAACTCAAAACCTGAAAATCGAAAAATTCTTCGATATTTTGACATTTTCATGGCTGACCTCAAAATTTTACAACATGAGATAGAATATCGTTCTGAAATCAAAGTTGAACATTTTCAATCGCCTCTGGCGCGAGAACAAAGAGACATTTTTCAGAAAAATCTTTTACCTAATGTTAAAAACTTGAAAAGTTGTGCAATTGCCTGGGAAAAGGATTTTCACAAGGAACTTGGGGTGATGAAAAACGTTTTCGAGAAAACAGAAACATCTATTTCTAATACTAAACGTAAAAAGAAACTTTTGAGAAAAGATGTTGATCGACTCTTGGAAGATGTTATCTGTGCTGATATCCATAATGTTGTGTTATTCTATTCTTTGCCACATGCATCTGATTATATCTCTGCTGATAATGTTGACTCTGTGGTAACTGTTGAGAATACTGATAAGATGCTTCAAATCGAGTCTTTAAAAGCTAAAAATGATCAATTGCTTAACGAACTTTCCTATGCAAAACGTCGTCTTCTTTGGTGTGAAAAAGATATTCACAATCATCAACTTAAGTTTCAAAAGAAAATCGCTCAATTGAGTGCAAAATCTTCTGATCCTAAAATTGAACAACTTGATGCTCAAAACGTGTCTTTAAAAAGTCAAATCTCAAAATATGAACGAGAACTTGTAAAAGTTAAACAGGAATATGGTGTCATATTTGATTTACTCAATAAGACTCGACATGAAGCATCAAACGAACTTGATCACTATCTTGCTCACACTAGAGATGTCATGAATTTTGCTGGTAATATTCGGTCTGAAAATCAAGATTTGATTCACACTATCTCTAAGCTAAGAGAAATGTTAGGAAAGTATGAACAACTTCCGCCTACCGTGATTAAGAGATTAGCACCAGTCACACTTAGTAATCGTGAACCTAGAATTCCCACTGCCAAATCACAAGTTGCTAATGTGTTTCCCTCTACTGAAACAGGAATAGTTGCATCTTTTCCAAACGTCCGCACTTCACAGCCTACAAAGATGTCATGCATTCATCTTCGTAGCATAAGGTTTTATTAAAACGGTTATATACTTGTTTTAATGTTTAAGCTTTTCATCATCAAACTTTAATTGAGGTATTGGTTGCACCAATTAAAGAATTACCTTTAATTACCACTATATCCTACTGCTGCATGAGTCCTAAGACACAAGTTATTCAGATAATTACCACAAAAGTGGCGCATAGAATTTAAGGTCAATTCACCCTTAAGATTTTATGCACATTATATAGGAATACTTGGTAACTCCATTAAGACGCACAAACGAGCGGAGAATTAGGTCAGCGCGAAGCATATTACATACCCTCTTCTTTAAGGTCACAATTTAATGCGGAGAATTAGTTCTACTATTCCAACAAGGGAAATTTACGAGTGGTTACATCGAGTTCGAATCCGGACATACGTATATTTAAATATCCATAAAACCTTTCAGCTCCCACTTGGATATTACTAAATATAGTAATGACATTGGTTAGTCTAGCTTTAACACGCCAATGCCCCCAGATTGAATCGAGTATGGTCTCCTCGAAAAAAACCATTTAATCATTCATCATTTTTACTAATCCTTTTGTTGCTAATACTACATTAACTATACGAATACCATATACCATGATCTACAACATACAAATTCAACATTTGCAAGAAAAGTGAATCCTCAACCACAAACACAACTGTAATCCTCAACCACCATCATAGCCTACAAATATCCAAAAATGGCATATGTTGTAACCCATGAACTCACTTTACGTATGCAGCAAGAACCTACAACACTTTATCGCCTAAACCAATTGTGGCCCAGAACACAGCTTGAACGGAGCACTCAATCGAAGAATAGGAAGTTGCGACCTAAGAAAAGATCAATAAGGAATGCTAAAGTAGAAGAACACCCTAGGACTCTGAATAAAACTCATGTTGCTTCCACTATAGATGTTACGTCTGGCAAATGTAATAGAGATAGTGATGTAACGAATGCTACACCTTTAAGCACTTTTGATATTCAGTCTGATGCACCTTGTGTTATTTGTCGTAAAAGTATGAATTCTGATTGTCATGACAAATGTGTTGCTAAAGCTATAATCTCTCGGTTACGGAATCCTAAGAATCGGAATACCTCTAGGCCCACTAATCATTCTAAGTCTGTGCTTGGTAGACCGCCTTCTTTAGATTCTAAGGCAAACTTTGCTGTCACTGTAGCTCCAGTCTCATCTCCTACGAATGTAGTACCACCTAGTGCATTCACTAAGACTAAAGCAAAGAGTAGTTATAGATGGCAGAAATGGATATATAACACACTAGGATTTAAATGGATGCCTAAAGTCATTAATGTGTGCATGTCTCATATACCTGCTTTGGAACCCTCTAACACTCCGGGTTCTACATCTACTTCTATTCCATCTGTATCGTCTGTGTGTAATGCAGGTGATACAGATCATTCTCTGGATTGTTGATAGCGGATGTTCCCGACACATGACAGGCAACCTTAAACTGTTATCAAACTTTATTGCAAAGTTCATTGGCACTGTCAGGTTCGGGAACGATCACTTCGCAGCTATCATGGGCTACGGAGATTATGTCAATGGGAACATCGAAATCAGCAGGGTTTACTATGTGGAAGGCCTCGGTCACAATCTGTTTTCAGTAGGTCAATTTTGTGATGGAGATTTGGAGGTTGCTTTCAGGGAGAAAACTTGTTTCATTCGTGATCTACAAGGAAATGACCTTATGTCTGGCTCGCGTAATTCTAGTCTCTACACTATCTCTATGCAAGACATGGTTGCTTCATCTCCCATCTGCTTACTTTCAAAGGCAACATCAACAAAATCCTGACTATGGCACCGTCGTCTCTCACATCTAAACTTTCAAACCATAACCAACCTTGCTCGACACAAACTAGTTGAAGGTCTCCCACGATTCCGGTATTCAAAAGATCACCTTTGCTCAGCCTGTGAACAAGGGAAAAGCACTCGTGCTCATTTTCCTTCAAAGGTGGAACACAGCTCTCAGCATGTGCTACATCTTCTTCACATGGATTTGTGTGGCCCGATGCGCGTGCAAACGATCAATGGCAAACGCTACATCTTAGTAATTGTTAATGACTCTTCATAGCAAAGACCAAGCTCCACAAATGATCATCACCTTTCTCACAAAAATACAGGTTCAGCTCCGCAACACCGTCAGACTAATTCGGACAGACAAAGGAACTGAATTTGTTAACCAACCCTTCGTGAATTTTATGAGAAAATGGGAATTCAGCATCAAACATCTATTGCACGTACACCTGAACAAAACGGAGTTGTTGAAAGACGAAACCGAACGTTAGTGGAAGCTGCAAGAACAATGTTAATCAATGCTAAACTTCCAGATTACTTGTGGGCAGAAGCCGTATCTACTGCATGCTACACTCAAAACCGTTCTATGATCACAAAACGCCACAACAAAACACCTTTCGAGCTTGTCCACAACCATAAACCGAATCTCAAACACCTTCATGTATTTGGATCCCTTTGCTATCCGAATAATGATCGTGATGATTTTGGAAAGCTCAAAGCCAAAGCCGACATTGGAGTCTTTATTGGATATTGTGAGAATTCTAAAGGTTACCGAATCTGGAATCGTCGTACAAAACAGGTGATGGAAACGATTCATGCTCATTTTGATGAACTCACGGAAATGGCTTCTGAGTATAACAGCTTAGAACCCAGTCACAACCGTTTAAACTTCCCTCAACCCCCATCATCAGCTGAACAAAGCCCCCAGCTAACTCGTCAATAAATGGAAAGGTTATTTGCTCCTCTGTTCTGTGACGATATTGATGAACGTGCTCCAGGTGTATCTGCTGTTTCCGCTGCACAACCTGATAATATTCCTATACCTGATACACCTGCTACAACAACTACTGTTGAAGATGCACCTACACCAGTTGACTCCAACACAACAGTTGTACACACCGCTTCCAACAATGATGAACCAGCTGATGATATTCTGAATGAAGTACCCCCACCTGCAGATTTTGATCCAAATGCGTTCTTTAACCCATTTGCTAATGAGACTGCTGCACCAGATGTCGCGGAATCTTCAACAAACCATTTGAATCCTCAGAATCTGCACAATGTATACCAACATCAACCCTCTACACACCGATGGACAAAAGACCATCCTCTGGCTAACTATATTGGCAACCCGAATCAACCAGTCGTTACGAGACAACGCCTTCACACAGATGGTGAACATTGCATTTATGCACTCACTGTTTGCCAATCTGAGCCTAAAAACATTAAAGACGCAATGACAAAAGACAACTGGATTGAATCCATGCAGGAAGAACTCAACCAATTCAAACGTCTTGAAGTATGGGAACTGGTTGAAAGACCAACAGGGGTCTACGTCATTGGTCTAAAATGGATTTGGAAAAACAAATTGGATGCTGAAGGGAACGTTATCCGAAACAAGTCACGTCTAGTTGCAAAGGGTTATCGTCAGGAAGAGGGAATAGACTTTGAAGAATCTTTTGCTCCGGTTGCTCGTCTTGAGGCTGTTCGGATATTTCTCGCGTTCGCGGCTCATATGAATATGACGGTCTATCAGATGGATGTCAAAACGACGTTTCTCAATGGACAACTTAAAGAAACGGTCTATGTCAGCCAACCAGATGGATTCGTAGATTCTGAGTTCCCGAACCATGTCTACAAACTGAACAAAGCTCTTTATGGTCTCAAACAAGCCCCTCGGGCATGGTACGATAAGCTATCATCTTTCCTCATTGCTAATAATTTCACCAAAGGCTCGGTTGACCCAACTCTTTTTATACAATATCACGGGGCACATATCTTAATTGTTCAAATTTACGTGGATGACATCATTTTTGGGTCTACACATAAAAAGTTTTCAATCGCTTTTGCAAAACTAATGAAGAAAAATTTTGAAATGTCCATGATGGGTGAACTTACGTTCTTTCTAGGACTGCAAGTTCATCAATCACCCCGTGGTATTTTCTTGAGTCAGTCCAAATATGCCCTTGAACTGTTAAACAAATTTGGAATGACAACCTGTGACACTTATGCCACACCAATGGCTCATACCAAGAAGCTAGATGCTGATTTACATGGGAAATTGGTTGACCCTACCAAATACCGAAGTATTATTGGGTCTCTCATGTATCTAACAGCTAGCAGACCTGATATTGTCTTTGCCGTTTATCTATGCTCCCGTTATCAGTCGCGACCAACTGAAACCCACCTCTCTGAGGCTAAAAGAATCCTCCATTACATCAAGGGAACCATTAACTTGGGGATCTGGTATCCGAAGGATTCTGGTTTTGAACTAATCGCTTTTTCAGACGCTGATCACCCAGGATGCTTAGACTCAAGGAAAAGTACCTCAGGAGCTATACAATTTCTCGGTGATAAACTGGTGTCTTGGCAATCAAAGAAGCAGGATTGTACATCGCTGTCATCAACCGAAGCAGAATATGTAGCTATGTCCGCATGTTGTGCTCAAGTCATCTGGATGAGAACACAACTCAAAGACTATGGTTACGTATTCGACATAATCCCGATGTACTGCGACAATCGGAGTGCCATTGCGATCTCGTGCAACTCAGTTCAGCACTCGAAATCAAAGCACATCGATCTTCGCTATCATTTCATCAAGGACCACGTGGAACAGGGTACCGTTGAATTATACTTTGTGGGTACAGAATACCAATTGGCAGATCTTCTCACCAAATCCTTGCCTCCCGCTAGGTTTAATGAGTTGGTCCACCGGATTGGTATGAGGTGTTTGACTCAAGAGGAATTGGATGACCTCTTAAAACAGTCTTAAAAACCTGTCAAACACCAAAACATCCTTTTGTAAATATTTTTTCAAAAACAAAATACAAAAATATAAAATCTTATAAAACAACAAAAATATTCTTCTAATCTATTTTTCTTTCAACATTGCAAGTACATTTCTTCCGTCAACACCTTAATCTCTCTTAATTCGGTATTTTTCCGATCAAGTGTTGAGGGGGAGAAATCAAAACTTTAACTGTTTCAAAACATCTGTGTACTTGCATGTTATCATATCTCGGTTGTTTCTTTTAACAAATGGTGGTAAATTCTCTGGTACAAAGACACTCCTCGGACTTAAATTAATAACCTTTCATTATTTTCTCAAGTCGAGGGGGAGTGTCGTCATGTTTCTTTCCTAAAAATCTTTGTTTGGTAACCAAAATGGAAGTTAAATGGCTTTGTTTGAAAAAGGAAAAGGTGGAGGGACCAAAACTGTCAAAACCTTAAAGTTATTTTAAATAAAATACCCTCACCTAACTTTCACTTCTCATTTATTACTCAAAACCTAAAACCATCCTACGCATAGAATCCACTCAAGTAATCCGTGTTTCAGATCATCATTTTGTAAGTGATTTCGTGTTTACAACATGTTTTTAAGCAATGGTTTTGAATTTTTCAAAAATCCAACGGTTAAAACTTTGTATAATCTCGTTTTTGTGGTCTACGCATATGTGTATGATCACATGATCAAGATTGGGTGTTTATGATTAAAAGAATAGAGTCAAAACGTTTCTAACACATCAATGATACAGTTTTAATCATCAAAACTCGCCCAGGATCACGAATTAAATGATTTACGAAATTAGGGTTTATGTGTCGATTTGGGTTTTTCTAAATGTGAAGTGTTTTGGTATAAAAGATTGTTGGGTTATAGTCTTAAGTGGTTGAATTAATGATTTCCATGGTTATTAACCACCCAGAAACACGAATTGGTTAACATTTTGGATTTAGGGTTTAAAGTTCATAATATTTGGTAACTGTTGATTCACAATGAGTTAAGTGTTATAACTTGGTATAAAGACTCCCTCAACACTCTTAAACTACCAGAAAAAGCTTTGTGCATATTCCATGGCTAGATTTCATAAGCGTAGATTTAGGGTTTAGACTACGCGTAAGTTTTTCTACGCGTAACTGTTAAAACTGTGCAATTGTGTTTTGCTCTGTTATAAAATGAATTCTGTGTTAATATTGATGATTTGATGAATTTATTTCAGGCTTGCTACACTTATAATTCAGAATCAAGGTTGTTGTAACTCTACGCATAAGGATCACCTTACGCGTAGCTTGTTATGCGTAAGATTAGTCTTACGCGTAGCTTCTACGCATAAGGTTCTACATATGGGACTACGTGTATCCTGTGAAGGATATGCGTAAACAGTGACCTCTACGCATAAGGTCAACTCTTACGAGTAGCCTTACGCGTAAGGTTAATATATGCCTACCCATAAGCTCTACACATAAGGTCCCCTTTTCCTACGCATAACACTTCTTACGCGTAAGTTTACGCCTACGCATATATCATTCCTGTCTAAGCATTACTTTACCAATCCTACGCATAAGCCGAGATCATACCTTCGTTATGAATTGTTACGTGTACAAACTTGTAATTAAACTAATCATATCATCACGAATCCAAAAATGTCACTAATAAACTTAAATCGTTTGATATGTTGTGAACAATAAGTGATAAAATAAACTTTAAAACATAAAGTTAACTAACTCACGAAACATTTCTCGACATCATTGAACTATTGAACATACAAGTGACTTAGGACTCGTAACAATCATTGACACTGTACATTCAATAACTAGACAATAAGACCTTCTGTTGACTAACATTATGTCTTTCGATATGTTGGTTCTTTTGGCTAATGTTATTTCAGATCACAACATGGCTGAACAAATAAATGTGGATGCACATGAAGTTCTCTCCATTGCTGATATCTATCCTTATGGCTATCCAATGAAGATAGGAAAGAATAATCTCCGTGTTGACTTTGACACCCTCACTTGCTCAGAGTCTTCGTGTTTAATTGCTATTGATATTCTGAGGACTCATCCTTATCAGAATATGCTCACTCACTCTGCAACTGTTCCTGAGATCTATATCCAACAGTTCTGGAACACTATGGAAAGGGTCAAAGGACGGACTGCTGTGACGGTGAGTCTGAATCACAAACAAGTCACCATTACACCTGCAGACTTAAGGGCTGTTCTCCTAATTCCTGAAGTCGAACCAACCAAACTATATGCCACACCTGTTGAAGAGCTCACTCTCCAATTCTTAATCAATATTGGTTATGATGAGGCTACAGGAGTAATCACCAATCATTCTCACGTAGAGCTTAAGAGTATTCCTCAACCATGGAGAACTCTCTACATGATCATCACCAAGTCTGTTTCTGGTCGTGACAGTGGCTATGAGCATCCTAAGCTCATGGAACTGAAAATATTTTGGGCATTGGTCAACATGAAACACATCGCTATCGAAGCTCTGATTTGGGATGACATGATGTCATTTCTCAAACTTGGCTCAAAGATTCCCTACATCAGATATACTAAACTGTTGATCTAGAGAGCACTTGGACTTCATCCTGATATTCCCAAGAGGATCAATGACCCCGACAATCACGATATGTTGACGGAACCTATTCTATCTGTCAGAATCAAGGAATCGTCTACAAAGAAACAAGGTGCTGTGTTGCCAGATTTCCTTCTAACTGAAGATGTCAGAAAGCTCGAAACGTACAAAAGGTATCTGGAAGCAGTTAGACAAGGCAAATTTGGTCATCTCGACGAAAAATCCTCTGGAACACCTGTAAGGAGAACCAGAAGAGGAAGTGCTGGAAGTGTCACAAGTACAGATAGTCAGAGGAATGTTCTAAAGAGGAAACCTATTTCAAAGAGGAAACCTACCCCTAAGAAGAAAGTTCCCTCTCAGGAAGCTACTCCTATCCCTTCCTCTACACTTGAACCGCAAAGAAAGGTTGTGGACGAGAGCTATGAAGGTACTGACACAGATGAAGAGATTTCATACTCTGAAACTGCAAAGGATGACACTCCCTCAGTACCAAAACCTCCAAGTCCTCAAACTGATAAAGGAAAAGGGAAGACTCCTGCACTTGTGCCATATGATGAAAGCTCTAAAGATGAAGAAGAGCAACTGGATCAATCATACAGGAAGAAGTTTAACATCGTCAGACACCTTCAAAAGGCTGAAGAATTTGCTAAAGATCAAATGGGTGGCCCCGGAGGATCAAGTGGTACTGCCCACTCCTCACCAGATCCTGATGCGGTTAATCGACCCGATAAGGGATCTGGTGCCACCACTCTTCTGCGACAACAAAATCTTGTGGAGGATACTATCGAATATGAGTTTGAGAACCCTGATACTGAGAAGTCTGAGAAAGATAAAGATGATGATTATGACAAGTTTCTTCTGGGTAGTCCCACACATTCACAGAAGGAAACTTCTGAACCGCCAAAGGACCCCAAGCCTCCTCATGTCTCCTCATCATCAGACTCTTCATCTCATTCATCACCACCACCATCAAAGAAGTCAACCAGATCATCATCCAAATCTGTGAAGAAACCACCTCGCTCTTGGATTTCTCAGACACATGAAAGAATTGTGAAAACTGTCAAACAAGTCAGAATGAAAGACATGTTATACAGAAAGCTTAACTTTCTCAATCAACAGATACAATATCTACATAACGAGAATGAAAAGATGCAAGAAGAAAGGAAGTTTATTCAGGAATTCATGAAAGGTCATCGTAAAGAGGAACTGGATGAAATGATTGAAGGTTACACTCAAAAGTACCTTCAAGATATCGCTCCTAAAGTCCAAAAGGAACTGGAGAAGACAACAAGAGATCATACCCACAAGTTTCTTCTCGACACTGTCCCCGGTGTGACTAGAGAAGTATTTTCCAGACAACTCACCCCTAACATCGTCGCATTAGTTAAACATACAATGGCCAAAGAAGATGATCTCTCTGAATCTGAGTTAATCGCTAAACTAGTGATGCAAATGTCTAAGCGATCTGGAACGTTTACTTCAGATGAAGCTAAATTTTTCGAAGGTCTACTGGCTTTTCAACTCAGATCATCATGCAGGGAGTCAGCCGATCAACCCAAACGGCCAAGAGATGACGATGATAAGGACAAGGACTCTGCACCTAAACGTCAGAAGCAGTCTGGTGAATCTTCTTCGATGCCACCTCCTCCACCACGGACTTCTTCTCAACAAAAGTCTCCTCCACCTCGGTCTTCTACTGATAAACCTCGGGACGATTCCGAGTTACCACCCCTGACTCAAAAAACAGGTGATTACTTTGAGTATACGGGTGGTGACGATGAAGAGGTCCTTGAGCCCCTACAACAACCCACCTCACCCAAACAAGTGCAGAAACCAGAATCATCATCAAGGCCTTCCAAAAAGAAGAAGAAGACGACTCAGCCTGAAGTCGTATTATGGCTAGATGACTATAAAACCGAAGAGTTTGAATGGTTCTCCACACTTGTCAATCAAACTCCCTACCCTGATGAAGGTCAAGACTTGGTAGACGGTTCTACATTGGAGCACGCAAAACTTTTGCAAGAAAAGTTCCATGTAAAGAAAATGACGAAATCTGAGTTGAAGCGAATCAAGAATGAAGCATTTCAACTTCTTAAAGACAGCTCTGAAAGCGCCCTCGAGGTCGAATATCATCTTAAGAACATCGCTCGAGCTATGTCTAACAACATGGATTGGCTCAATCCGGAAGCAAACATTGACTTCACACAAAGGGATAACCCTCCATACTACACAGATTGGACCAAACCCCTACTGACCATTGGCCAAACAGATGAACCACGGATTCCCTTTCGATACTTCTTTAACAGAGACCTGGATTTTCTTTTACACGGTAGCGATGGTTCACGAAAATACGCTACATCGTTGACTCTTCCATTCCCAGCGGCTATTTACTCAAACTGCATAGCTATCGAGGAACGTGCAAATCACTTGTTTTCTGACAACGTGCAAGAATACGACCGAGATGCATTGTATGGGATTCATCATTGGCCTGAACGCTGAAGAATCTACTACAGAAGCTGCCTGGTTAAGAAGTCTCAACACGCAGTGTACAGTTCTAAGGACATTGTGGCCATCAAACACGTTGATCTCAAGTCTAAGTGGGACTACACCTTCTTGAAGAATATCATAGTCAAACGACAAGATGAACAGGACTATGCATTCTCCGAAGCTGACTTTGAGAATTTATCCCTCAACGACATCGAAGACATGTACCTTGCCAAAGTACAGGGTCGTATGAGACAATTCTCGGCTGAAGTTCAACGTGAATTTATCAAGTCAGTTCTCATCTTCATTAGACGCATCGTGATCAAAGAACGTGTAGAAGATATCCAGCTGGCTGTTGAATCTTATCAGACGTGTGTCAACCTCAATCCTCCAACGCTTGATCTTCTCGACATCAATCAGCTATCTCAATATACGCTCATCAGCAAACCTTTCGGAGTTGTTTACCGCAGTGAACTTCAAAGAAACTGCTTAATGGCGTGTAGTGATCTTCAGAAATTCGGGGATCATACTTTGAAGCTGGTTAGGGATGGATTGGCGTACAGGTTGAAGGATATACGCCTGAAAATTGGGTCTCCTAAACGCTGGAATTCTCAGGAAAGGAGGGATGTGAGACGAATCATCACAATGATTGATGAAAGGTTGTTTAGACGGGATCAGTTCAGACGATTGGAGAGATGTGTTGGTGGTCGACCCAGGATTAACATAACCGGCTTTCAACGCCCTGTGCGCACTCCTGGGAACATCACTGCACTTCCTGGTACTCCTTGAATTGGTTCTTTCAATATAAATTTGGATGTATGATTTCTTATGCCTATGGCTTGTGCACACATAACAGTGTAGAACCCGTAATGGTCAAGAAAGGACCCTGTGGTACGCCTCAGTGCCACAATCCTTATAAAAGGAGCGAAAGCTTCTTATTTTTGAGTAAAACCTACCAAACCTTTCATTTTTCAAGGTTTTGCTCAAAAACACAAGTACTTCCCCATATGATTTTTCAAAACCTCAACCGTTTATATCACTAGTTGAGGGGGAGTATTTGAATTAAAACTTTGTTCATAAATTGTTCATAGTGGTCATCTTCCCGCAACACTCGAAATGGTCATATTTACTCTCAAATCGTTCAAAAATAACATTTTATATGCCATTTTTGAGGGGGAGAAAATTTGTGTGATAAGAAATATGTTGTGCAAAATGCAAATGAATCTGTGTACCTCAGACTTAACCAACGAATTGACGGTACTAAACTGTTAGTAACTCGAAAAGACTTGTCCTGGACGGGTAATAATTTCAAGCTAGTTCGCTAGTAATGTAAATGTGTCTTGCAAAGGACTTGTCCAAGTAGAAAGTACCATTCGAGAAACTCTTGATATACATGAACTCTGACGGGTATGACAACCTTTCAAGGTTTGTCTACACCTTCAAGGTAGTTATTAGAGCTAGTTGTCACCTAAAAGATGACAATGTAACTCTTTAACTATGCAACGTAACTGTGTCTCGCGAGGGATTGTCTATCTTCAGTGGATCAATTCAAAAAGTGCGCGCTCTTTCCTCACTGTGCATTTAACCATTAAAATTATTTAGCACATGTGGAGGGGGAGTATTTATGCAAAACCTTATCTCTCACAGTGGTTCAAACATGTTTTTCATTTACAAACCCTTTGAGAGATGTTCTTCACAAACTGTGGTTTTAATGGCAACATAGGTTAGTCATGGAGTTATAAGGTGACTAAGGTTAGGAATAACCGTCCTATGATCCGCCAGAGCCGGAGGGATCTACCCAAGGACACTACCATTAGTTAGTGTTAGAAGTCCTTAAGAATGATTGTAAAAAGGAGAAAATGAGAATCGGAGAAAGAAGGAGTTGAAGAATCAAAAAGAAATGTAAAGTAAAGGGTGAAAAGAAATAGCCCTCCAGATTATTCAACTTAGGGCAGACACCGGGTTCAATTCATATGCTACTGGTTGTCACTTAGTGACACCGGTATTGAAGATTAAAAGTCGTCATGGACCCAGTGACGCATGCACTAAACCTTCTTAGCCACTCAAGTTTCTCTCAACAGAAGCTTGTTTCATTCTCACAGGGACCCTACGTTAACTATTGGCTTTCTCTTAGAGATCGCTGGTATTGAAGAAGGAGACCTTCTCCCTAGTCTCCGCTCAGGAAAACCAAAACGCACTATTGAGTCTAGAGCCACGAGATTCATCAAAAGATCTCTTAGGAACACTTGACTTTTAATCACTTGATGATCAACAATAAGATTATCAGTGGTTCATATCGAGTCCTTCACAGATCTTAGCAATCTGTCGAGAACATTTATGAGAGGTTCACATCTGTGATCCTCAGTGATTGAATGGAAATTCCTGCCAGGGTCAACATCAAATAGCCCTGACAGCAGGTCACTTCGGTAACTCCCCGTGGATTACGCGGAGTGTGTCTCAAACGGTCTACAGTCGTGAGGTGATGCTACGGTGTACCTCAGCGACTCATCTGAACTGTAGATGTACTTCGGTACATCGCGTTATCTCACTTGTGGGACTCCAGTTCAGGAACGGCCTTTATAAGAATTAGAGTTGTGTTTTCACACTATGCTGTTAACACTCTCAAAGTTCAAACTTGTAAGTGCCGGAAACCGCTTATTACTAACCGTTTGAAATGTTTTCTTCTTATGGAAGCTCCGGAGCGGAATGATCGTGCTAATTCTTCTCATGCTCACGCCAACATCATCACTAATGGAAGTTCTATTCTAAAGCAACACAACCGTCAGAATGATTCTTCGTCAAACCAAAGAATCTACAAAGTTAAAACTTAAAGAACTTTCATCAGTATTGAATTCCAACGTCAAAGAGCGTGTGAGCATGTTGAAGAATGACGTGGAGACACTGGAGCAGCGAAGCAGGCCTGAGACAGACTGATGCAGACAACAACATACTATCACTTTCACCACAAAGAACAATGATCAAAGAACAAAGTTAAAGATGACGTCGAAGCATAACTGTTCAAAGATAACTATCTCTCTACACTGGGGAGATTGTTCGAATCAAGGCAATTCATCTCACAAGAAAGAAGAATGTCAGAAGACGTCAGAGCTACTATTACATCAACGCCTTCACCGTTTACATTCATATATACTTGAGGGGGAGATTGTTGGAATCACTCCTAAACAGTATTTCAAGTATTTATATTTCATATGTAATAGGTAGCTTTATTATGGCCTTTATGTTTGTTATTAGCCTTAAGCTTATGTAGAAGGCCCATGAGCTTAGGCCCAAGCCCATATAAGAAAGGATGGGAACTAGGAGTGTTGCCCTAGCTTCCCTCCTATAAATACTCTTGTAAACCCTCATTTGAGGTTTGGTTGTTCAAGTTATTTCCTTTCACATATGCCTTACGCATAACCGCCTCTTATTATCGTGTATGTGTGTTTGGTTCTTGTTCAATCGCCTTATCTCTTTTCTTATAACTTGTGTTTGTAAAACTAGTGACCTAACAAATACAACGAAGGTTTTATTGAAAATCAATTATCAATCATAAAAACACCTTTTGATTTGAAAAATTAGTACACGGTCGATGTGCTAAAGAAAAGAGTTATTAAGCACAAAGACCGGTTTTTCAAAGGTATCCGTCAATCCATAACCTGAACCAGGATTGATTCAAGAGATTGAATCGCCCCATTGTTTTTGTTCAGTTGTCACATGGTTGATCTATATAATAGATCTCACATGCCACCTACCAGGAGCTTGTTTGATGTTGGCTCAAGAAGGTTTTCCATCTTCACTGTGAATATGTTCACATATCACTCGGATGTTCTGGCAAAACCACAAGGATAATGCGTAGGACTCAAGATATAATCTCTCTTTCCACATTGTGTGAAACAGAGAGTCTTCATTGAAAGTAACCTAATGAGATTTATTGATGATCTCGTGGCTCTAGACTCAATTTGTGCATATTTGGATTCTATATCGGAGACTAGGGAGAGGGTCTCCTTCTTCAATATCAACAATCTCTAAGAGAAAGTCGATAGATAATGTCGGTTCTCTGTGAGAATGAAACAAGCCCTTTTAAGAGGAACTTGAGTAGTTTGGGAAGTTTTAGTGCAGAGCGTCACTGGGTCCATGACGTCTTGTCTTCAATACCGGTGTTACTTTGGTAACAGCCAGTAGCAAATGAATTGAACCCGGTTTCTGCCCTAAGGTTGAATCAATGGAGGGCTATTTGTTTTCACCCTTTTCACATTCAATTCTTTTTAATTCTTCAACCCCTTCAGTGCTTACCAAGACCTCATAGCTAGAACCTTGTTGGGTTTATTCCGGTACTAGCTCAGTCTCAGTCCGCACTCTTCCCTTATCTCATTTTTCTCCTTTTATCATTATACCTAAGAACTCTACACTAACTAGTGGATAGTCCCTGGGTAGATCCCTCCGGTTCTGGCGGATCATGGGGACAAATACCTAACCTTATCATCCTTATATCACCATACATAAAGTAAAGTTGGTCGGTCTTTTTGGTATTGTTCATCTGCCATATGGAACCAATTGAAAACCATTAGAAAATCAATCCAGATACTTATGATATATTATCAAAGCATTTTGTACCTGAATTGTTTTTGATATTTTTAGAACGAGAACTCCCCCTCAACATGTGCATCAAGTATTTGAAATTGTTTTGCACACGGAGGCAAGAGAAAGAATTAACTTCTTTGATTACCATTTTCTAAAAGATATCAACATCACTTCCCAAATCAAATCAAGTAGATAGAGCATTTTGGGGAAGGATGAGGTTTTCATAATTTTGCTCCCCCTCAATATGTGCTTCTAGGTTTGAAAAGAGTTTTGCACATACTAGAGGGAACCTGCACATTGAGAAAAATGATTACGTTTCAACTCATTTTGGTTTACGATAGATGCTCCCCCTCAACATGTGCATGAAAAATTAAAATCGTTTGGCACATGTGGGAAGGAGGGCTTGTACATCCTTATAAAACCATTTACTGATTTATCAGTATAGATCCAATTTAAATCACAAATTCTCCCCCGATCACAAATATCAAATAATTTGAGATTTGTGATCTCTGTAGATTTAAATTGATTTTGAAAGCTTTTAAGGAGAATTGTGACTTGATTAAAAAAAATTTTAACTGATATGGATCGGATATTAAGACTTTAAACTCCATTGTTTGAACATGCATGATTATCTTTTGAAAAACAATTGAATGAAAAATAACATTTTAATTTAATTGAAATCATTCTCCCCCTCAATCAGTGACATAGGTTGTTGATTGAGAGATATATATTTTGACAAATAAGTTCGGATGATTATCAAAAATAGAGTCCAAGTTATTTATCAAAACAATCTGTTTTCAGCCGATAACTGTTTATAGAATCAGAGCATGAAATTTTGAAGAACATGAAAAAGCATGGCTCTGTTCTTTCTTTGAAAAGCGGGTTACTGTCTGAAATGACAATAAACCATTTTTTCTCTTTCTCTCAATTTTTTTTTTTTTTTTTTTTTTTTTTTTTTTTTTTTTTTTTTTTTTTTTTTTTTAAGAATTCGAACAACATCTAAAGTCCCGTGTCATTCTTTGAATGACAGCACAAAGACCGTAGATATTGTCGAACCGAGAAAAAGCATAACAAATTGACAATATTTTTTGAAGATTTTTCGAATTTTTCAGATTTTTATGGATTTTGAAGGTTTTAAATTTTTCTATTTGATTTTTGAAGGATTTATAATTTTGTATTTTGGTTTTAGAATAGATATATACAAGAGATAGATGAAGATAGACCTTTACTCCTCGTCTTCCTCCTGAAGACGTTTGAGTGTTTCTGGTTGAAGGCTTTTCAAGCCAAGACGTGGAAGAATAAACTCAAAACGTTCTCTTGGAAAAGCTTTGGTGAAGATGTCTGCTAACTGATATTCAGACCTCACAAAATAGAGTTCCACTACACCTTTTTCCACTTGTTCCCTAATGAAATGATGTCGAATGTTGATATGCTTTGCTCTTGAGTGTTGAACGTTGTTGCATGAGAGAGCAATAGCACTTTTATTATCACAGTACAGAGGGATTTTGTTGAATTCAAAGCCATAGTCAGATAATTGAGATCTCATCCATAAGATTTGAGCACAACAAGATGACATGGCTATGTATTCAGCCTCTGTAGAGGAAATAGAAGTACTCATTTGCTTCTTTGAAGACCAGCTCACAAGCTTATCACCCAAAAACTGAGCACCTCCAGATGTACTTCGACGAGTATCTTGACACCCTGCATGATCAGCATCTGCCTAGGCTGTTAGTGACATGCCGGTGTCCTTCGGGTACCAAAGACCCATATTGATGGTTCCTTAGAGATACCGAAAGACCCGTTTAACTGCTTCAAGGTGCTTTTTAGTAGGCTTAGCCTGGTATCTAGCACACATGCAAACAGCGAACAAGATGTCTGGTCTACTAGCTGTGAGGTACATCAGGGATCCAATCATACTACGATATTTTGTTTGGTCAATCATGATCCCTGAGTGGTCCTCATCTAGTTTGGTTCGATCAATCATGGGAGTGTCAACAGGGTCACTTGAATCAAATCCAAATTTCTTTAAGATCTCAATTGCATATTTAGATTGATTTATGAAAATGCCTCCGGGACTTTGCGAAATTTGTAATCCTAAGAAAAATGACATTTGTCCCATCATTGACATTTGAAATTTTGAACTCATTTCATTTGAAAAACGATCACATTCCATTGGGTCTGTCGAGGCAAAAATAATATCATCAACATAAATTTGAACATGAATTAAATGTTTGCCTGACTTCCTGGTGAACAATGTTGGATCAACTGCTCCTTTGCTAAATCCGGTTGATAGAAGAAACTTTGACAGTGTATCATACCATGCCCTTGGAGCTTGCTTTAAACCGTAAAGGGCCTTCTTCAAACGATAAACGTGAGTAGGATGCTCTTGATTTACAAATCCTTCAGGTTGGCTGACGTAGACGACTTCTTTAAGATCTCCGTTCAGAAATGTCGTCTTTACATCCATCTGATTAACTACCATGTTCTTACTAACAGCATTAGCCAGAAAGATTCTAATTGCCTCGATTCGAGCAACTGGAGCAAAAGATTCTTCAAAGTCAATACCCTCCTCTTGACGGTATCCTTTAGCAACTAATCAAGCCTTGTTCTTCAACACATCACCATGCTCATCAAGTTTCACTTTGAAGATCCATTTAAGAGCAATAATCATAGCACAGTCTGGAGCGGGTACTAACTCCCATACATCAAGTCGATCAAACTCATGAATTTCATCTTGCATGGCATTGAACCAGCTATCTTCATTCATTGCAGTTTTAACATCTTTTGGTTCGATCTTAGATAGTACGGAGTTGAAGAAGCACCATAAGGCATCGGTAGCAAGTTGTTTTCGTGTTGATACAGGACGAGAGGGATTTCTAATGATGTTGTCTAGTGGATGATCATGAGTCTATTTTCTAAGGTGTTCATGTGGCAGTTGTTGAGGGACTGAGGTAGCAGAGTCGATGTCTCCTGAAGAAGATGGTTCTGATGATGATTCAGGAGCAAATATGTTTTCGAATGGAGCATCTTCAGGAGTAGCAAAAGGATTAACTTCATCATTGATGCCAGAAACAGTTCCATGATGTACATTTGAAGAATGATGATTTTTTGATGAGACTGAAGGATCAGCAGTAGGCGCTTCTTGACTTAAAGATATTGAGACTGAGGGATTGACTTCATTCACAGGAATATGAGCAGCCTCTGTTGTAGGGATTGACACCTCATTAGTACTTGGATCATAAAGTTCATCAAACATAGGATCAAACAATTTCTTTAAATCATCTTCAGATGGAGGTACATATGGAGTTTCTTGAGAAGAGTTTGGAACAAGGGATGAACCAATGGGACTGTTTTGAAGTACGGGTCCTGAACTGGATTGTCTAGGAGCCATCTGACCGGTCAGCTCATCAAACGTAACGTGAATTGTTTCCATGATATTTCGGGTTCTTCTGTTGTAGATTCGGTATCCCTTTTTGTTTGGTGCATATCCTACAAATACTCCAATGTCTGCTTTAGCTCTAAGTTTGCCTAAGTCTTGACCCTCATTAGTTGGATAACATAATGCACCAAACACACGAAGGAAAGAGAGATTAGGTTTTCTGTTGTGGACAAGTTCATATGGAGTTTTTCCATGAACAGTGTGAATCAGGGAACGATTTTGTGTGTAGCATGCAGTGGCAATAGCTTCAGCCCAGAGAAACATTGGAACCTTTGAGTAAATCAGCATTGTTCTAGCGGCTTCTACAAGAGTTCGATTTCGTCTTTCAACTACACCGTTCTGTTGAGGATTTCGTGGAACACTTCTTTGATGGCTGATTCCAACGCTTTCATAAAATTCACTAAGTTGTTTGTTGACAAACTCAGTTCCATTGTCTGTTCTGATAATTCTGACGGTTTTGTTAAGTCGAACCTGCAGCTGTTTGATGAGTTTGATGATGATATCAGGAGTTTCATCCTTTGTCCTTAAGAACTTAACCCAGGTGAATCTAGAGTAATCATCAACCACAACTAACACATATTTCTTCCCAAAGATATTCTGCACCCTCATTGGTTCACATAAATCCATATGAATCATATGAAGAACTTCTGTGACAGAGTTAGTAGGTTTGGGTTTTTGGGAATACTTCTTGCTTTTTCCCAATTGACATGCTGAAAAAGATGATCCTTTTCGTACTTGAGTCTAGGTAAACCTACAACTAAGTCCTTTCTGGTGAGATCATTGATGGTGCCAAAGTTCAGGTGATTGAGACGACGATGCCATAACCATGACTTTGTTTTAGAAGCCTTTGACAGCAAGCAAATTGGAGAAGACTTCATCATATCTTCGATAGAGATGGTGTATAGATTTGAACCACGTGAACCTCTTAAAAGTTCCTTACCATCAAGTTCTCTAACGAAGCATGTATGTTTTCTGAAGGCTACTTCTAGATCTGAATCGCAGAATTGACCAACAGAGAACAAGTTGTGACCAAGACCTTCTACATAGTAAACCCTGGAGATAACACTTTTGCCAACAACATAGTCTCCATAACCCATGACAGCACCGAAATGATCATTCCCGAATCTAACTGTCCCGATGAATTTTCTCACGAAGTTCATGAGCCGTGACCGGTCGCCAGTCATATGCTTGGAACAGCCTAAGTCCAGGTACCACAGAACGATTTGAACGATCTGCAGTTGAACACAGACAAGAATGGATAACTGGATAATTAGGATCCCCATGCAAGAATGGGTTCCATTTGGTTAGTAACAATGGTTGGAACACCCACATCAGAAAAAGAAGCATTCATATCAGAAATTAAGGCACTGGAATCATTGTGAATAAATACAGTACTAGTGTCTATATTAGCCCTGTTCACAGTGTGCTCACTTCTTAAGGGAATAGTTCTACCAGTAGGCATCCATTTTCTAGTGGGCATTGTCTGATTATTCTTATGACCAACAGGTATCCAATAATAGCCTATCTTACTAAATGTTCTTCCTGTGGGTTTCCACTGTTTTCTAACTTTCTTTCGTTTTTGCCTTTTTGCCTTTTTAGCATGAATTTTAGCATTAACCATATTAACTGGACAATTAACATCATTAGGCAAAACATTAACACCACATTCATGATTAGAAACAGAATTCAAGCAGACATCAATACAAGGTTTGCAAATAGTATCAGAATTCGAATTAATTACAGCATGCCTATGGCTAATACTAGAATCAACACGATTCGTTTTATTCGATTCAAGCTTAAAGTTCCTAGATTGTTCTTCTACTCTTTTCCAGTGCACATTCTTAGCTTGCAAGGTCCTATCATTCCTTGTATTGTCTTGAGACTTTGACCTGCTCCCTTTAATGTCACTGATTACTCCTGTAGAGGGAATGGGAACATTAGATGGTTTTACTATTCTTTGCATCACCTGTTTAGATGTGCTGGGATCTGAACTACATGCAGGCACACTAATGTTCACTTTCTTAAAACTAGAAGTGCTGGGATTTGTACTCCTAGAAGGCACACTTGAGTTCTCTTTCATAGCATTGACAGATCTGGAATCTGAACTACTTAAAGGCACACTAAGGTTCACATTCAAGACATTGGGCATCGAATGAATATCATACTTGGCATTAGGCATCGAACATGGAATCAAAGGATTAACTCTCTCACCTAAGGACTTTGGGCATATTGTGATCAAGCATTCTAGGATTTCTTGAGATCGTTTGGCATATAAGCATGCATGTCCAATTGCATTATCATGAGGTTTCTCTAACTTATCCTCTTCAATAATCTCACGCAGACATTCTAGGCAATCCTTAAGGGATGAGAAGTATGTTTGAACAGCAAGTTTGTTGTTCCTGAGATAAGGAGGGACATATTTCACAGACATAGTATATTTATTACAAGAGTGAACCTTTGATATACCATTCTCCCCATTGGTCATAGGCATTTTCCCTTTTACCTGACTCTTCAGATTCTCAATTTCCTTTTGCAATGAAGCTATTTGTTCGTTATTTTTGTTACGAGTGACCTTTATTGATTCAAATAACTCATTGAAATGACGTTTAACCTTTTCATTTTCTTCTAGAAAACTTTCGTTTTCCTTTTGTAATGCATTTACTAGGTTTTGAAGATGAAACGTTTGAGAATTCTGAGAATCTAAAGGAGGAGGTATTTGGGAGCCTGTCATATTGTTCGTTTGACCCTTTAATTGAGAGATTTGGGCTTTCAACTTTCTGATCGTGTTGCAATGAGCTTGAATCTGTTCATCACGTTTGTTAATTTGAAAAACTGCATTAAACTCTGGAGCATCTGAGGATGTCTTGATATTTGAAGTTTTGACATTTTCTTTAAGATGTTGATATTTTAGTTGTAAATTATAATGCTCAACTTCTAGTTTAGAAAAATGTTTAACCAAATTGTCGTGATCATCCAGTTCAATTTTCTCGTTTAGTTCAGAATTAGTTTTTTCAAGCTCAATGACACGATCATGGGAGACTTTCAGGGCAATCGATAATTCATGAAATTTGGAAGCATTAATGGAACAATTCGTAGCAGTGAAAAACACATCTTGAGCAATACATTCAGAAATCAGGTTCTCGTTTAGTGTATGCAAGTTCTTCCTCTCAATCTCATTATATTTTAGTGCTCGCTCATAGTCACTAACATCAACTATCATTGCATCAAATTCCTTTTCCATTCCCTTAATATCAGTTTCTATCCCCTTTTTAAGACTCTTAAAGTGATCTTTTAGAAGTTTAAAGAAAGGCATGACCTCAGTTAAATAACATTCTTTCATTTGCTCAAAACCCTTTCTCCTTCAGTTATACCAGTGGGTGTGATCCTTTTCTTGCAAGTTTTCTCAAAATCAACAAATAGTTGAAATATAACATATTGGCTAATTAAGGTCTTGCTTTTAGTGGCAATTGTTCTAGGAACAAGATGCATTGGTGTATTAGGAGGATACACAGTCGCTCTAGGCATTTTCCAAAGGGGAGGGTTTGTTTCAACAATTTTTTCAGCTTTCTGCTTATCTAGATCTATTTTCCAAAAAACTTATTCGGGAGTCAACAATGTCTGAGGCTTAAACTTGTTCAAGGAAATCCAGTTTTCCTTCTTGTAATCATGGGGTGTGATCTTTATTTTCTTCTCTTTACATTTAGGATCATCTAATTTCTTGTTCATCTTTTTCCTAGTGACTTCATCTGATTTCTTATCTTCCTCAATGCACTCAACACAACTAGGTTTCTGTCTAGGTTTAAGGATTTCATTGCCATCATAAAGAACCTTATGAGCATTTCTAGCCTTTTTAATAACTTCTGGATTTGGTTCCTCAATAAGGGGAATGCTATGCTTATCGCTTAAGACTCTATGCTTAGTGATCATGTGAGCAGTCTGAATGGTGTTCCCTTGTATGTACAACTTGTTTTCAAGTTTGTTTTTCAAAGTTTTCAGATTAGAAAAATCTTTCAAGAGTTTTGATTCCTTTGCATTAAATTCTTGCTTAAGCATTTTCACATTTTCTTGAAGTTCTTGTTTTTGCTTAGCAGTTTTAGAAAGCTTTTCTTGCAAGGAATTTAACTCTTGTTTTAATACTTCTTCTCGAAAATTACTTTTTCTAATGATTGTACGCACTTGGTCATCCATTTCCTGCTCACGAGAGGTCAACTCAAATTTTGCACGTTGTTCATAGATAGCAACACGTTATTTATAGGCATTTAGTTCAGAAATTACAGAATCATCAGGGGCACATGCAGTGTATTCATCAAAAACATAGTTATTGTTGACTGCAGAAGATGCATCACTTGGTACAGCTTCACTTTCACTTTGTTTCACATATTGATCATATGGGACAACATTGACATTATCCATATTTTCAATATTTGATTCAAAAGTTTCAGTTAATTGTACTTTGTCATGCATCTTTTGCACATCAGCATCATCGTATAGTTTTAATACCTCTGAGATGAGTTTGTCTTTGGATGGGCCAGCTTGTGGTGAAGATGAGACCTTGGGAGAAACCATTGGAGAAATGCTAGCCATAAAAATTGTGTGTGTAGTAGGTCCATCATCCACATCAGAGTCGTATGCATCACAATCAGTGACTTGAAAGGCATTCTGATGATTGTGACCTATTTCCTGAATAGGCTGCTCATCCACATCAGCATCATAGGTCTTGGCATTGCCCTCAGCAAGAAACAACAACTCCTCTTCATCCAAAGCAGCACCATTATCCTGAGCTTGTACAAGCAGCATCTTATCTCTGAAATAATCAGCATTCTGTGGACGTTTTGGAGATGTGCAGTTCCTTGCAATGTGTCCCTCACCACCACAGTTGTAGCATTTGATTGGCTTAGTTTGACCTTGATTACCATTCCTTCGTCGATTCTGATTACCAACATAACCTCTACCAGCTCCACCTCTTCCCTGTTCATACTGTCTTTCCTGAACTGGTTGCACCACGATCCACCCATCTTTAACAGTAGCTTGATTGTGTTAGGTCACTAGTTTTACAAACACAAGTTATAGAGAAAGAGATAAGGCGATTGAACAAGTATCAAACACACACACACACAATATTATGACCGGTTATGCGTAAGAGGTGAGTGAAAGAAAAGAACTTGAACAACCAACCTTCAAATGAAGGTTTACAAGATTATTTATAGGAGGGAAGCTAGGGCAACACTCCTAGTTCCCATCCTTTCTTATGTGGGCTTGGGCCTAAGCTTATGGGCCTTCTACATAAGCTTGACCTTAAACAAACATAAAGGCCATAATACAGCTACCTATTACATATGTAATATAAATACTTGAAATACTGTTTAGGAGTGATTCCAACAATCTCCCCCTCAAGTATATATGAATGTAAACGGTGAAGACGTTGATGTAATAGTAGTTGTGACGTCTTCTGACATTCTTCTTTCTTGTGAGAGGAATTGTCTTGATTCGAACAATCTCCCCAGTGTAGAGAGATAGTTATCTTTAAACAGTTAAGCTTCGACGTCATCTTTAACTTTGTTCTTTGATCATTGTTCTTTGTGGTGAAAGTGATAGTATGTTGTTGTCTGCATCAGTCTGCCTCAGGTCTGCTTCGCTGCTCCAGTGTCTCCACGTCATTCATCAACATGCTCACACGCTCTCTGACGTTGGAATTTAATACTGATGAAGTTCTTTAAGTCTTTAACTTTGTAGATTCTTTGGTTGACGAAGAATCATTCTGACTGTTGTGTTGCATCTGAATAGAACTTCCATTAGTGTTGATGTTGGCGTGAGCATGAGAAGAATCAGCACGATCATCCCGCTCCGGAGCTTCCATAAGAAGAAAACATTTCAAACGGTTAGTAATAAGCGGTTTCCGGCACTTACAAGTTTGAACTTCGAGAGTGTTAACAGCATAGTGTGAAAACACAACTCTAATTCTTACAAAGGCCGTTCCTGAACTGGAGTCCCACAAGTGAGATAACGCGATGTACTGAAGTACATCTACAGTTCAGATGAGTCGCTGAGGTACACCGAAGCATCACCTCACGACTGTAGACCGTTTGAGATACACTCCGCGTAATCCACGGGGAGTTACCGAAGTGACCTGCTGTCAGGGCTGTTTGATGTTGACCCTGGCAGGAGTTTCCATTCAATCACTGAGGATCACAGATGTGAACCTCTCATAAATGTTCTCGACAGATTGCTAAGATCTGTGAAGGACTCGATATGAACCACTGATGATCTTATTTGTTGATCATTAAGTGATTAAATGTCAAGTGTTCCTAAGAGATCTTTTGATGAATCTCGTGGCTCTAGACTCAATAGTGCGTTTTGGTTTTCCTGAGCGGAGACCAGGGAGAGGGTCTCCTTCTTCAATACCAGCGATCTCTAAGAGAAAGCCAATAGTTTACATAGGGTTCCCTGTGAGAATGAAACAAGCTTCTTTTGAGAAAAACTTGAGTGGCTAAGAAGGTTTAGTGCATGCGTCACTGGGTCCATGACGACTTTTAATCTTCAATACCGGTGTCACTAAGTGACAACCAGTAGCATATGAATTGAACCCGGTGTCTGCCCTAAGTTGAATAATCTGGAGGGCTATTTCTTTTCACCCTTTACTTTACATTTCTTTTTGATTCTTCAACTCCTTCTTTCTCCGATTCTCATTTTCTCCTTTTTACAATCATTCCTAAGGACTTCTAACACTAACTAATGGTAGTGTCCTTGGGTAGATCCCTCCGGCTCTGGCGGATCATAGGACGGTTATTCCTAACCTTAGTCACCTTATAACTCCATGACTAACCTATGTTTGCCATTAAAACCACTGTATGTGAAAATATCTCTCAGAGGGTTTGTTAATGAAAAACATGTTTGAACAACAGTGAGAGATGAAGTTTTGCATAAATACTCCCCCTCCACATGTGCTTAATAGTTTTAATGGTTAAATGCACAGTGAGGAAAGAGCGCGCACTTTTTGAATTGATCCACTGAAGATAGACAATCCCCCGCGAGACACGGTTACGTTGCATAGTTAAAGAGTTGCATTGTCAGCTTTTAGGTGACAACTAGCTCTAATAACTACCTTGAAGGTGTAGACAAACCTCGAAAGGTTGTCATACCCGTCAGAGTTCATGTCTATCAAGAGTTTCTCGAATGGTACATTCTACTCAGACAAGTCCTTTGCGAGACACGTTTACATCACTAGCGAACTAGCTTGAAATTATTACCCGTCCAGGACAAGTCTTTTCGAGTTACTAACAGTTTAGTACCGTCAATTCGTTGGTAAAGTCTGAGGTACACAGATTCATTTGCATTTTGCACAACATATTTCTTATCACACAATTTTCTCCCCCTCAAAAATGGCATATAAAATGTTATTTTTGAACGATTTGAGAATAAATATGACCATTTCGAGTGTTGCAGGAAGATGACCACTATGAACAATTTGTGAACAAAGTTTTCATTCAAATACTCCCCCTTAACTAGTAATATAAACGGTTGAGGTTTTGAAAAAATCATATGGGGAAGTACTTGTCTTTTTGAGCAAAACCTTGAAAAATGAAAGGTTTGATAGGTTTTACTCAAAAATAAGAAGCTTTCGCTCCTTTTATAAGGATTGTGGCACTGAGGCATACCATATGGTCCTTTCTTGACAATTACGGGTTGTACACTGTTATGTGTGCACAAGCCATCGATATATATAATCACACATCCAAAATTATATGAAGGAAACAATTCAAGGGGTACCAGGAAGTGCAGTGATGTTCCCAGGAGTGCGCACAGGGCGTTGAAAGCCAGTGATGTTTCTCCTGGGTCGACCACCAACATAGCTCTCCAATCGTCTGAACTGATCCCTTCTGAACAACCGTTCATCAATCATGGTGATGATTCGTCTCACATCCCTCCGTTCCTGAGAATTCCAGCGCTTAGGAGACCCAACTTTCAGGCGTATATCCTTCAATCTATACGCCAATCCATCCCTAACCAGGTTCAAGGTATGATCCCTGAATTTTTGGAGCTCACTACACGCCATTAAGCAGTTTCTTTGAAGTTCACTATGGTAAACAACGCCGAAAGGTTTGCTGATGAGTGTATATTGAGATAGCTGGTTGAGATCGGGAAGAGTAAGTGTTGGAGGAGTGAGGTTGACACGCGTCTGATAAGATTCAACAGCCATCTGGATATCTTCTACACGTTCTTTGATCACGATGCGTCTAATGAAGATGAGAAGTGACTTGATAAATTCGCGTTGAACTTCAGTCGAGAATTGTCTCATACGACCCTGTACTTTGGCAAGGTACATGTCTTCGATGTAGTTGAGGGACAAGTTCTCAAAGTCAGCCTCGGAGAATCCATAGTCCTGTTCATCTTGTCGTTTGACTATGATATTCTTCAAGAATGTGTAGTCCCACTTAGACTTGAGATCAACGTGTTTGATGGCCACGATGTCCTTAGAACTATACACTGCGTGTTGAGACTTCTGAACCAGGCAGCTTCTGTAGTAGATTCTTCGGCGTTCAGGCCAATGATGAATCCCATACAATGCATCTTGGTCGTATGCTTGCACATTGTCAGAAAACAAGTGATTTGCACGTTCCTCGATAGCTATGCAGTTTGAGTAAATAGCCGCTGGGAATGGAAAAGTCAATGATGTAGCGTATTTTCGCGAACCATCGCTACCGTGTAGAAGAAAATCCAGGTCTCTGTTAAAGAAATATCGGAAGGGAATCCGTGGTTCGTCTGTTTGGCCAATGGTCGGTAGGGGTTTGGTCCAATCGGTGTAGTATGGAGGGTTGTCCCTTTGTGTGAAGTCAATGTTTGCTTCCGGATTGAGCCAATCCATGTTGTTAGACATAGCTCGAGCGATGTTCTCAAGATGATATTCGACCTCGAGGGCGCTTTCAGAGCTGTCTTTTAGAAGTTGGAATGCTTCATTCTTGATTCGCTTCAACTCAGATTTCGTCATTTTCTTCACATGGAACTTTTCTTGCAAAAGTTTTGCGTGCTCCAATGTAGAACCGTCTACCAATTCTTGACCTTCATCAGGGTAGGGAGTTTGATTGACAAGTGTGGAGAACCATTCAAACTCTTCGGTTTTATCGTCATCTAGCCATGATACGACTCCAGGCTGAGTCGTCTTCTTCTTCTTTTTGGAAGGCCTTGATGATGATACTGGTTTCTGCACTTATTTGGGTGAGGTGGGTTGTTGTCGGGGTTCAAGGAGCTCTTCATCGTCACCACCCGTATACTCAAAGTAATCACCTGTTTTATGAGTCAGGGGTGGTAACTCGGAATCGTCCCGAGGTTTATCAGTAGAAGACCGAGGTGGAGGAGACTTTTGTTGAGAAGAAGTCCGTGGTGGAGGAGGTGGCATCGAAGTAGATTTACCAGACTGCTTCTGACGTTTAGGTGCAGAGTCCTTGTCCTTATCATCGTCATCTCTTGGTCATTTGGGTTGATCGGCTGACTCCTTGCATGATGATCTGAGTTGAAAATCAAGTAGATTTTCGAAAAATTTAGCTTCATCCGAAGTAAACGTTCCAGATCGCTTTGACATTTGCATCACTAGTTTAGCGATTAACTCCGATTCAGAGAGATCAGCTTCTTTGGCCATTGTATGTTTAACCAATGCGACGATGTTAGGGGTGAGTTGTCTGGAAAATACTTCTCTAGTCACACCGGGGACAGTGTCGAGAAGAAACTTGTGAGTATGATCTCTTGCTGTCTTCTCCAGTTCCTTTTGGACTTTAGGAACGATATCCTGAAGGTACTTGTTGGTGTAACCTTCGATCATTTCGTTCAGTTCCTCTTTACGATGACTCTTCATGAACTTCTGACCAAATTCCCTTTCTTTCTCCATCTTGTCTTTCTCATCATTTAAGTACTGAATTTGGTCAGCAAACCAATTCAGTTTTCTGTAAAGTATGTCCTTCTTTCTGACTTGCTGGACAACTTTCACAATCTTTTTATGAGACTGAGAAATCCAAGATTTAGGTTGTTTCTTCACGGATTTGGATGATGATCTGGTTGACTTCGTAGATGGTGGTGGTGATGAGTGAGATGAAGAGTCTGATGATGAGGAGACATGAGGAGACTTCAGGTCCTTAGGAGTTTCTGAGGTTTTCTCCTTTGAGTGTGTTGGACTGTCTAGAAGAAACTTTGTATAATCATCCTCGTCATCTCTAGACTTTTCTTTCTCAGTTTCCTGTTTCTCAAAATCATACACAATAGTGTCCTCAACAGGCTTTTGTTGTTGCACAAGAGTGGTGGCACCAGATCCCTTATCGGGTCGATTAACCGCATCAGGATCTGGAGAGGAGTGGGCAACACCACTTGATCCTCCTGGGCCACCCATTTGATCTTTAGCAAATTCTTCAGCCTTATGAAGATGTCTGGCGATGTGGAACTTCTTCCTGTATGATTGATCCAGTTGCTCTTCATCTTCTTCAGAGCTTTCATCTTGTGGCATGAGTGCAGGAGTCTTCCCTTTTCCTTTATTAGTTTGAGGACTTGGAGGTTTTGGTACTGAGGGATTTTCATCCTTTGCAGTTTCAGAGTATGTGATCTCTTCATCTGTGTTAGTAGCATCAGAGTCCTCATCCCTAAGCTGTCTTTGCAGTTCAGGTGAAGGGATCGGAGTGGCTTCCTGAGAAGGAACTTTCTTCTTAGGGGTAGGTTTCCTCTTTGGAATAGGTTTCTTCTTTGGAACATTCCTCTGACTATCTGTACTAGTGACACTTCCAGCACTTCCTTTTCTGGTTCTCCTTACAGGTGTTCCAGAAGATTTTTCGTCGAGATGACCAACTTTGCCTTGTCTGACTGCTTCCAGATACCTTTTGTACGTTTCGAGCTTTCTGACATCTTCAGTTAGAAGGAAATCTGGCAGCACAACACCTTGTTTCTTTGTAGACGTTTCCTTGATTCTGACAGATAGAATAGGTTCCGTCAACATATCGTGATTGTCAGGGTCATTGAGCCTCTTGGGAATATCAGGGTGAAGTCCAAGTGCTCTCTGGATCAACAATTTAGTATATCTGATGTAGGGAATCTTTGAGCCAAGTTTGTTGAGAAATGACATCATGTCATCCCAAATCAGAGCTTCGATAGCGATGTGTTTCATGTTGACCAATGCCCAGAATATTTGCAGTTCCATGAGCTTAAGGGTGCTCATAGCCGCTGTCACGACCAGAAACAGACTTGGTGATGATCATGTAGAGAGTTCTCCAGGGTTGAGGAATACTCTTAAGCTCTACGTGAGAATGCTTGGTGATTATTCCTGTAGCCTCGTCATAACCGATATTGATTAAGAATTGGAGAGTGAGCTCTTCAGCAGGTGTGGCATATAGTTTGATTAGATCGACTTCAGGAATTAGGAGAACAGCCCTTAAGTCTGCAGGTGTAATGGTGACTTGTTTGTGATTCAGAGTCACCGTCACAGCAGTCTGTCCTTTGACCCTTTCCATAGTGTTCCAGAACTGTTGGATGTAGATCTCAGGAACAGTTGCAGAGTGAGTAAGCATGTTCTGATACGGATGAGTCCTCAGAATATCAATAGCAATTAGACACGAAGATTCTGAGCAAGTGAGGGTGTCAAAGTCAACACGGAGATTATTCTTTCCTATCTTCATTGGATAGCCATGAGGATAGATATCAGCAATGGAGAGAACTTCAGGTGCATCCACATTCATTTGTTCAGCCATGTTGTGATCTGAAATAACATTTAGCCAAAAGAACCAACATATCGAAAGACATAATGTTAGTCAACAGAAGGTCTTATTGTCTAGTTATTGAATGTACAGTGTCAATGATTGTTACGAGTCCTAAGTCACTTGTATGTTCAATAGTTCAATGATGTCGAGAAATGTTTCGTGAGTTAGTTAACTTTACGTTTTAAAGTTTATTTTATCACTTATTGTTCACAACATATCAAACGATTTAAGTTTATTAGTGACATTTTTGGATTCGTGATGATATGATTAGTTTAATTACAAGTTTGTACACGTAACAATTCATAACGAAGGTATGATCTCGGCTTATGCGTAGGATTGGTAAAGTTATGCGTAGACAGAAATGATATATGCGTAGGCGTAAACTTACGCGTAGGATCCTAACTTACGCGTAAGAAGTGTTATGCGTAGGAAAAGGGGACCTTATGCGTAGAGCTTATGCGTAGGCATATATTAACCTTACGCGTAAGGCTACTCGTAAGAGTTGACCTTATGCGTAGAGGTCACTGTTTACGCATATCCTTCACAGGATACGCGTAGTCCCATATGTAGAACCTTATGCGTAAAAGCTACGCGTAAGACTAATCTTACGCATAACAAGCTACGCGTAAGGTGATCCTTATGCGTAGATTAACAACAACCTTGATTCTGAATATTACGTGTTGCAAGCCTGAAATAAAGCATCATATCATCAAAGTTAAACACATAACATTCGTTTTATGACAAATCAAAACACATTTGCACAGTTTAACAGCTACGCGTAGAACTGTATACGCGTAGTCTAAACCCTAAATCTACGCGTATGAGATCTAGCCATGGAATATGCACCAAACTTTTTCTGGTAGTCTAAGAGTGTTGAGGAAGTCTATATACCGAGTTATAACACCCAATTCATGGTGAATCACAAATACCCAAACTTATGAACTTTAAACCCTAATTCTAAATTGTTGATGATTTAGAGTTTCTGGGTGGTTATAAAGCAAGGAAATTATCAATTCATCATCATAAGAACATAACCCAACAATCTTTTTGACCAAAACACTTCACATTCGAAAACACCCAATTCGACATAAGAACCCTAATTTTCAAAAATCATTGATACGTGTTTCTGGGTGGTTTTTGATGAATAAACTGATATCATTGATGTATTTGAAACGTTTTGACATAATCCATTTAACCACAAACGTCCACACAATGATTGTGTGTTCATACGCTTATGCGTAGAACACCTAATCACTCGTAACATGAATTTTAACCGTTGGATTTGAATGAAATTCAAGACCTTATCTTAAAAACATGTTTAGATCACAAAAACACTTACACAATGATGATCAAATCAACAAATATCTTGAACGATTTTAAGGCGTAGGATGTGTTAGATTTTGTGTAATAAATGTGAAGAATAAATGTAGGTGGGAGGGTGTTTTATTAAAAGTGATTTTAACCTTTTGACAGTTTTGGTCCCTCCACCTTTTCCTTTTTCAAACCAAGCCATTTAACTTCCATTTTGGTTACCAAACGAAGATTTTAGGAAAGAAACTTGACGACACTCCCCCTCGACTTAAGAAATAATGAAAGGTTATAAATTTAGTCCGAGGAGTGTCATTAAACCAGAAAGTGTACCACCATTTGTAAAAGAATCAACCGAGATATGATAACATGCAAGTACACAGATGTTTTGAAACAGTTAAGAGATTATTTTCTCCCCCTCAACACTTGATTGGAAAAATACTGAATTTTGATAGATTAAAGTGTTGACGGAAGAAATGTACTTGCCATGTTGAAAGAAAGATAGATTAGGAGAATATTTTTGTTGTTTTATCGGATTTTATATTTTTGTATTTTGTTTTTGAAAATTTATTTACAAAAGATGTTTTGGTGTTTGACAGGTTTTTTAAGACTGTTTTAAGAGGTCATCCAATTCCTCTTGAGTCAAACACCTCATACCAATTCGGTGGACCAACTCATTAAACCTAGCGGGAGGCAAGGCTTTGGTGAGAAGATCTACCAATTGGTTTTCTGTACCCACAAAGTATAGTTCAACGGTACCCTGTTCCACGTGGTCCTTGATGAAATGATAGCGTAGATCGATGTGCTTTGATTTCGAGTGCTGAACAGAGTTGCACGAGATGGCAATGGCACTCCGATTGTCGCAGTACATCGGGATTCTGTCAAATACGTAACCATAGTCTTTGAGTTGTGTTCTCATCCAGATGACTTGAGCACAACACGCGGACATGGCTACATATTCTTCTTCGGTTGATGACAGCGATGTACAGTCCTGCTTCTTTGATTGCCAAGACACCAGTTTATCACCGAGAAATTGTAGAGCTCCTGAAGTACTTTTCCTTGAGTCTAAGCATCCTGCGTGGTCAGCGTCTGAAAAAGCGATTAGTTCAAAACCAGAATCCTTCGGATACCAGATCCCCAAGTTAATGGTTCCCTTGATGTATCGGAGGATTCTTTTAGCCTCAGAGAGGTGGGTTTCAGTTGGTCGCGACTGATAACGGGAGCATAGATAAACGGCAAAGACAATATCAGGTCTGCTAGCTGTTAGATACATGAGAGACCCAATAATACTTCGGTATTTGGTAGGGTCAACCAATTTCCCATGTAAATCAGCATCTAATTTCTTGGTATGAGCCATTGGTGTGGCATAAGTGTCACAGGTTGTCATTCCAAATTTGTTTAACAGTTCAAGGGCATATTTGGACTGACTCGAGAAAATACCACGGGGTGATTGATGAACTTGTAGTCCTAGAAAGAACGTAAGTTCACCCATCATGGACATTTCAAAAATTTTCTTCATTAGTTTTGCAAAAGCGGTTGAAAACTTTTTATGTGTCGACCCAAAAATGATGTCATCCACGTAAATTTGAACAATTAAGATATGTGCCCCGTGATATTGTATAAAAAGAGTTGGGTCAACCGAGCCTTTGGTGAAATTATTGGCAATGAGGAAAGATGGTAGCTTATCGTACCATGCCCGAGGGGCTTGTTTGAGACCATAAAGAGCTTTGTTCAGTTTGTAGACATGGTTCGGGAACTCAGGAGCAACGAATCCATCTGGTTGGCTGACATAGACCGTTTCTTTAAGTTATCCATTGAGAAACGCCGTTTTGACATCCATCTGATAGACCGTCATATTCATATGAGCTGCGAACGCGAGAAATATCCGAACGGCCTCAAGACGAGCAACCGGAGCAAAAGATTCTTCAAAGTCTATTCCCTCTTCCTGAAGATAACCCTTAGCAACTAGCCGTGACTTGTTTCGGATAACATTCCCTTCAGCATCCAATTTGTTTTTCCAAATCCATTTTAAACCAATGACGTAGACCCCTGTTGGTCTTTCAACCAGTTCCCATACTTCAAGACGTTTGAATTGGTTGAGTTCTTCCTGCATGGATTCAATCCAGTTGTCTTTTGTCATTGCGTCTTTAATGTTTTTAGGTTCAGATTGGCAGACAGTGAGTGCATAAATGCAATGTTCACCGTCTGAGTGAAGACGTTGTCGCGTAACGACTGGTTGATTCGGGTTGCCAATAATGTTAGCCAGAGGATGGTCTTTTGTCCATCGGTGTGTAGAGGGTTGATGTTGGTATACATTGTGCAGATTCTGAGGATTCAAATGGTTTGTTGAAGATTCCGCAACATCTGGTGCAGCAGTCTCATTAGCAAACGGGTTGAAGAACGCATTTGGATCAAAATCTGCAGGTGGGGGTACTTCATTCAGAATATCATCAGCTGGTTCATCATTTGTGGAAGCGGTGTGTTCAACTGTTGTGTTAGAGTTAACTGGTGTAGGTGCATCTTCAACAGTAGTTGTTGTAGCAGGTGTATCAGGTATAGGAATATTATCAGGTTGTGCAGCGGAAACAGCGGATACACCTGGAGCACGTTCATCAATATCGTCATAGTATAGAGGAGCAAATAACCTTTCCATTTGTTGACGAGTTAGCTGAGGGCTTTCTTTAGCTGATGATGGGGGTTGAGGGAAGTTTAAACGGTTGTGACCGGGTTCTAAGCTGTTGTACTCAGAAGCCATGTCCGTGAGTTCATCAAAATGAGCATGAATCGTTTCCATCACCTGTTTTGTACGACGATTCCAGATCCGGTAACCTTTAGAATTCTCACAATATCCAATAAAGACTCCAATGTCGGCTTTGGCTTTGAGCTTTCCAAAATCAGCACGATCATTATTCGGATAGCAAAGGGATCCAAATACATGAAAGTGTTTTAGATTCGGTTTATGGTTGTGGACAAGCTCGAAAGGTGTTTTGTTGTGGCGTTTTGTGATCATAGAACGGTTTTGAGTATAGCATGCAGTAGATACAACTTCTGCCCATAAGTAATCTGGAAGTTTAGCATTGATTAACATTGTTCTTGCAGCTTCCACTAACGTTCGGTTTCGTCTTTCAACAACTCCGTTTTATTCAGGTGTACGTGCAATAGATGTTTGATGCTGAATTCCCACTTTCTCATAAAATTCACGAAGGGTTTGGTTAACAAATTCAGTTCCTTTGTCTGTCCGAATTAGCCTGACGGTGTTGCGGAGCTGAACTTGTATTTTTGTGAGAAAGGTGATGATCATTTGTGGAGCTTGGTCTTTGCTACGAAGAAAGTAGACCCAAGTCCATCTTGAGTAGTCATCAACAATTACTAAGATGTAGCGTTTGCCATTGATTGTTTGCACGCGCATCGGGCCACACAAATCCATGTGAAGAAGATGTAGCACATGCTGAGAGCTGTGTTCCACCTTTGAATGAAAATGAGCACGAGTGCTTTTCCCTTGTTCACAGGCTGAGCAAAGGTGATCTTTTGAATACCGGAATCGTGGGAGTCCTTCAACTAGTTTGTGTCGAGCAAGGTTGGTGATGGTTTGAAAGTTTAGATGTGAGAGACGACGGTGCCATAGCCAGGATTTTGTAGATGTTGCCTTTGAAAGTAAGCAGATGGGAGATGAAGCAACCATGTCTTGCATAGAGATAGTGTAGAGACTAGAATTACGTAAGCCAGACATCAGGTCATTTCCTTGTAGATCACGAATGAAACAAGTTTTCTCCCTGAAAGCAACCTCCAAATCCCCATCACAAAATTGACCTACTGAAAATAGATTGTGACCGAGGCCTTCCACATAGTAAACCCTGCTGATTTCGATGTTCCCATTGACATAATCTCCGTAGCCCATGATAGCTGCGAAGTGATCGTTCCCGAATCTGACAGTGCCAATGAACTTTGCAATAAAGTTTGATAACAGTTTAAGGTTGCCTGTCATGTGTCGGGAACATCCGCTATCAACAATCCAGAATATGATCTATATCACCTGCATTACACACAGACGACACAGATGGAATAGAAGTAGATGTGTAACCCAAAATGTTAGAGGGTTCCGAAGCAGATATGTTAGACATACACACATTGATAATTTTAGGCATCCATTTGAATCCTAGTGTGTTATATATCCATTTCTGCCATCTATAACTACTCTTTGCTTTAGTCTTAGTGAATGCACTAGGTGATACTACATTCTTAGGAGGTGAAGCGGGAGCTACTGTGATAGCAATGGTTGCCTTAGAATCTAAAGAAGGCGGTCTACCAAGCACAGACTTAGAATGATTAGTTGGCCTAGAGATATTCCGATTCTTAGGATTCCGTAATCGAGAGATTATAGCTTGAGCAACACATTTGTCATGACAATCAGAATTCATACTCTTCCGACAAATAACACAAGGTGCATCAGACTGAATATCAAAAGTACTTAACGGTTTAGCATTCGTTACATCACTATTTGTATTATATTTGCCAGACGCAACATCTATAGTGGAAGCAACATGATTTTTATTCAGAGTCCTAGGGTGTTCTTCTACTTTAGCATTCCTTATTGATCTTTTCTTAGGTCGCAACTTCCTATTCTTCGATTGAGTGCTCCTAGGCTGTGAAGTGCGGACGTTTGGAAAAGATGCAACTATTCCTGTTTCAGTAGAGGGTAACACATTAGCAACTTGTGATTTGGCAGTGGGAATTCTAGGTTCACGATTACTAAGTGTGACTGGTGCTAATCTCTTAATCACAGTAGGCGGAAGTTGTTCATACTTTCCTAACATTTCTCTTAACTTAGAGATAGTGTGAATCAGATCTTGATTTTCAGAACGAATATTTCCAGCAAAATTCATGACTTCTCTAGTGTGAGCAAGATAATGATCAAGTTCGTTTGATGCTTCAAGTCGAGTCTTTTTGAGTAAATCAAATATGACACCATATTCCTGTTTAACTTTTAAAAGTTCTTGTTCATATTTTGAGATTTGACTTTTCAAAGACACGTTTTGATCATCCAGCTGCTCAATTTTAGGATCAGAAGATTTTGCACTCAACCGAGCGATTTTCTTTTGAAAACTAAGTTGATGGTTGTGAATATCTTTTTCACACCAATGAAGACGACGTTTTGCATTGTAAATTTCATTGAGTAATCGTTTATTTTCAGCTTTTAAAGACTCGATCTGAAGCACATTATCGGTGTTCTCAACAGTAACAACAGTTTCAACAATATCAGCAGAGATATGATCAGATGCATATGGCAAAGAATAGAATAACACAACATTATGGATATCAGCACAGATAACATCTTCCAAGAGTCGATCAACATCTTTTCGCAACAGTTTCTTTTTGCGTTTAGTGTTAGAAATAGATGTTTCTGTTTTCTCAAAAACGTTTTTCATTACCCCAAGTTCCTTATGAAAATCCTTTTCCCAGGCAATTGCACAACTTTTCAAGTTTTTAACATTAGGTAAAAGATTTTTCTGAAAAATGTCTCTTTGTTCTCGCGCCAGAGGCGAGTGAAAATGTTCAACTTTGATTTCAGAACGATATTCTATCTCATGTTGTAAAATTTTGAGGTCAGCCATGAAAATGTCAAAATATCGAAGTATTTTTCGATCTTCAGGTTTTGAGTTTACTTCACTAATGGAAGGTAAAGGACCATAAGTTTGTGCAAAGTCTGTTTTGGGATTAACATTAGAAGACTCATGTGTTTTGATGATAACCCTTGGTGTATTAGAAGAATCCGTTGGTGTGACGAAAGTGACCGCATTTTGATAATTAAAAGATTTGTTGTAAACAACGTTTTTTAATTTTGATCGACTCTCGTCTTCTGCATCTAATTCCTCTTGACGATGATATTCAACAACACTCATAACAGTATTATCAATTTTGTATTCTGCACTGGAAACTTCAGGAGTTGGTTTGAATGATTTTAGTGAAAGCTTTGGTTTGTAATCAGCTAGATTTTTTCCATATCCATTTGGATTGGGTTTTAAGGTAAACTTTTCAATAGCTGTTACTGATTCACCATGTTTGTAAACAACAGTTTTAAACTCTTTAAGTTTGTTTTGCAAGCCGATAATTTCTTCAAGAAGGTCATCTACCCGATTCGTTGAATGCTTTTTGTATGCGGAGAACTGTTTTTGACAATTTAACAACTCAGCCTTAGCTTTTTGATTTTCTAAGGTGAGAGCGTTAATTTGCTTTTTATGTTCATGTTTCAGTTGTTCTATTTCAGACAACAAAGCATTCTTCGAAGCGGCTAGATCACGCATCTGTCTCTCTAAATATTTTTTTTTCACGTTTTTCTTGAGTTTTGAAAAAGTTGAGTTGCATTTGTAAGCATTCAAAATCCTTGGTTAACAGTGCATTTTTGCTTTTTAAGTCCTTGTTTAATGCATAACATTCCTCCATTTTGATTTTATGGTCTTGAATTAACCGAGCAAAATCCGGATGAGGCAACAGATCATCTTGTTCAACGTGAGTCTCAACATGATCATTTTTTAGATCCTCAAGTACGACCACGGAGTCAATTTGATTATCAAAGGAAACCATAAGGTCATATTGATCGTCAAATGTAACTACAGGGTTAACTTGAAAATCATCAGAAAGATATGTAGAAGACTCATTTTGAACAGTCTGATCCGTGCCGGATTCAGATATTGGCGGAGATATTAGTTCAGATATGATGATGGTTTGTTCGGGTACCTGAGACAAGCCATCAGTGTCATACACTGGGCCTGTATCACTCATGTGCAGCTCTTGCATATTAGCCATCAACATAACAGCTGCATTGGCCTGCAAGTCCTCCATATCATCATCTGAGTCTGCATCTGCCATAAAGCTCTGTTCTTTGTTTGTGAGAGATCCACCAGCTTCATCCTTAAGAGCTAACAGAAGAGCCTCTTTGAAATAAGCACTGCCCCTAGTCCTTGGCTTTGGGCATGCATTAGCCAGGTGTCCTTTCTCATTGCAGTTGTAGTATCGAAGACCATTCAACCCATTCTGAGCATTTCCCTGTTCTACCACTTGAGCTCTGTTGTTATTCCTACCCATAGCATTAAACCCTTGACCACCTCCCATTTGACGACCATAACCACGATTCTGAACTTCAACTCGTCCATTGTTCACAACAGCTTGATTTCGTGTATTAGATGAGGAACGAATACGATTGTTGGATTTGTTTGTATAACGGCTAAAAGCATTAGCAATCATAACAACCCTTGTTGCAATGCTTCGAACGGATCGGATTCCTCATTAGTCTGACTATGAAGTGCTTGATCATTGTTGTTGTTGTAAGGAACCAATTGATTTTGTTGAGGTTGTTGTGATTGATCGTTTGATGTAATTGAGGCAGTTGGTTGAGTTGCTTGTTGAGGAGGATAACTTTGTTGAGTATATAAGGCAAGTTGTTGATTGTCCGGATGTGTAGGTGGAGCAATTTGAGCACGGAGAATCCTTTCCCGATCAACTTCCTTCTCATGAGGCTTCAAGTAATCGTACAACAATCCATAAGTAGAATGATGCATATTCTTCGCTTGACGGAGAAAAATGACATACTTCTCCCATTCAAGACCAAGACTACTCAGGAACTTAGTATTCACTGCAATTCTTGGCATGATGATGTTGTGTTTATCCAAATCATTGATGATGTCTGAAAAACAATGATGATAAGACTCTAGTGTCTCTCCAGGTTCAATCATGAAGTGTTCATAAGCCAAGTAAATTTTGGATTCCAAATCCTCCTGATTGAGTACAGATCCTTCCATAAGAAGATGAATATGTTCCCACATTTCCTTTGCAGTCTTTTGAGCATCAACACTTCGAAGAATTAGGTTAGGTAATCCTAAAAGGATATATTGCATTGCAAGCTCATCAGCTTCATAGTGTAGAAGTTCTGTAGGATTCAGATCTGCAACAGTAGCAATGTTGGTTTGTTCATCTCTTGGTGGAACAGCAGTTGGATCTCCGGGTACAATGACGGTAGGCATCTCAAATGGACCTTCCAAGATAACCTTCTTTAAGAACTTTCCATGTGGCTTCTTCAGATCACAAAACCTAAAGAACCTTATCACCCATTGATCGTAGTTTCCTGGAGTGAGCATTGGAGGTCTATCAAGTGATCCAGCTTCATGAATTGATTGTTGGCTGCTTAAAGCTTCACACATCTTTGCAAACCAAGTGGGTTCCTTCATAGTGTTCCTTGATGGATGTTGATTGAAATCGTTTGTGTAGGGTTGAACTTGAAGACTTGGCGGTGTTTGAGCCATTTGTGGTGGGGGAATTGCACCAAGTTGTGGAGTATGTTGTTGATTAAATTGTTGTTGATAAATAGCTTGTTGTTGATTCCATTGTTGATGTTGTGGAGTTAATTGTTGTTGTCGTTGAGGATAAGTGTAAGGGAAATAGTTAGAGTATGGTGGTTGAGACATGTTGATAACCTTGTGTAGTAAAAATGGATCTTTGTAGTCGAATGAACCTTTGTTGATGAAGTGTCGTTAGGTGTAGAAAAGACATGAAACCAAGTAGCACATATGCGTAAAAACACCAAAAGTTACGCGTAACAATAAGGAGTTACGCGTAGGATTTAGCTTACGCGTAAGTAGGATAAAAACACTAAAGTTATGCGTAGACAAAAGTTAGGCGTAGAAAGTTAGGCGTAGGATTACCTTATGCGTAGACCTAAGTTTACGCGTAAAGTGAATCTTATGCGTAGGATTTCTACGCGTAAGCTTATGCTTATGCGTAAGTTTAGGGTTTTTGCCCAAATGATCTTTTACACTTCACAGTGCAAAAGATATCCAAAGTCGACGTATTTTCAGACTTATCCAAGTAAGAAAACACGGAATAAACCAGGAAAATGAAGATCAAACCAAGGAAAATCTTACGCGTAATTTTAGGGTTTTGATACGCGTAGGATTACTCTTAATTTTGATTTTTCCCAAAGATGTTTCTAAACCAGTTTTTGTGTGATGAAATAGCTTCAATAACACTAAAATAACACAAAAGTGTGAAACTTGATGATCCAAAGCACTCAAAACAGTTATGCGTAGAAATACACCCACGAATAAAAACTAGTTCAAAAACAATGATCCACGCATAAAGTTTGAAACTTTTTGCCAAAAACAAGTATTTTAACACCTTAAAACGTTGAAAGTACAAGAATCTTGGATTAAAAAGTGTAAAAAACAAGTTTTTAAAAGAGCTAAAGAATGCGTTAACCTTACGCGTAAGACCCAAAACCAAAAAAACTTCAAAAACAAACAAGTACACCCAACTATTTGGCGATTGATACCACTGTTAGGTCACTAGTTTTACAAACACAAGTTATAGAGAAAGAGATAAGGCAATTGAACAAGTATCAAACACACACACACACACACACACAATATTATGACCGGTTATGCGTAAGAGGTGAGTGAAAGAAAAGAACTTGAACAACCAACCTTCAAATGAAGGTTTACAAGATTATTTATAGGAGGGAAGCTAGGGCAACACTCCTAGTTCCCATCCTTTCTTATGTGGGCTTGGGCCTAAGCTTATGGGCCTTCTACATAAGCTTGACCTTAAACAAACATAAAGGCCATAATAAAGCTACCTATTACATATGAAATATAAATACTTGAAATACTGTTTAGGAGTGATTCCAACAGATTGTGTGGGTTAGATGCTGTTCTGAGGTTGTTGTTGGTTTGTGGGAGAGAATTCATGTTTTGACTAATCAGAAGAGCTACTTGATTAATGATGTTACCCACGTGTGCATCAGCATCAGCTTGTTTGAACATAGGATCAGGAATGAGTTTGTGATTACCATTACCCATGGGTATGACTTGTGAGGCTTTGGTTGTGATTCCGATGTTTGAGTAGAAGGCAGTTGAGTCATTAGATGAGCTAGTCTCTCCTTGGTTGGTTTTGAACTGATTAAGAATCATCTTTTCAAACATGGCATGTCTCTCATTCTGAAGAAGGAAGGCATAAAGTTGCTCATAATTCGTATTCTTCAATCCTTTAGTGAGCTTCACAGAAGTAACAAACTTGTGCCATTCGGGATTCATGTTGTTCACAAATTTTGAGTTCAGCTGAATGTTAGGCATAGTCATTCTGATATTCCTCATATCATTCACCAGCTTATGAAATCTCACATAGTACTCATAGACACTCTCATCTGGTTTCATCTTGAAGTGTTCAAATTCATCATAGAGTTGTGATTCTCTGTCTTCCATAGTTAATTCAGAACCTGAGAGAAGCATCTTGACGTTATCCCATACTGCCTTTGCATCGATGTTGTGATTGATCAGCTTGTAGATGTCTTTAGGAAGACCTTGAAGAACAATGTTAGAAGCCCTGATATCAGCATCGAATCTCTTTTTCTCCTTATCATCAAGCTCATCATACATCTTTGGTCTGTCCATTCCGTAAATCAGAGTTCCATCTTCAGCAGTATCAAGTACATCTCTAGTCGTCTCAACTCGATACGGTCCTTCATCAATGGATTTGAGAATGTTGAAACCATTATCCTTTCCAAGACAGTACAATCTGATTCGTTGAGCCCAAGAATCATAGTCAGTTCTGTCAAGCATGGGTGGACGAGTATCTGAACCAGCTGCTTGAACATCCTCGGCAACAGTGGAGATGATAGTAGGAACGTTGGTAGACATGTTAACAGATTATACGGGATTTTATAACTCTTATGATTAAACCGGGAAATAGATTCTTTCACGGGATTTTACTAAATCAAGAGAAAACCGTAAAAAATCACCCAAGTCGCTAGAAGATAATGCACCAAGTCGCTAACACCTAATTCGCTATACAACCAAGTCGCTAAAGTCCCAAGTCGCTAAACAAAGGCAAGTCGCTAAATAGTAACTCGCTAAGCCTCAAGTCGCTAGCAAAATTTTGGCAGCAATTCGCTAATCAAGTCGCTAAAGATTCAAGTCGCTAAATAGCAACTCGCTAAGCCTCAAGTCGCTAACACCAAGTCGCTACCCGTAGTGGAGAGTCCACTACTTGTACTGTAAGTCGCTAGGCCTAAGTCGCTAGCTCCAACAACTGCAACTCGCTACAAAATTGTAAAGCAAGTCGCTACTAAGAAACAAATCCGTATGTCAAGTCGCTAGCAAGAAAACAACATAAAACATCACTTTTCAATCCAAAAACAACCCAACCAAGATGATTCAAGCTTACCAAATGAAAACCTAAACACTTGTGATGATTCTAAACATAAAAGTACTAACAAAATCCAAGCTTTAACACAAGAAATCAACCAAATGATGCACAAACCACTAAACTTTTTCAAACTCAAAAACCACCTAAAAACCACTAGAAATCCAAAGATGTGCAAGATATGATCTAACCATGGCTCTTGATACCAATTGAAATATATTAGTTTTCACATACACATCAAACCATAACAACAAGGTGGCGTATAAGTGGAATTCTAGAGAGAGAAAGTTAGAGGTTTAGGGAACTTTAGTGAGAGAAAGAAAATTCTTATTATGAGCTCCAACTCTCCACCTTGGAAGGTAGAGACTATTTATAGTCTTATAATAAAACGCCACACAACGGGCTGTGGATCAGGCATACAGTGGGTAAAGACCCGTCCGTCCTCCACGGTGTTACTTAGCTAAATACTACTTAACTTAAAATAACTACGACTACGAGCTTTCTAACAATTACATATACTTGAGGTGACCGACTCTTTAATACCTGGAATTTCTAATTCCTAACAATTGGATATTCAGATAACTCGAGGGCATTCAGGGTGTATAACAAAAGAACTAGGAGGATCATGGAGACGATGAATGTGAAATTTGATGAACTTTCACATATGGCTTATGAGAGACTCGCTCTAGAACCCGCACTAAACCAGCAGACTTCTGGACACATCAGTTCAGGACTCGTACCTCAAAGAGCTCAATCAACTTCGTTTGACAATCCTAAAGAACAAGAATGGGAGAATTTCTTCGAGTTAATGTTCGATGAATACTATGGTGGAACTTCGACAAATGCATCAAACCATCATTCCGCTGCACCCGCTCAAAATCATCCTCCACCACCAACAGAAGATGCATCTACAACGGTCGAAACCAATGCACCAACTCTATCTACATCATCTACATCTACTACAGATATTGCACCCGTTCTACCAGCAGTTGATGAGCAAAACCAAAACCAAAACGATGCAACGTTAGATGAAGACTTATTTGAAAACCCGTTTGCTACGGAATCAGCTGAATCATCTTCAAGCTTAAGAGAACCATCTAACTCGCATACGTATAACCAACGGTATCCTTCTACTCTGAAGTGGAGAAAAGACCACCCAATTGAACAAGTTATTGGTGAACCTTCAAGGCCAATTCAGACGAGACGCCAACTTGCCACCGATTGCGACTTGTGCATTTACCTTTGCTCAATTAGCAATATAGAGCCAAAGAACATTCGCGAGGCAATGGCAGAACCCGCATGGATAGAAGCAATGCAGGAGGAACTTCTCCAATACCGTCTTCATGACTCTTGGGAAATGGTTCCAAGACCAATTGACATTCGCGTCATTGATCTCAAATGGTTATGGAAGAACAAAAGGGATGAAGAGATGACTGTAATTCGCAACAAAGCTCGTCTTGTAGCCAAAGGATACATACAGGAACAAGGGATAGACTTTGAAGAGTCATTCGCGCCGGTAGCTAGACTTGAGGCAGTCAGGATTTTCTTAGCCTATGCAGCTCACAAAAACATCACGGTTTATCAGATGGACATTAAGACCGCGTTCTTGAATGGAACTCTGAAAGAAGAAGTGTACGTGAGTCAGCCAGAAGGCTTCGTAGACATGGAACATCCAGACTACGTCTACAAACTCAAAAAGGCAATCTATGGTTTAAAACAAGCTCCGAGAGCGTGGTATGACGAATTGTCCTCTTTCCTTATCCAAAACAATTTCGCCAAAGGAACAGTTGATCCTACCTTGTTTACACAAAAATGCAAAAACGACATTTTGATTGTTCAGATTTATGTGGACGACATCATCTTTGGGTCCACTAATCCGAATCTTTCAAAACACTTTGAAAATCTCATGAAAAGCAAATTTGAAATGTCCATGATGGGGGAACTAAAATTCTTTCTTGGTTTACAAATACATCAGTCCCCTCGTGGAATTTTTATAAATCAAGCTAAATACACAACTGAGATTTTGAAAAATCATGGTATGGATAATTGTGATTCGGTCGGAACACCAATGGTAACTTCACCAAAAATTGGAACCGATTTGTTTGGGAAACCTATTGATCCAAAGAAATATCGGAGCATGATTGGTTCTCTCATGTATCTTACTGCTAGTCGACCAGATATTCATTTTGCTGTTTGCTTATTAGCACGGTTTCAGGCTAAGCCTACCGAACTGCACCTCAAAGAGGTTAAAAGGATCTTTCGGTACCTGAAGACATCCATTCACATGGAACTTTGGTATCCGAAGGAATCCGGATTTGATCTAATTGTCTTTTCAGATGCGGACCACGCAGGTGATCAAGTTACAGCAAAAAGTACATCTGGAGGAGCACAATTTTTGGGTGAAAAGTTAGTCAGCTGGTCTTCAAAGAAACAAGATTGCACTGCACTTTCAACCGCTGAAGCTGAGTATGTGTCTCTATCTGCGTGTTGTGCTCAAGTTCTATGGATGAGAACATAACTCACAGATTATGGCTTTACTTTCGATAAAATACCTATGTATTGTGACTCGAAAAGTGCCATAGCCATATCATGCAATCCTGTTCATCACTCAAAGACTAAGCATATCCGTGTCCGCTATCACTTCATCAAAGAGTACGTCGAAAATGGTACTGTTGAATTATTCTTCGTGAAGACAGATTACCAACTCGCCAATCTATTAACTAAAGCCCTTCCAAAAGAAAGGTTTGACTATTTAGTTCGACGAATTGGAATGCGAAGCCTAACCCCTGAGGAGTTAGAACGTCTTCTCGAATCTTCTTGAAAATGATTTTTCCAAAAAGCTTCGCTGTAAATATTTTTGAAAAACAAAATACAAAATTTGAAAAACCAACAAAAGCAAAATATAAAAATATAAAACTTTCAAAAATACAAAAACAATAAAAAAATCAAAAATCCAAAAATATTCTTCTCACGACATGTCTCTTGTATAATCAATATTCTGTACGTTTCTAGAAATGTCATTCAACAATGATACGGGCATGTACAGATGCTTGAGCGAGAGTTCTTTAAATTGTTTTCTAAAACATGTCGTTTCTCAAAATTTCTTCATAAAATGGCTTTCGTATATATCAGTACGAAACCCGGACCAAAATGATGACTTTTGATTATTTTTCAAATCAAAACTCGTGCTTTTATTGAAAATCACTAGTCACTACATTTTAAACTGGTGAGAAATCATCATCATCTTGAGCACCTTTTCAAGATTGTTCAAAAAGATTTTCAAAATCTTTCAAATATTTTGTGCTCAAGATAACTCCCTCTAAAACCCTTTAATTGATTATGCTTTATTAAAGGGGGAGTATAAAACTAAAATGTTTTAAATTCATGCTTAAATCAAATCCGTTTGTCTCCCCAAAATATTCTAAAATGTTTTTTAATCCGTTGAAAACAAAAATATCACAAATATGCTATTTTTGAGGGGGAGGAGACGTGATTAAAATGTGATCAAAAAGTTTAATGATCGTTGTTTGAATCTCATAATGAGCTCGACTCAGTTGAAACCAATGAATTGACGAGTAATCATGTACCATCTCGAGAAACTTTCTATGGACTTGACCAGGACGGGTAATAATTTCAAGCTAGTTCTCTAGTGATGTAAACGTGTCTCGAATCGGTCTAGTTCATTTAAAGTCGATCAATTCAAAAAGTGCGAACTCTACCCTCTATGTGCAGATTTCTGTCAAAAACTTATAAGCACATGTGAAGGGGGAGTGTTTATGAAAATACAAAACTCACGGAGTGTTTCAAACATGTTTTCTATCATAAACACTCTGAGAGATTTTCAAGAAAAATGGTTTTATGGCAACAATAGGACAATCATGGAGTTATAAGGTGACTAAGGATAGGAAATTCGTCCTATGATCCGCCAGAGCCGGAGGGATCTACCCAAGGACATCACAAATAGTTTAAGAACTAGAAGTCCTTCGGAATGATTGAAAAAAGGAGTAATGTGAGAAAGGAGAAAGAATGGGTTGAAGAATAAAAAAGAAAAGTAAAAGAAAGGGTGAAAAGAAATAGCCCTCCATATTCAACCTTAGGGCAGAAACCGGGTTCAATACATATGCTACTGGTTGTCACTAGATGACACTGGTATTGAAGACCAAGACGTCATGGACCCAGTGACGCACTGCACTAAACCTTCTAGCCACTCAATTCCTCTCAAAAGGGATTTGTTTCATTCTCACTGGGAACCCTACATAATCTATTGACTTTCTCTTAGAGATCGTTGGTATTGAAGAAGGAGACCCTCTCCCTAGTCTCCGCTCAGAAAAACCAATATGCACTATTGAGTCTAGAGCCACAAGATTCATCAAAAGATCTCATAGGAACACATGACATGACATCGCTTGTTGTTCATCAATAAGGACACAAGTGATATATTTTAGAGTCCTACGCAGATCTTAGCAATCTGCCAGAACATTTATGAGAAGTTTCACATCTGTGATCTTCAGTGATTGAATAGAAACTCCTGCCAGGGTCAACATCAAGCAGCCCTGACAGCAGGTCACTTTGGTAACTCCCCGTGGATTACGCTTAGTGTGTCTCAAACGGTCTACAGTCGTGAAGTGATGCTTCGGTGTACTTCAGTGACTCATCTAAACTGTAGATGTACTTCGGTATATCGCGTTATCTCACTTGTGGGACTCCAGTTCAGGAACGGCCTCTGTGAGAATTAGAGACGTGTTTTCACACTATGCTGTTAACACTCTCGAAATTCAAACTTGTAAGTGCCGGAATCCGCTTATTACTAACATGTTTTATGTTTTCTTCTTATGGAAGCTCCGGAGCGGATTGATCGTGCAGATTTTCCACATGCTCATACCAACAACATATGATAGTTCTCATCAAAATCAAAGGCAACACAAAGTCAAAGAGGATTCTTCGTCAAAGTCAAAGAATCTACAAAGTATAAAGACTCGAGAACTACATCATTGGTAACCAAAAGACAAATAGAAGTGTGAGCATGGTGGAGAAAGGCGTGGAGACACCTAACCAACGAAGTTGACAACGGCAGACTACCACATTATCTGATCACAAAGCATGAAGGAACAAAGAATCAAGACTATTCTATATCTACACGCAAAGTTCAAGCTCAAGGAAAGTAAAGAACCAATCAAGTGGAGCATTTTTTGAATGACCACCCCTTAGGGGGAGATTGTTAGCCTTAATAGTTTTTATTAGAAGTGATGGTCATTCACATTTAGGAACTTTGTAACGTGTGTTAGATATCGTGATAGAATAGTCAACGGGCTCGGAGATTGGGATAAGCTAAATGATTAAATGTTAAGCTATGTTAGCCGTTTAACAAGCTTATATACCCAACCCAAGTCCACGAAAAGCCCATGGAAAGCCTTTTAGGTTTTATGTTACTTGTACTATATAAACCCCTCAAAGTCTCATTTGAGGGGTGTGCTTGAAAGTATATGTGTGTGTTTTCTTTGGAGCAATATAACATCTTATTGTTTTTCATCTTTCTCTCTACTCATACATACGCATAACATATCTTATATTCAAGTCACCATCTCATCTTTCTTTCTTTCTTATTTACGCATATTGTGTTTGTGGTTTCACGTGTTCATCTTGTGTTTGTGGTTTTTCAAGTCACCATCTCATCTTTCTTTCTTTCTTATTTACGCATATTGTGTTTGTGGTTTCACGTGTTCATCTTGTTGTATAAGTGTTGGGTTTATGATAAGGTTGATAAAAGTAAGGTCCTACAAAGGTTGCAAAGTGGATTTTACCGTCCATTCGGTTTTGCCACGCATATCAACATAATTTTTTTCTATTTTTTAAAATCATCATCGCCTTATCTCAATTTTTTTTAAAAACAAGTTTTTTCAACAGCCATAACATTTCAAGAAACCAATTGCTTAAGCAGTTTCAAGAACCACAACTTGATAACAAGCAGTTTAAGCAGTTTCATAACCAACTGCTTATCATAATAAGTAGTTTAAGCAGTAAAAAAAAAATTAAAAAAAAAAAAAAAAAAAAAAAACTGCTCAAACTATTTATTATGCATCCAACTGCTCTTTAAGTAGTTTCAATAAACAACCATTTCAAGCAACCAACTGCTTTTTTAAGCAGTTTTAATAAGCAACCACCACCATCACCAAATCATCCAAAACCACCACCAAGATCTAACAAAACATAGTATTTTGAGATCTAAAACCACCACCAACATCTAAGCAGTTTAAGCAATCAACTGCTTTTTTTAAGCAGTTTCAAAAAATAATATTTTAGATCTAAAAAATACTACCAAGATCTAAGATCTTGAAAACAAGATCACTTAAACCACCATCAGAAACCATCACTGAAACCACCATCAGAAACAAGATCTTAAGCAGAAACCATCATTGAAACCACCATCAGTTTCAAGATCTTGAAAACAAGATCTAACAAGATCTTGAACAATCTCATTAGAAACCATCAGTGAAACAACCGGTTATGTAAAACGACTACCCCGTCCTTTGTTTTTTATACAACCTCATCAGAAACAAGATCTTGAACAATCACTATAAACAGATCTAAACAGATAACAAGTAGTAGTATGCAGAGGGTTATCCGAAACAAGATCTAACAAGAGAGAGACGATCACTTTATGAACACACACAGAGAGAGAGAGAGAGAGAGAGAGAGAGAGAGAGAGAGAGAGAGAGAGAGAGAGAGAGAGAGAGAGAGAGAGAGAGAGAGAGAGAGAGAGAGACTAGTGAGTGGGTATGCAGGGAGTTATCAGAGAGTTGGTGGGGGAGGGGGGGTTGGGGTGTGGGTTATAACACAAAACAAGGGGCGGGGGTGGTTTTTACATAACCGGTTTTTTTATAACAAAGTATTTGTGTAAAAAAGTATTTATTTTTATAACAAAGTATTTTTGTTAAAAAAAAGTAGTAGTAATAGTTAGTATTTTTGTTTAAGAAATATTTATAACAAAAAAAGTATTTATTTTTATAACAAAGTATTTTTTTAAAAAAAAGTAGTAGTAATCGTTAGTATTTTTGTTTAAGAAATATTTATAACAAAAAAAAAGTATTTATTTTTATAACAAAGTATTTTTTTTAAGATAAAAAAAAGTATTTATAACAAAAAAAGTATTTTTAAGAAAAACATATTTATAACAAAAAAGTATTTTTTTAAGAAAAATAAAAGTATTTTTTATAACAAAGAAATAAAAGTTATTTCCCCATTAATATCTGTAATTTCCCTATTGTTACGTTACTTTATTTTACATATTTTTAGGCGTTTGCTTCTCATGAGCAACTGACTGGTTGGCTGCAAAATATAGCTCGAGGGATCGATTTTGTTCTTGTTAAAAAAAGAAGCAAAGCAGAGAGGGGGTGTATATACGAAATCGATCATGTGTGTTCAAAAAGTGGGAAGTATAAACGTGAAGGTTTAGAAGATGAAATTCAACGACAAACTAGTACTGTTAAAACCAAATGTCCATTCAAATTAGTGGCAAAATTTTATATAAAAGACAACGTATGGAGGTTGAAGGTGAGGCGTGATCAGCATAATCATGATTTGGGGAGAGATGTTGCATGGTTTCCCATATGCTATGTGATTAAATGATAATGAGTTCGGTTTGGTGAAACAATTGACAGAGTCTAACGTAGCACCACGTCATATACTTTCGACAATAAAGGACCGTAATTCGGATAACGTGTCTGGCACAAAATAAGATCCGTGGAGAAATAATAGGTGATAGAACTCCAATACAAGTTCTTTTGTCACATTTGATGCGTTCGGGTTATACTTATTTATCGCGTTTGTTACCGATCAATATCGCAACTACGGTCAGTCAACAACGTGTAGAGTTGAGGGTCAACACGCATTGTTGAAATTATACTTGGGGACCACACAGTCCAACTTAGACACGTTGTTGACTTCGATCGATAAGATTATCATTGCGCAACAGACTGCGATAAAAGACAATTTAAAGAGAAGCAAAAACGCGAAAAAACATAAATTTAATATATCACTATTTTGAGAATTGTGGTATAAAGTTTCACAACATGCTTTGGATCTCATTTTCGAAGAACTCCAAGGGCCGAACAATGAGGAATGTGGTCATCAGTTGCGGTCAGTTTATGGGTTACCATGCAATCACGAACTGCTTTACTATCGATATCAAGGTAATTGTATTAAATTTATGACTATCAAGTTATTTTCCCCATTAATATCAATAATTTATATGTGTCACTTTTAATGAATGCAAATGTGTCCATTCCACTGGACATCATTGATATTTTTTGGAGAACCCTGGATGTTCCGTGGCCTAGTACTCGTACACCTGAAGATGGTCCTACTTGTCAAACTGAGGTACAAAAATTCCAGAATGCTTATAGCAAAACGTCATCGTTTGTCAAGAAAAATTGGTTAACAAAGATGAGAGGGATATACGAACCAGAATCTATATCAACTCTAGAACTTGCTATTCAAAAAAGTACTCGTGGACGTCCGATCACAAAGGACAAAAAGTCCCAGGCTACAAAAGTCCTTGACTTGAATAAAGAACCAACCGCAGCGCATCGAAGAAGTTATTCAAGATCTAAAAAAGTCCCGGACTTGAACAAAGAACCTGCGAGACATAGTTCATACATTGGTCCCAGAGTTGAACAAAGTTCAAGACATAGGTTATACGTTAGAGATGATATTAGCGAATATTTGATGGAGGATATTCCAGAGATTTTCCATCGATACATCATAAGTATTTATAATGTGCTAGGTGATGGAAATTGTGGTTTTCGGTGCGTTGCCGTTGGTATTGGTCAACACGAAGATAGGTGGTCAGATATTCGAGCTCTTTAAATGCAAGAGTTAGACTGCAGGAAATATTATACAAGTATGTGGTTAAATGATGGCTTTAACCAAATTCGGAACTCGGTAGCATGATTCCATCGTGGATTTGCACCGCAGGACTACTGGATGAGTATGCCAAACATGGGGTTGGTTATTGCGTCACTGATTAACCAGCCAGTTGTATCTATATCCCCGCGACAAAGTTTTACGTGTGTTTCCGCTTTTTTCTGGTCCAGATTTATCACAAGAAAGTGGCCCCCTTGTGATTTCCCGTGTGGGGGACGGGGGCGGTGCTCACTTCATTTATGTGACGCTAGACGAAAATTCACCACCCCCGGATAGTCACCCACAATGGGGGGCGTACAGATATGGCGAGGCATCCGCATGGGAAACTCTATATTCCGATCGACAACACATGTATACTAACATTATTGAGAATATAAGAAGCCAAATGTAGTAAATGATTATTGATTTATGTAGTAAATAGTTATACCGACAAAACACAGTAAATGATTACTGATTTATGTTGTAAATAACTATTTGTATTATGACAAAACATAGTAAATGATTAAAAAATTATTTAAATTTATAATAACATTACTGATTTATGTTGTAATAATTATACAAATTCTTTGGCCAAATGGAACGAAATAATCCATACTTGTGTAATTGTCGAATAGGGTTCATAATAAAAAGAACATTCCGAACGTCCGATACTTATGGTCAACAGTATTATGTATGCCCTTTTTCAAAGGTAAATAATCATACGTTTGCTTATTTACGTAAATATATAAATAATTTGTTTGTTAAAAATACGTTTCTTATAATTTTCTTAACATGTAACAGCCAAGAACAGACGATTATGGGTATGGATACTTTATGTGGAAGGATGTTTTTTAACGAAACATCTCTCAAGCCTCTTCTTCAACGCAGTGCTCAAACTGCGAAGTTAAAGATATTACAATTAACATGCTTGAAACAAGAAACAAGATGTTATTATGTTAAAAAAGATGTTGGAGACAAGAATAAAGACGCTGGAGGCATCACTAGAATTGGAAAGGAATCCCAAGGATCACGCATGTCAGTCGGGTGCGATACTTCATAACCTTATATAAGACATAAACAATCTTCACATGGAGTAAGTGTTTTTGTTGTTAAATAATGTGCTAATGTTGTTGTTTTTGTTGTAGTAGTAATAGCATTTGTTGTTGTAGTTGTTTAATGTGTTAATGTTTAACGTGTTATTGTTGTTTAATTTATTATTGTTGTTGTTTAATTAAATAGAACACACATTAGACGAATTTAGATCAATCTTTTTGCAATAACATATCCTCGCCAAAAGTTTACGTTTAATTTTTCTTAGCCTTTTACAAACTTTATTAATCATAAAAATTAAAAAAGTAACAAAATAAAACAATTAAAGTAAAAACTAAAAAAAAAGTGAAAAAGATAAATTGTCGTCACTAAAAAAACCTGTCTCCAAAAGTGTTTTTGTTTGTAGTGTGTGCAATGTAGTACGACAACATTAGACGAATTTAAACTAAAAAGTTTGTTAATCATAAAAATTTTACAAAGTTTGCGATAATTTTTATTAACTTTTTACAAAATTTATTAATCATAAAAGTTTTAAAAAGTAAAAACAAAAATCACAAAAGACTAAAAATTAAAAAGTATAAAAAGAGTGAAAAAAAAACAATAAAATAACAAAAGACAACAAAAAAACAATGATTAAACTATAAAATGAGGTGCCCTTTAGGCCAATGCTAATGGTGCGTTGCAAACCCAACCGACCGAACAACCCAACCGCGTTCTTCCCCTAGCACAACCCATCCCAACCGAATCACACCCCAACCATTTCAAAGTTTCAGTTTGTCAGCCAACCGAAACAATTGCACACTTTCTCTTCTTTTTCTAGTCGTTGGCTAACCAATTAATCATCAATCAAATTAAAAAAAAAAACAAACATATAAAACGGAAAAAACTAGAAACACAAGTTCTCAAAATTGTGTTAGATACATTTATCAAAATCTTTATAAAGATTTAAACACGGTTTCATCATAGATCTTGAACATACAAAACGGAAAAACACCAAAACCTACCCGAGACCTCTTTATAGAGATCTTGAAGATGATCCACATATGCTTCGGTTTGTGTTGTTTCTGAACTACTCTTTGTGCTCCTTCATCTTTGTCATAACTATGTTTTAAGTTTGAGATGTAATTAAGAAAGGGTGATGCGTTTGTTTTGTTGTGATTTAAGAGATAGAGGCCATTTATAAGAAGTGTTGTCATGGAGATATAAGGATGGAGTTCAGTTCATGGCTGCGTTTTGTGATCCGAGAAGAAGGAGACTTCTAAGCGTGTTGTGATTATGGTAAAGTGTTCTTATATAACTCTTAGGGTTAAAAGAGTTTGGGTTACAAAATTTTGGTGATAACATTTTCATGTTAGATGTTTATTTATTTTAGTCCTTTATTTTATAATAAATATGTATAGTTATGAATGAAATTATAATTTTAAAAAGAAAAATAGTTACGGTCATAATTGTGGTCACTATTAGCAAATTGTGGTTAGGGTGTAGTCTTGGAGAGAGAAAACTGAGGTGGGGCTGAAGTGGCATGAGTGACCACAAAAATTATGATCACCACTAGCATTGGCGTTATAGTCGGGGGTTCTTATAACCTCCCCATTCACTAACAAGGGGATGCATTGTTTATAGGGATTGAGTCGTAGAATAGCAACGTACTTTTCCAAGTGTCCCATTCTGGTACGTGTACTTTTTTTAAGCTGTAGAATAGCAATGTAATTTCCATAAGTGTCCCGTTCTAGTACGTGTACTTTTTTTAAGTTGTAGAATAGCAATGTACTTTCTATAAGTGTTCCAATTTGGTACGTCCTACTTCCATAAGTGTTCCAATTTTGTACGTCATCCCACGTACTAAATTGGAACACTTATGAAAAGTACGTTGCTATTCTACGACTTAAAAAAGTACACGTACTAGAACGGGACACTTATGAAAAGTACATTGCTATTCTATAGCTTAAAAAAAGTACACATACCAGAATGAGACACTTGAAAAAGTATGTTGCTATTCTACGACTCAATCCCTTGTTTATAAAGTGTTTTTGTCTTGTTGTTAGTAGTGCATGATTTGGGCGGGAGATAATGGGAAATTCAAAAGCTTGTTTGGTTTTGGGAACACGCATCATTTTCTTACAACGTTGTACGACTTTGTTTTGTTTTGTTTCCTTAACCATGTATATCACGTCATCTTTGATTTGATACATATTTTTTTATGGAGATGATTTGCACACTTACAAAAATGATTGGGATATTCAAATTTAGAGCGTTTAGACATTTATACCCTTACAGGATAACATGACTAAACATAATGTGAGGGTATAAATGTCCAAACACTCTAAATTTGAGTGTCTCAATCATTTTTGGGAGTGTGCAAATCACCACCCTTCTTTTATGTATGAGAAAGAGAAATGATAGAAAGACTTAAACTTAAGCCTAATTTTAGGTCTAAAATCAAGTGGCATCATCTTGATGCCTGTAGACAATGACACACTTATTTTACAACCATCATGATAATGCCACTTGGTTTTAGGCCTAATTTCAGGCCCCTCTATCATTTCTCTTTATGTATTACTCTATCTTTTTTATTAGACAAGATGGTAATAAGATCGCAAAGACACAAACAATCACGACAATTGAGTTTTCTATCTCCTACATCAAACACAGACAAAATGTTCGTAGTAAGGGGACCACACTCACAACGAAAAACATACCCCATAAAATTAAATAAAAAAAAATCTCAAACACACAAACCATCTCAATTATTTCGGTCCATTGAGTGACCAAAATATTTTTTTGCTAGGGGACGTGTTTGGTATGGTGCTTGTAGGGGGAAAGGACGCATCTTGAATGGGTAGACCGATCATTTCATTTGGTCCTATTACGTTTAGTCTTATCTTCTAACTCTAATGATTATTTATAGTAATGGAAAAAAGTGAAGAATTTTTTTTAAGCGGCCCGTAACGAGTACTTTTTTACGAAAATGAACGTCACATAAGCTTTTTACGAAAATGAACTTTTCATTCTCATCCGTTAGATTCATTTGAAAACAAATTTCTGAACCTACACGTGTTAAAAACGCGACACATTTAAACGCGACAAATTAAAAACGCAACCAAAATTTAAACTCAAAACATGTAAAACGCGACCCGATAAATTAAAACGCCACTAAAACGCGACCCCAACAAACTCGACCCAAATAAAAACGCGACCAAAATTTATTTAGAGACAAAGTAAAAAAACGCGACCAAAGATATTCGTTGGGCTCTTGTATTATTATGTAAAACGCAACCAAATTTCAGTAAAACACAACCAAACTTCATAAATACCGGTGCATAGAAAGTAAGGACCCGTTTGGTATGTTGCGTTTGTTTGGGTTTGGTGTTTAATTAAGAGAGAATTTTTTAAATGGTCTGCTTTTACTAATAGTTTACGAAACTAAACCTTACATATACTTTTTACCAAAATGAACTTCTAAATATTATCCATTAGATTGATTATTAGATGCATTTTAACCATACGCGTGTCTCCGGGTGTTTTTGGACGAACCTTTAGACGAGTAAATTTATTGAAATTTAACACGCGAATGCTAGGCGAATGATAGGCGAGTGCTAGGCGAAATTCTGGGCAAATTTTGTTTTTATTACATGTGGGCGATTGCTTGAAATCTGGGCGAGAGGTTTCATCCGGGCGAAAGTTTTATTTGATAAGTAAATGAGTGTGAACATCAAGATATGTAATGTCATCATCTTTTAAATTCTACATTTCTTGGTTCTATAAATCTTGGACGTCCATTTAACAAGTTGACGTATGACAATTGTGTTTGTATAAAAGTACTTTTAGTTCATTTGTGTTTGTCAGTGTATAAAAGTACCTTTGGCCCCAATTGTGTTTGTATAAAAATACTTTTGATCCAATTTGGTAAAGTGAATAAATATGGTTTATTTTTGTAAATATAGTGTGAATATGGTTTACTTTGGTAATTGGTTTTTTAATTAATGCAAATAAAATATTCGGCTGAAAGGCCGAATATTTTAGTGTGAAAAAAATGTTTTTTTTTAAGCACTTCTTTCATATTAAATTTTTAAGATTTCCTAATATAGATTTTAAGCAAATACAAGTAAAGAAGCATCATTTGCAAGTATTTGAAGCACAAATAAAACTAAAAAAAATACTATTGAACACATACAATTAATACACAATTAAATTTACCCTTCACTAAAATATACAACTATTTCAATGTACAACCTAATTAAGCTTATAAAACAAAAATCTAAAATCCATCGGCCCAAAACATAAATCTTCGATCCAACAACCATATTAAGATAGCTTAGTTCATTATAAGCTTACATGGAAACTATTGCTCTATTAGCTTAAAAAGACCCACCATCATCGCTGCAAAACCATGACTCAGATATCTCTGTCCCATATCCATCTGATGCAAAACGGGTAGAGTGGTGAACTAGCTAGCCGTTTCACACATGGCACCCCGTCAACTCTCGCCGTCCGCTCGCCACGACACCACAGATGCTCGTCGTTTTGGTTCTTGTCGGAGAAGTGACGAAGAAAACGGAAAACAACTTTTTAAAACTATACGTTGAACTTAGCTAAAATTTGGTTTAATTTATTAAATGGTTCTATCCAAATTTTTGACTATTGATAAGCTTACACCAAAAAGTTAATGGTAAAAAGGTTGTTAAGGCTTAATTTTTGGTTTATTATTAGACTATTGTTAAGGTTTAAATTTTTTCGTACATTTTTTCCCTTATTATCTGGTTGTTTCGTATTGTAATTTTATTTTAATGAATGATATTTAGAGTAGTTTATATGTTTCATAATGTATTTTTTTATCAAATATTGCCAGAAAATTTAGTTACAGGGTACCTGCGCCTAGTATATGGATAATTGATACTCGACAACACAATTTTTATTTTTTTAATTTATTTTCTTTACTAATGTTAAAAGGAAATAATGTTGAGAAAAGCAAAACCCTAAAAGAGCCTTTTTCATCTTCTTTAGAGTTAATTGCATTTTTGGTCCCTGTGGTTTGGTCCCTACAACTTTGAAAGTGCAGCGATAGTCCTCATTTTGAAGTTTGAATTGCATTTTTGGTCCTTGGATAAAGTTAAATGACTAAAATACCCTTTGTCTTCTTCAGAAAAAAACAAAGGTAATTTGGTCATTACACATCTCCTTAATTTGTTCCCAAGAAAGCGACAACAATCTTCCAAACACCAGGTAAACAAACACCTCTGTTTCTTTTTCACAATCTTATGGTCAAAAACTAATGAATCTTTTGTTACCAACTTTGGTTTAGAAATAAAAAAACATAAAGTTCAAAACTTTATAACTTAATCCCTGTTTAGCATTCAAAACAACATATAACAATGTCATTGTTTTTGTTTGTTGAAGTTTTGTTTAGGAAAAGTACATAATTGGACCTTATAAATCTAGTTTTTAAAATTTTGATCCCTAAGAACACTTGAATCATGAATCTTGGATTAGGGTTTGTGAAATTCTCTGTTTTTTTTTTTTTTTTTTTTTTTTTTTTTTTTTTTTTTTTTTTTTCACGTACTTTTGAGGGTTTTAGTTGTGTTTGATAAGGAGCTTAAGAGCGTTTAGTACTTAGCATTTAGAATCGAAAGCTCGTTTGCCTGTGAGCGTTTAGCGTTTTATTTTGTATAAAACCACTACTTGAAGAGGTATTTAGCTTTTCACACTTTAAAATCACTGGTACAGTGAGCTACATTACTAAATATATTTATAAATAAACTGCCGCCGCTAATTTTGCCAAACAAGTAGGCTTTACAAGCTTATTGAAAGTTTGAAAAGCCAATAAGCTCACTTTTTTGGGCTTGCGAGCTTATTTGCTTTTCCAACTTTTAATGAGCACATAAGAGCACAAGGTATGGAGATGAATAACATGTCAAATGCACATTTTTTTCGTGCCATTCGTGTGCCAACGGTACCAGCCAACATGCTATTGGTGAGCCATTGGGTGTTTGAGCCATTGGAATGGCTTGCACCATTTGCATCTTTTGTTTGTTTATTATTATTATTTTTTTGTATTGTGAGTGTGTGGTTATTTTTAGTAGGGTATTTTGTGAGACCCAATAACATGTTAGTGGTGTGTTATGAGCGAAGGTGTTTTAGTTATTGGTGAGTTATTGAGAGGTGTATGATGTGACGCTGAGGTGGCATACAAATAACGTGTTATTGGTATCCACGATACCTTGTGCTCTAAGACCACTAGATAAACCGAAACAAACACCCCCTTTGGAATACAGTTTTGTGAGTAGTCTGTTTTTCTGTCGCTTGAGGTTCCATTTTTGTGAATGTTGTTGTAGTAAAGTTAAAATATATAATTTGTTAGGGTTGTGTCTCGGTTTTGTTTCTTTGGTATGTAGTAATATATGATGGCTTTTTCGGAAAGGAATGCATAGTTTGCAGTATTGTTTGTAATATTTTTGGTGTTGTGTCAGAAAAACTATGGATGTAAAAATTTTGGATTGTATTTGCTAAATGGAGGTTTTCTGATTCCGTAAATTGCAAACCCCTTAATATATCGGGAATCTCGAATGGTTTGAGATTCAGCAGTCCAATACCGGAAACTAGTGATTAAAGGGTTCGAAATGCAAAAGCTCGGGGTGTATAGGATCCACTTAGGTGGTTTTGTTCTCTTTTAGAAGTTTAGCCCTTTTTCAGTCGCTGATTAGTTTTTTGCTTCAACTTATTTATAGCTAACCTTGTTTGTTTGTTCTTTGATCTTAGATGGCGTCCTTCCTAGTGAAACGCGTTGCTTCCAATCTCTTGAGGGTCAGATCAGTCGCCTCATCTTCTCGTTTCTTTAGCACCAAGGGTTACGAGTTTGTTCAACATGACACTAAGGATGAATGCATTCTAAAGTGTGATGGCAGCCTTGGGTCTTCTGCTGCCCGTGGTGTAGTCAATGGTGCGTATATTTGATTCCCAGAATTTTATAAACAACAAATATTTCATTCACACTTGAAAACTTGAAAACGCAAAGGCATATAAAAAATCAACACAATTTTCGCTATTATCAGGCTAATAAAAGTCATTGTTTATTTATAATCAAATTGTTAACGTGTATTTTTATTTTTATTTTTTTTTTATTTTTTATTTTTTTAATTATTATTTTATGATTTCAGAAGCGTTTACTCCCCATACCTCACCAACTGAAAATTTGGCTCGTCTGTTAAACTTTTCGGATTTTTGCATTCAATACGTACATGGAACCCACGTGTTCCCTAGGTGGAGTGTGGTGGAGGACGACAAAGCCCTCTATATACACCGGGACTTGACTGCAAAAGACATAGAAGATGTCAGGGAATCTGCTAAGGAGTTTATGTCCGGAAACCATGAGGAAAACTTTAGTCTGCCTGTTTCAGTTTCAGAGGAGGAGTATATTACTGAAAACGTCAAGGAAATCTTTAAGCAATATGATCCAAAGAGGAATGCGTTCCCTATTATCGATATTATGAGGGGAGAAGAATATGCACCTACTGGCGATTATTACTATCAGGTGATGAAGGATGAAAAAGAAGTCAAACAATTTGCGGAATCATTTAATGGTATAACTATAACCTTTTTATCACGTTTATACAAATGTATTGTTTCCGTTCTTCCGTCTTGGTCATGATTTTTTTATTTATTATTATTATTTTTTTTTTTTTGTACATCTTAGTCCAAAAGATGATTTCATGTCTCGGTTAATGACTCAAATAGGAGACATAGTCATCTCTGAATGACTTATGTACAAGAAAATAAATTGTTAAACACACGTACGCGCACAAAATAAGTGGATTTTAATTGATTTTTTTGTATCGTTTGTTTTACTCTTTACGTGAACAGGATCACCGGATATTGTCAATGGTAACATCAGTGCTTCGATAAAAATGTATGCCGTACCACACAAACCACAAGCAGTTTATATTCTTGTAGTATTAGGGAACCCACAGACTCGCAACCCTTATGGAGGTTATGCCATGGAGATATTTCTAGATAACAGTCTCTACAATATCTATGGTACCAAGACGGATTTTACGGGTGTTAATACGAAGCTTTTTATTCCTAAGAAGAAAGTGGAGGGGATTCAAACTATTGGCGGAAATTTGATCTTTTTTCACGAGAAGAAGTTTATCAAACCAACCCCATGGCAGCCTATATAGGATCACGTCTCCTGCATGGTTTGTAATGATGTTTTCTGGATTCTCCAAATCTCGTAGTTTACATTATATCGATGTTTTTTTTAATTGGCCTATGGGTTTTTGTTGTTGATTAGTTGGCTACATGGTTCTTAATGTTGTACGGCTGGCTGTTCAGCTATGACTCTCGTAACTTTTAGGTCTTCTTGGTCGCGCATAACGTATTTCTGTCTGTTCAGTTGCTAAATTTTTGTTTATGTGCACACTTTCACAATATATTTGGTGATGTTGGTGGGAATTGTCTCTGGGATTTTTGGCAACAACTCATTCAAGGCTCATTTTATGTTTAGAAGTTGGTCTTCTACTTGTTATTTATGTGACCTCGAACTTGATAAAACTCGACTCAAGAACCTGACTACCTATTGACGAGCTTGGTTCAGGATATATCCGAGCTCAGTTTAAAATCTCGAATGTCTCGAAAATATTCATTAGAAACCAGGTTTAGTTAGTGAACCTCGATTTAAGAGATCAATAAAATGCAGCTTGAATGAATATGGGGAAGAAAAAACGAAAACACTTTACTTGTTCACAGTCCTACTTATATAAGGCTCTCAAAGCTCAAGTTTGACTAAAAACACTTGATGTCCAAAATGGGTGTGTCAAGTCATAACGGGTAAGTTTTGTTACGAGTCGTCGAGTTGCGACTGATACATGTTGGGCCGGCCGTCCGGGTTGACCCAAAACACTTAATGTTCCAAATCTTCACATCTTTTAGAGTAATAAATTTCTAGTGTGTCATACTTGGTATTTCAGAAACAATCTACAGTTTATTAATAAAATTACTCAGGAGGTTTTATCTTTTAGAGTAATAAATTTCTAGTGTGTCATACTTGAGAGACCTTTTTGACCAATTTGACCCATTTGACACATTTCCTTATTAAGAAAGTTTCATTTAACATGTGTGGCTTCACAGTAAGACTATCTTTATCAACAATCTATCACAACACAATCTTTTACTCCCTCCGTCTCGAAATAATTGTCCATATTTCCTTTTTTGGGTGTCTTAAAATAATTGTCCACCTTCTATTTTAGGTAATAAAAAGAGAATTTAGTGGAGGAATATTCTATTTGAGTGGTTGAAATTTATAGGGGTCCCACTTTTATTAAACTATGTGCTTCTTGTCTGGTGACAATAATTTTGAGACGGAGGGAGTAATAAAATATTATTTTCTTTTTTCTCCACCTACACAACCAATACATACAACCAATCTCTATTTTTTTTTTACCATTTATCAACAACCTAATTCAACCAATACATACAACCAATCAAATTTTTTTATAAAATAATAAGTATTTAAAGAAAAAAAATCAAACAAACAAATAGCCATTAAAACATTGACATGTGTCAGATTGTAGGTTGAGCTCTTGGGTTGCTTGGTGATTTAGATTGGAAGTAAAGATTAAATGCTAAGATTAAAAAATTATTATTTTATATGTATATTCTATGAATTGGGTTGGCAACCCAGCTGATAAACATAGTCTAATGATACATGACCCGAATAGGCCCTTTCATAAGTTAATTGATTGGTCGAAACTTCCATCTTCGTAACAAAATGGGCCCATCTAAGTAAGATGTGTCTTTAAATACCAGTAAGACTATCTTTATTGTTTGGGTTGCCGATCGGTTGGGTAGAAAAAAGACAAACATATATTTATATTATATTGAAAGTGAATAATTAGAGAAAGATGGGTTTGACACCCGGTCGGTTAGTGATTTAGAAATATGTTGACCAACCTTACACTGTCATCTTATTATTAGTAGCCATAAATTTAAATTCCAACATTTTTTTTTCTTTGCATGTATTTCTTATTTTGTATTTGCATTAAAACTTATAAAAAATATATCAAAATTTGTAGTTTTTTAATTCTTTATCCAAAATGCCACGTGTCACAATATAAATGGGCAAATATATTTTTAATTATGTCATTTGTATCTCTAAAATTTGCAATTTTTAATTTCTTCATGTTTTTGTAATTTCATTTTTCTAATAAAAACGTATTTCATTTAAAACCATAACAATATAAAGTGAAAATTTTATTATTACTTTTTTGTTATTCAAAACATTACTTTTTCAAAAATATACTTATTAAGTAAATATTTTATTATATATAGTTTTATATAAAACTTTTAGGTAATTAAATTAAATATAAAGAAATAATATTATATGTTTATGTTGGTTTGTTGATAAATGATAAAAAGATATAGATTGGTTGTATGTATTGGTTGTGTAGGTGGAAGAAAAAGAAAATAATATTTTATTAAAAGATTGGGTTGTGATAAATTGTGGATAAAGATAGTCTAACAAAGCAACATCATTGCAGCAGAAAAAAGGGACGTGGTTTAGTAAATTTCCATGATCGGTTCCTTCGATGGAACCTCTATAAACTCACATAGGGTGTGAAGTCCATAACAACAAGCGACCGTCTTGGTGAGGCTAAATTTCTGCGAAGTACACTGTATCTACAAAAGTACGGGTGCCAAAATGGCGGGTTGACGAACGGGTCAAAAGTCAAATTCGACAACTTTTTAATATAGGCCCAAACATAAAAGATGATTCACTGCTTGCTTTGGGTAGATTGTAGATTGAACTTGCCCGTTTGGTTTGTTGCTAGGAATGACAATGGCTATCGGATTTGAAATGAGGTGTAATGATAATGGGTATGAAAAAGTGTATCATTACGATTGTTTATGTTTGGTTGATAAAATATGGTATGAAAAAGTGTATAGATATTTGAATTTTGTAGTGAAAAAAAGAGGAGCCCACGGGAATGGATTTCATAGACACCAAATTGGTGTGTAATGAATCTATGACTATGATATACCCATTTCATTACCGGGCCCACAAAACAAAACAAAACAAACACCGCCTATGACTTTGAAAGTCATTGTCTCATTCCCATATGCGCTAACCAAACGGGCCCTTAATTTACACTTGATAACACTCTAGTACAGTATCATATGACAGTCTATTTCTTAAAGTTCTAAAGATTTACGTGTTCATATCCGTTTTCTCTTACATTGGATTCTTTTATGGCATAAGTAAATATGGACAACTAGCCGAAACCGTTACCAGAGTAATGCCATTTCTGGTACCGAGATAGCTTGACGTATAGTTAATGACAAATCGCTATAACATGTAAAACCTTTTATTTGACAAACTATAACGATAAGTACACTAAAACATATCACGTGAGGCGCCATAAATGACATTGCATAGTTATAAGCTGTTATGCAAATAAACCAAACACAGCATCAGCTAACTTTGAGTCTTTAAAAGATAACGCGAAGGGGTTATTTGTAAAAATTCTAAAGATAAGCACTTTTTACCAGGTTTAAGGTTATCTTACAGGTAAAATGTCCCAGCTATTTTCCAGAAGAATAATGTTGGGAAATTTAGTGCACTTGTGGGAAAAGTTCACACCTGGTTTTGGGTTAGGAGGTATGAAATGTACACCCATGAGGTCTCTGAACACCCTGACTCAAATAGTGGTTTGTACTGGTAGTGCTATGTTAGTACTGATAGTACTAAGTTAGTACTGATAGCCAGTGTTAGTACTGATAGTGCTAAGTTTGTACTGACAGTGGATTGGTTCCTACTGGCAGTGGTTTGGTTCCTACTGGAAGTGGATTGGTTTCCACTGATAGTGTTTGGTTCCTGCTGCTAGTGTAAAGGTTCCCACTGATAGTGTTGCAGTGAATATTTGTAACAACTTTCACTCATTCAAGTGACTGTTATGACTGCTTTATGACCACGTTTATATTGGTCATGTAACCACTATTCCTATGATAATGGAGGTTTATTATGAGTGATTAATTGACCGTTAATCATTTATGATGTCCATTGACTAGGAATGAGTATTTCTCTACTATAAATAGAGATGATCATCATCAGATGAAACACACTGAGAAACATACTGATATCAGCAGAAACAAGCATTAAGCTAAATACTTATAAGCGCAAGGATTATTGAATTGTGTCTAATTCTATAACTGCATTTGGTCTTATCCCAAGTAGATATTCGTGTAACCCAGGCATTAGGGTTGAATAGTTTACTTTGGAAAGTGATCACACGATTCCAAGTGATATCCGGTAACCACCTAGTGGTATTGCTACTGTCTTTGATTATCTTACCCTGTTCTGGGCGAATACACACCAACAATCAAAGTAAACTATTTTTGTGATAATCAATGGAAACTGCTACAATGAAACACATGGCTTCAAACTTTGCTAAGCTAGATAAGTTTGAAGGGGTGGACTTTAGGAGGTGGCAGAAGAAGATGCACTTTTTGCTGTCAAGCATGAGTGTGGTGTATGTGCTAACCACTCCTATTCCTGATGATGGGGATGATGCTACGGTTGAGCAGATCAGGAGGAGAAGCAAATGGGAGAATGATGACTACATATGCAGAGGTCTTATTCTGAATGGTATGTATGATTTTCTGTTTGATATTTATCAGAACTTTGAATCTTCCAAAGAACTGTGGGATTCCTTGGATGCCAAATATTTGGTTGAGGATGCATCAAGTAAGAAGTTCCTTGTTAGTAATTTCACAAATTACAAAATGAATGATTCAAGACCAGTTATGGAACAATGCAATGAACTTCTTGGAATACTTGGAAGGTTTACACAACACAAAATGCACATGGATGAGGCTATTTCAGTCTCTTGTGTCATTGACAAACTCCCTCCTTCTTGGAAAGATTTCAAGCATACCTTGAAACATAAGGAGGATGAATTAACTCTGGTTGAGTTGGGCAGTCATCTGCGCATTGAGGAATCTCTCAAAGTGAAGGATAATGACAAGCCAAGGAGCAGCAATGCTGCTGGTGCATCTGTTGTCAATATGGTGGAGCATAACAACTCCACCAGGTACAATGACAACAAAGGCAAACGTAAACATCATGACAACACAAGGGCAAAACCTAACAAGAAGGCAACGCCTACTTGTTGGAAATGTGGCAAAACTGGTCACATTAAAAGGGACTGCAAATGTTTTAAAGTTGGCGGTAAAGCCAATGGATCAGGCACTAATGGTTCAGGGAGTGGTGGTTCAGCCAACTCACTGAGAGGTTAGAATATGTTTAATAAGTCTTTTCAGATTTATTATGTTACATATGTATCTGAATCTTTATATGTTCAGGATGATGATGTTGCGTGGTGGGTTGACTTTGGTGCAACAGTTCATGTGTGTAAAGATAGAAACTGGTTCAAGACTTATGAGTCACTGAATGATGGTTCTATTCTTCACAAGGGAAATGAGTCAACAGCCTTGGTGCATGGTCGTGGTGGTGTAGATCTTAGATTTAGTTCTGGAAAGATTGTAACTTTGTTTGATGTTATTCATGTTCCTGATATCAGGAAGAACTTGGTTTCAAGTAGTATTTTGAATAATCATGGATATAAACAAGTTATTGAATCTGATAAATTTGTTCTTTCTAAGAATGATGTTTTTATTGGTTTTGGTTATTTATGTAATCAAATGTTCAGGCTTAATATTGCCACTGATAGTGTAAATTCAGCCTTTGTGATCACCACTGACCAGACTAACTCTACCCTTTGGCATGCTAGACTTGGACATGTACACTATAAAAGGATGCAAGATATGTCTAAGGATGGGTTAATCCCAGCATTTGACATGGACACTGAAAAGTGTAAAACTTGCATGTTGACCAAGATAACCAAGAAACCCTTTCAGGGTGTTATTCGTGAGACTAAGCTCTTAGAGCTTATACACAGTGACCTATGTGATTTGCATGCCACTCACTCTTTGGGGAACAAGAAGTACTTTGTGACATTTATTGATGATGCTTCTAGGTTTTGTTATGTCTATCTGTTGCATACCAAAGATGAAGCATTAGATAAATTCAAAGTGTTTAAAACTGAAGTTGAATTACAACTTGGGTCTTTGATTAAAATATTAAGGACTGATAAGGGAGGTGAGTACATGGATACTAAGTATTTTCAGTCTGTTGGTATAATCCATGAAACGACTGCCCCTTATACTCCTAAGCAAAATGGCATTTCTGAAAGGAAAAACAGGGTGCTGAAGGAGATGGTTAATTCCATGTTGTCCTATTCTGGACTGAGTCAATGGTTCTGGGGTGAAGCTATGTTAACAGCTTGCTATTTATTAAATAGGGTTCCCAACAAAAGGAACAAGGTTACCCCTTATGAACTCTGGACTAAAAGGAACCCCAAACTGAACTATCTCAGGGTCTGGGGTTGTAGGGCTGTTGTAAGACTCCCTGATCCAAAGCAAAAGACTTTGGGTAAAAGAGGCATTGACTGCATCTTTGTTGGATATGCTGAGCATTCCAAGGCTTTTAGGTTCTATGTTATTGAACCTAATGAACATGTTTCAGTTAACTCAATAATTGAATCAAGGGATGCAAACTTTGATGAGAATAGATTCTCATCAGTCCCTAGACCAAGTCATTGGATTCCTAATGGAACTCATGAAACTGGTGTATCAGAGGTCCCTGATGAGGTTGTGGTTCAACAACCTGAACCTATGCTCAGGAAGAGCAAAAGGGTCAGGACTCCAAAGTCATTTGGACCTGAGTTTCAACTATACTTAGTTGAAGGAACCAGGGATGAGGTCTCAGACCAATACTCCTATTGCTTCATTGTTGAGGATGACCCCAAAACATTTGAAGAAGCAATGAAGTCCCAGGACATTGCTTTCTAGAAAGAAGCAATCAATGATGAGATGGATTCCATCATGGGCAACAACACTTGGGTGTTGGTTGATCTACCACCAGGTTGCAAGCCTCTGGGTTGCAAATGGATTTTCAAAAGGAAAATGAAGGTAGATGGAACTATTAAAAAGTTCAAGGCTAGACTAGTCATTCAGGGCTTTAAACAAAAGTCAGGAATAGACTATTTTGATACTTATACCCCTGTGGCTCGTATCAGTACCATAAGACTGCTGATTGCTTTGGCATCTATTCACAATCTGGTTATTTATCAGATGTATGTGAAGACAGCTTTCTTGAATGGTGAATTGGAAGAGGAGGTTTATATGAACCAACCTCAGGGCTTTATCATGCCTGGCAATGAAAACAAGGTGTGTAAACTGATTAAGTCTCTTTATGGACTGAAGCAGGCACCTAAGCAATGGCATCAAAAATTTGATGAAGTGGTTTTGTCTAGTGGTTATGTTCTTAACCAAGCTGACAAATGTGTATATAGCAAATTTGATGATTCTGGTAAAGGAGTCATCATTTGCCTATATGTTGATGACATGCTGATCTTTGGCACTGACCAAAATCAGGTTGACCTGACAAAGGAATTTTTGTCATCAAGGTTCTCCATGAATGACATGGGGGAGGTTGATGTTATCCTTGGTATAAGGATTAAACATGAAAGTAAAAGAATTTCTATCTCTCAGTCTCATTATATTGAGAAGGTGTTGAGGAAATTCAATTACTTTGATTGTACTCCAGTGAGTACACCTATGGATACTTGTGAGAAGCTGATGCCTAATCATGGCAAGGCTGTATCTCAACTTGAGTATTCTAGGGTAATTGGTTGCCTGATGTATGCCATGACTTGTACAAGGCCTGATATTGGTTTTGTAGTGGGAAAAGTACTAGTAATCCTAGTGCTCATCACTGGCAAGCAATTCAGAGGGTACTAAAGTATCTGAAGAGAACTATGGATTATAGTCTCTCAAATACTGGATATCCATCAGTGTTGGAAGGATACACTGATGCAAGTTGGATCAGTAACACTGAAGACAATTCGTCTACCAGTGGCTGGGTATTCCTACTTGGTGGAGGTGCAATTTCTTGGGCATCCAAGAAGCAAACTTGCATCACCAGTTCAACAATGGAATTTGAATTTGTGGCCTTAGCAGCTGCTGGTAAAGAAGCTGAATGGTTGAAAAACTTGCTTCTTGAGATTCCATTGTGGCATAAACCTATAGCACCTATTTCTATCTGTTGTGATAGTGCAGCTACATTGGCAAAGGCTTATAGCCAGATGTACAATGGGAAGTCTAGACACTTAGGTGTCAGACATAGCATGATTCGTGAGCTTATCATGAATGGGGTGGTATCTATAGAGTTTTTTAGATCTCAACAAAATTTAGCTGATCACTTGACGAAGGGTCTGGCTAGAGACTTGGTTATAAAGTCTGCTAAAGGGATGGGTTTAAGTCCAACTTAGTCACTGAATGCTAGGACACCCAACTCCCTCCTGAGGAAACTTGGGAGATGAGTTCAATGTGGAAAGCTGAACATTCAGTGGACTGGAGAACATGTTTTATATTACATCCCAAGGTTCTGCTCAAAACCTGCTGAAAAGGAGGATGAAGTCTTTACTTCTTAATGGTTAATTTTCTTTGAAAAAGTGCTTGGCAGGAGCATGAATAAAGAGGAACCACCTATGTGAATGTTGAAGTTTTGCCGCTTCAGGAAGCTTTTGGACTTTTAGCTTTTATAACATTCAAGAATTTGGATATTGACACATGGCTTGTATAGTATCAGGAGCTGTTAAGTGTTTGAAAACTTGTGTGTATTTTATCTTCAGGTATTCAAATGGGTTGAAGGGTTCAATTCTTAGAACACCCTGATTCTCAAATATTTGAACGTGTAATTTATTAAGATGAAAATTCAATCCTCAGGACATTTTCGTTTATGCACATGTTTTTTTTTTTTTTTTTTTTTTGTAGAAAAGGAAGTGAACTAAATTTGGGGATGATTGTTGGAAAATTTAGTGCACTTGTGGAAAAAGTTCACACCTGGTTTTGGGTTAGGAGGTACGGAGTGTATACCCATGAGGTCCCTGAACACCCTGACTCAAATAGTGGTTTGTACTGGTAGTGCTAAGTTAGTACTGATAGTACTAAGTTAGTACTGATAGCCAGTGTTAGTACTGATAGTGCTAAGTTTGTACTGACAGTGGATTGGTTCCTACTGGCAGTGGTTTGGTTCCTAATGGCAGTGGATTGGTTTCCACTGATAATGTTTGGTTTCTGCTGCTAGTGTAAAGGTTCCCACTGATAGTGTTGCAGTGAATATTTGTAACAGCTTTCACTCATTCAAGTGACTGTTATGACTGCTTTATGACCACGTTTATATTGGTCATGTAACCACTACTCCTATGATAATGGAGGTTTATTATGAGTGATTAATTGACCGTTAATCATTTATGATGTCCATTGACTAGGAATGAGTATTTCTCTACTATAAATAGAGATGATCATCATCAGATGAAACACACTGAGAAACATATTGATATCAGCATAAACAAGCATTAAGCTAAATACTTATAAGCGCAAGGGTTATTGAATAGTGCCTAATTCTATAACCGCATTTGGTCTTATGCCAAGTAGATATTCGTGTAACCCAGGAATTAGGGTCGAATAGTTTACTCTGGAAAGTGATCACATGATTCCAAGTGATATTCGGTAACCACCTAGTGGTATTGCTACTGTCTTTGATTATCTTACCCTGTTCTGGGCGAATACACACCAACAAATAAAACCTTAAAACCCTCGAATTACCTTCAGATTAAACCTAGAAAAACATTGAATCTCAGGTAAGTTATTTTCACTTAGTCATTTTTTGTTTCTCTTTAGTAAATTTGTATTGTCATTAAGTTTTATGCATATGCTGGTACCAGTTTTTCAGTTGCTTTTAGTTTAGATGGCATTTTTTTTATCTAGAGCAAAACTATTTACACATAAACAATCCATTATGTCACATGATATTCACACGTGTCTTAAAGGAGACTTAACTCACCGTCAAACCTAAGGTTATAAATAGAGTAAATTGCATTTTTGGTCCCTAAGGTATGGCCAAATTGCAGGTTTCGTCCCTATGTTTCGAAAATGCAGCGATAGTCCCTATTTTGAAAGTTTTGTTGCATGTTTGGTCCCTAATTTGCAATTTAGGGACCAAACATGCAACGGAAACTTCAAAGTTTTAGGGACCAAATCTGCAATTTAGGAACCAAACATGCAACAAAACATTCAAAATGGGGACTACCGCTGCACTTTCGAAACGTCAGGAACGAAACCTGCAATTTGGCCATACCTTAGGGACCAAAAATGCAATTTACTCTTATAAATATAACACAAAAGGCCTTAGGCCCAACGTTAAGTGAATGTCCACTAACTAAGAGGTTGTGGGTAGTCTCATTGGACTTTTTATTTTGGATAACTAAGGTTTCCTACCTCTCGTAGGCTAAACGGGGTTTGAACCCACCGTCACACTCACTCAAACCGGGTAAGGTCCTCTTTTTTTTAGAAGGTTGGCGTGGCCACTTCAAAGATATTTGCACCTGGAATGATCTCTATATATACAAGCAAATCCTCGTAACAACTTCCATAAAGTTATTATTTGTGACTTGTTACATTGTTTTTTGATTTTAGATGGTGATGTGCCCGGTTGGTGCAAGTTTTAAATTTATAAAAGGTGAATTACCAATATTACCAATAACACATACGAGCAAGTATACTCGTCCGTTATAGCAAGATTATGAAGGTAAGTCGGGATCGTTCGCAGGGATTTGAGTGAATCTAAACACAAGTTTGAATTAACGGAGCCTATCCAAAACATATAACAAAGCAAATAGATATAATGAAATTCAGATGATTAAAAACTACACTTGCTTAAACTAGTTTCATATCATAGATTAATGTGATTGTGTTAACCTCTTAACATGTCGGTTATGATAATTAGTTTGAAGACTAATCTATTGTTCTTACAAGTTAAACCTTCGTCAAGATTTTAGTTTATAAAAACAAGCATTAAGTTTAACCAATCAATTCAAGATCAATTCAAGTTTCATAAGTCTACATACATAAACTTAAACACAAAAACATCCACTTGTTCATCAAATTGCTTAAGAAATGGTCAATACAAAAGGTAACCGATCATAGACAAAAGGCTACAATTGATTCTCAACAACTAATCTTACGACCATTTAGATGTTTCCAACCAATCCAATTTGATAATCAAAAAGCGTTTCTATTACAACCACACCTTAGTTCCTTTGTGTAATCAAGAATAATGGGTAAAAACAATCATCCATAGACAAAATGATTATGACTAGTTGAAAAACACGAAGTTCTTTCGACCCCAACGATTACTATCAATTAGCCAAACTTGATTAACAAATATCACTATGAAACTTTAGCACAATTGGATCTTAGAATCAACTTGAAATTGAATTAAAACATGTTAACACAACCACTAACTAATCATATGATAATCACATCATTTAAGCAAGTGCATAAAGAAACTAGCCACTCATAGCAAACATAAACATAAACTCAGAACTTTGAACATTAGAAAACATGATTAAAGGTCTTACAATGCTTGGAATAAGATTACAAATGATGTAGTAATGATTCCCAAAGCATTGGGGTAGACTTCTTGATGGTTTGACCTCCAAATGATGACTTCTTGGACCTCCAAAGTTTCCTGGAACTTTATGAACGAATTTAGGCTTTAAGAGAGTGGTAGTGGTGATAAGATAGGTGTGAGAGAAGATCTCTCAAGTTGTGGTGTGTGAAATGAGGTTACCAAGGCCTCTATTTATACTACTTCCAAGGCTAGGGGTTATAAATGCATTTCTTGGTCACCAAGGAGCTTGGAAGGGACTAGAAGACATGTAGGAAGGGACTAGAATCAATTGGAACAAGTTTGGAGTCTTAGTAATGGAAAAATGGCTGAAACAGGACCTCCAACCGGATCCGGTTGAGCTCCAACCGTTCGGTTGGTCTACGTGACAATTCTCCAACTGGATCCGGTTACGGGTCTCGACCGATCGGTTGGAGCAATTTCACAAAAAGTCATAAACTGCAAAGTTGTAGATCTTTCTCTTAGCTTTCCGTGGCCGTGAACCGGGGGTCAAACGGAGTCCGTATGCAAAAGTTATGGCCAAAATGGTGAAGGTGTGTCGGGAACAACGAGTCTTCCAATATATCTTCGTTTAAGCTTCTTTTCTTCATTTCTTTCTCGTTTTCCTTCTTGACCTTTATTCTTGAGTCTTTGGACCACTAACTTGATGACTTTATCTTCTCGAATATACTCCACAAGTCTTGCTTTGGTCGGGAATTCTTCATATATGGAGAAATCTTCGTATTTTACTTCTTTTTCCGTCTTTTTCTCCACTTTCCTGTACTTGACTACAAATGAACTAGCAAACGCACTTTGATACGATTAAGCAACAAAAGCATATGATTATAACCAAATAACATACATAAAAACATGGATAACGCTACTAAAAATATGCACAATTTGAGCGTTATCAGATGGCTTCCTTGCTTGCTAGATGCTTTGCTTCTAATCTCTTGAGGGTCACATCAGTCACGTCATCTTCTCGTTTCTTTAGCTGCAAGGGTTACCAGTATGTTCAGCATGACTCTAAGGGCGCATGCATCTTGAAGTATGATGATAAAAATAGGTCTTCTTTAGTCCGTGGTGTAGTCAATGGTGCGTATAATTGATGGCTACTAACAGTCATTGTATAATACTAGCAGGGTACCCGTGCAATGGGACGGTGCGTACCCTGTGACTAAATTTTATGTCGGCGGGTACAATCGGCCTTATTGCTGATGTGTTTAGATGTGTGTGAGAGAGATATCAAATGGTTTGTGTGTATTTATATAATAGATGCAGTTATATGTTTTTAATAATCATTACTATAATAATGATTTTTAACGATTACACGTTTTTAATAATTTGCTGTAAATGATTTGAAAAATATATTTAATTTAGTGCAAACGTCTGCATTTAATTGAATAATGAGATGTGTGTAGACTTATTTTTTTAAGACTTCCTTATTAGGAATAGCCTAAATGCATTAATATAGTTGCTAATGTATGTCTGAATAGCCATTACCATTTTCTTACTTTGGCAAGTACAAATGAATCATTGTGGACTTGGTATGGGTGCCTCAACTGATACACACGGATACAATTAGGTTCTAGCTTCATGAATATTAAACATCTTTGGATACATCATCAACGACCACGGGGATTCAACAGGCGCATCAAAGGGCAGGAATAGAAACTATGTTGTTATGGCTACTGTTGTGACTGGTCTTGGGACTCTGATGGCACCTCAAGTCAAAGAAAAAGAGTTGTGGTCTTTGACAGGTAATACTATCGATGTGCGAAACAGAAAAATGTTAATACAATATTTATAACTTTAAATGTTGATTACCTTTAATTATACTTAGCAACTCAACCAAAAGTGTTTTTATCGTTTTGATTTGCGTCGTTTTAGCTCAGCCCATTGCCCTTGTCCAAGGCCTCATATCTTAGCCCGTTTCTTATTCTTTTTTTCTTTTTCGTTCTTTGATATTAATAGGGGGACCGCTTGGATTATCATAGTTATCTTCTTCACCGCCTCTCTCTGGAGTGGGTGTCGACGACTGATTCGTTGCGGTTTGGTTTTTGCAAAAGTGTTGTTGTATTATTCTTTGAGTCTGCGACAAAAGGTGTACATATGAGTTGAGCTTGTCGCCTATGGTTTGGCTGATTTTTGCATGTTCATGGTTGGGTGGGGTTATGGTTTATTCTTTTGGGACTTTTTATGGCTGAAGATTAACTTAGGGTTTCAATCGTGCTATGGCTCCGTCGAGAGGACGCTGTTTCATTCCAGATATTATTTTGCGCTAATTTTGGTCTTTTGGTCGTTGGTCGGAGGTACCATGGTATGTTTTTTTTCGTTATTACTTTATTCATTATTTCAAAAGTAAATTACAAAATTGAGCCATTTACACACTCTTTTTACGAGAATGAACCCTTTTTTATCATTTTACAAAACTGACACACAGTAGTTTTGGGGTTAAGTATTTTTTACTTTATGTATATATAATTAATGATTCCATATCTTTTGAAATCTTTGACTTTTCTTTCTAGGTATCTATTCACCACATCATATCCAATCTACTCATATAACAACACTAGTACCAATATCATATCCATAACTTCTTCATTTTTGCCTTTGCTGGTTATCTTTCTCAAAGACACCATCATAAAAGTTTTTCCACAGTGAAACACACACTGTTATCTTCCTCAAAGACACTCGCCCAACACTCACTCCCAGGGAAACGCCCAGGAAATCGCCCATCAAATCGCCGTCGCCTAGGAAAATGCCCAGCAAATCGCCTCGCCTAGCAAATCGCTGTCGCCCAGCAAATCGCCAAGAGTGTCCCTACACTTTTCACTCGCCTACAAATTCGCCTACATTTTTCTGAGACACATGTACGGTTGAAATGGTTTTAAGATTTAAATCTGATGGATGATATGTATAAGTTCAATTAGGTAAAATAAATGAGCGAAGTTTACTTTCGTAAAGTAAGTATATAAATAGGTCATTTAAGAAATTTTCTTATTTTTCAATCTGGTATTGCTTTCTGTGAGTTAAGTTTTATTTGTTGAGAAATAAGCTAAAGCAAGCTCAAGTCGAAAAAAATCCAGCGTAACTTCCTGTTATATGGTATTTATTTATTTAATTTGACTTTATCTAGAATACTTTTTTTTCTGAATGACATTATTTAGTTGGAAAGATTAGGTTTAATCAGTTTTTTACAACATTGTCTATATGTTATATACAATCATACATAGTACATTATTCACTTATTAGTCAACTATACCAATGAATTTTCATCTATACTAGCTGCTAATCTAATGTGAATATTTAATTATCTGATCATTATATTGTCTGACCATGTTCTTAAGTCAGACCAGTGAAAGAGAAATATTTTTGTTAATTTTGAACAAACTTTCGTTGATGAAGGAAGAAACCGGAGTTAATGCCAATTGTTCAACCCGGGCAATGTTTTTCAAGAAATGAAGATAACTTTGTACGGGTCATTATACATGTACTTATTGAATCAAATCGATAAAAGAAACGATACAAAAGGTTAAACACATTGTTTTCTTAGTTCAGTAGCTTTGTGTCATTTAAGCATGACACATTTTAACTCGCTCTCTAGACTGTTTCAATAATGTACTTATGCTGATTTGGGATATAATTACGTCAATATTGGTAATCTCCTCCTTTTCATGTTAATCATAGCTTGACACATACACTAATTTAAAAATAAAATAAAATATCACATTTGTACACTGAATTCATATCACACTTTTCATCAGGTTATTCATGATTACGTGTTTGGGTTTATGTAGCTTGCGCATAAGGCTCACAGTTGACAATGGTGTAGATGAACTACGACGAATGATTGATGATTGATCGGGTTCATACATCGCTCTATCATGTAACTTTTCATTCACTAATAATCAGATGTGACGTGAAGTTTTATCCTTTATCATGATTATTCAAAGGTTAACATAATTATTGTTTCAAAAGTTGAACTTGGTTTATTGTTTCATTTTTGTCTTACGTTTTATTGATGTGCGAAACTGACACTTAATAAATGCCGCAGGTCTAGCATTTCAATATACACTAGCGAAGTCAGAAAAGGTTTTAGAAGATACGTACAGTTTACGTGAGGTATGATATATGATGGTAATACGTTATACATGTATGTTCGTTCCTTTTGCAGGAAGTGGCAGAAATTTGGATTTATATAGACTAAAATATCAGGTATTCGATATCGGTAACTTTTGTCCTCGAGGTGGCATGTTAGCCGGTTGAGTGGGTTCGGTATTCTCAAATTGGTCATTAATTTACTATGGGTCATGGGTCAAAATAGTTTGGGTTGGATGGATTTGGGTTGAGCTCCCAACATTTATTAATTTTTAGTATGGGCAATGACTACGCCGAATGGATTTGGATTTGTGGCCGTCTGACATCATTTTTTGTATCAAATCAAAGGAGTCACTTTCAGAAGTGTATGCGTTGTGTTATTACAAACGACGATATTTTTTGTCGATTTGATACTGGGATATATGAGGCAATGATGAGTCTAGGGGTGGAGAGGACTAAAGATGAGGTCGCCTGGATCTTGGCACGGCAACTTACTAAAGTTGCAGCCATGTCGGATGTATTCTCTCGACCTCATCGTTTCGCTCTACTGATTTGACTAAAGTTGTGATCGGTCCGCGCCTTGGCGGGGCAATTCACTACATTTGCAGCCATTGAGGACGTTTAAGCTTTTTTTTATTCCCACCCTGTCTGAGCCTTATACACACTTTTGTCTGAATTTGTATCCCAGTATCATTTTGGTACCTATGCACTTTGTAGAAAACTAGAAAGGGGGGGTTGAATAGTTTTACCAATTTAAAACTTTCTTTTAAATATTTAGATCGACTTATATCAATCTATTTGGTTGTGTGTGTTGGATGTTGATAAACAAGCATATAAAGATATGTAATGAAAAGATAAGAGTAAGAAGCACAAAACCACAACGCGAGTATTTATAGTGGTTCGGCTACAAGGACACCTTCCTTGCCCTACTCCACTCCCCGAGTCACCTACTCGAGAGTTCGTAAACACTACACCAATCTCCTTATGGCGGAGAAGCCTTTGTTGATCCCAGTTGAGCAAACGATCTAATATAGAAACTGACTTGAACAAAGAACTTATCAAGTATTACGCGGAATTTAACACTTGATCTTAAGAAGAAGAACAATTAACTTTCAACACCTCAATATTATTTATTAATACGAATACTCTTACAGTATTAGGGTTTTGCAACCTTGAAGTGAAAATGACTTTAGATATCTAACACACATATATCTAACCTAGCCTAGGACCTCCTTTTATAGATTAAGGAGTCCTATACAATATACAATACGTAACCTACAAGATAAATATCTTTTCCATATTTATCTGATACAATAAACTAACCGACACTATAGAACTAGCAGTGCTTACAATACTATCAGCAGTTACTTAATGCTACTAGCCGCGGTTATCTTCATCAGTGGTTACTCTTCTTCTGTCCGTGGTTATCTTCAAGCTTGTCCGCGGTTCCATCACTTAAAGTAATTCATCATACAAGGAACCTAAAACCCAACAATCCTCCCCTAAACTTGACAAATTCCAACAGAATTCTCAAGTTTCTTTTAAGCTCAAAACATCTGATGTGGAAGATGTAGCCAAACACTTACTTTTAAGTATCTTCTCATACTTCTTTAGCAAGTCATAAACTTGACTATCATAGGACAATAACATCTTGAAACAACCTGGCTTCAACATCTGAGTAATTATTGCTGGATGATTATTCAGTTTAGGATACTCACCTTCTACAAGCATATAAATAATCTGTCCAGAAACAGTTAAAACATGAACTCCACAAGTTTGATATAAAAACCAACGAGTAACTTGACCATTGTAGAGTCCTTGCCATTCAGGTTCATCATGAGTAGGCTCAAATAGAATCTTCAGATTATGATACATCAGCCTCTCATGATAATCATCAGGATGTACTTCACCAAAATTCTTCTTATAAAGTACCCAAAGATTCATCAAATCATCTCTATCAAAATATTGAAGCATTTGAGAAAATTTATTATACTCAAAAACATCATTATTGAGTCTTTGAATTTTCCAAACTCCTTCACTGCCATCTAAAAGATTAAACTCATAAGAAATGATTTGATTCACTTCAGCAACAATTTCAACTTCTTAGAATCAGATGTCTCCTGAACCACATATTTTCTTTTTCGTTTACTCTCCATCCATGCATCATGATCTTTTTCCCACTCTTTTTCTTTTTGAGAATCCATCGGACAGAAATCATCATTATTAATTCTCATACATCTCTCATAGATTTCCACCATTCTTTTAAATGAACAGGTACTAAGATTATCAGAAACATATATATCAGAATTCTTGACAATCCTCATCAAAACATTCCTCAACTTAGCAATAGAAGGAGGTTTCTTTCTTACAATTTTCTTCTTATTTTTACTAACCTTCTTTGCCAATGTACCCAGAAGTCTAGCCTTTTCTTCATCATCGAACAATGCCCATTCTTGTACTGTATACTCATCATTGATCAATTCTGAAGCTTTAAGATAATTTTGAGATTCATACCATATAGCTAATATCTTCTGACTAGCTTCTTCTTCATCATTCTTTCTCTTTTCCAAAGCTGCTCTATCCTCCTCTTCTATACTTCTAGCAAACTCTTTATCATAAGCCTCTTGTTCTGCTTTATTCTTAAACTTCAGTACTACTTCTTTGCCTTTTCCAACATTAGATTTGACCATTTTCTTCTTCAAAGGTTCACCAATAACCAAACTTTTACCTTTTGGTTTACCTTTTGATTTAGTAGAAGTAGACTGAATATCTAAAACAGGTTCAATGATTGAAGTAGATATAGATGATGTTTTGCTCAGATGAATCAATGTGCTTGCAGCCTCTTTCTCTACTTCTTTAGGCTTAGATGGTAGTTCAAAAAGAGTTGTAACAACAGTAGAAGTAGTTGTGATAGCAGTGGGTATGACAATGGTAGGAACAATTTGCAATTCTGAAACTACATCCGTGGTTACAAAAGTACTAACCATGGTTGCAGATATACTGTCAGGTGTTGTGTGCTGAACCACATCAACATTCTTCAATTCCTCAAGAACAACTGCATTCCCAGCTTTATCAGAAACCAGAAAATCTTGATCTCCACTGTCAACCTCTTCCTCCATAGTAACATCAACAGCAGCCTCCCCTGAAGTCATACCATCACTCCTCCCCTGTTTGGATACATCTTTCACATTCATAGCAGCAGAGGAAACTAACTTCTTTTGCTTGTGGCGCAATGCTTTCAAAGCAGCAACTCCAGGTCGTTTTACTTTTTCCAAAACCAAAACCCTATGCTTCAACCGCCGAATTTCCATACCCTGAAGCACAGATAACTCCTGTAAACCAGAAACAGTACCCTCCAGTTTAGCATATTTATCCGTCAATTCATTTAAGCGTTCAAGAATATCCTCCCCACTTCGACCTGTGTTAACTGGTCCAAGAGGTGGATCATCGAAAAAGTCATCATGTTCATAGTCATCAACCGTCAATTCATTAGGAGGTTCCAACCTATCCTCATCACTTCGAGCTGTGTTAACTGCTCCGAGCGGTGAATCCTTGGACATAGAAGACATAGCACCAGACCGAGCCTGATCATCTATGTACCCTGTAGTAGCCAGTTGGCTAGGGATACCTCCACCTGTGGTAAGCTCTAAAGAACTTCCCACATTAGGAGTTGCCAAAGGTTGGGTCTTATTGATGTTTCCACTATCCTGACCAGCATCTAAGCATGAATCAGTAGTGGAAGCCCTTCCAATCATGTCACCTCCACACCGTGTGACAGCCTCATTAACCACACCACTAGCACTAGCCTGAGGAAGCTGAGTGCCCTCTGTTCTGCGCACCTCATGAATCTCAGAATTAGTAGGAAAATTTAACATGTGAGGAAACAAAGGAACATCTGGAATAACAACGTTCTGTGGCAGATTCCTCATATATACAAACACGCGAGGAATCATACGATTTATTTCATACACTCTAACATGTTCAATAGGATCCTGGATTTGGTGTTCCACAAGCAATTGAACAAATCGAGGATACAAATAATACTTTCCCTTCTTCCTAATATTCTGCACTAACCCCTCATAAATCATTCTAGACCAATTAAATTTCCTCCCATCTGACAAACAAATAATAGCAGTAGCAATCTTGGAAGGAAAATCATTAAAACCTGTGGTCTTATTACTCATACACATCAACAAAGTATGAATCAAAAACTTCCATTGTTGAGAAAACATACTCTTAAAAAATTGTACCTTATTACCCCTGTGTGTGTAACCTAAGCGCTCTAAACCAGTAACAATCTCACCATCGGGAAGATTATCAACACCATCAACATCATCAAGCCTTAAAACCTCTCTAATAAGCTCCTCAGAAATAGAAATATCATGCTCATCCACCCTAGTACGAAAAACCTCCAACCCATTAACCTCTTCAAGAGTAGCATTCTTCCAAAACTGACGAATATAGGCTTTAAAAATGGTAGGTTCAACCGTTAAAGCAAAATGGATCGAACTATGAGTAAGGAAATCAATCATTTGATGAAACCCTTCAGAGCGAGCATCTTTGGTAAGAAGAGCAACAAGATTATGTGAAGTGGAGTACGTCTCAGGCATTTTCTGTGATTCCATTAATGATGTGAATAAGATGGGTTTGTGAAGAAATCAATAAAAGTGATTAGGGTTTAAGGATATGGAGAAGTAGAAGTGGTTATGAGTTTAGCGAAAGTGATCCATCCGTGATTTGATAAGTAAGATATACTTTTGCCAAAGTGTCAAAAACAACCCCTGAAGTATCAAAACAGATAAGCATACTATCCGTGCTTCCACAACATCTGTCCGTAGTTGAAATACTCCATCAGTGGATACAGATAACCACTCCTTCCAACTGCACAAAATCATTAGAGCAAGCAAATCCAGGCCAATGGGAATGGTATCTCACAAGATAAGAAGGAGTACAAGTGACACAAAACTACCCTTAATTTTTTTTTTTTTTTTTTTTTTTTTTTTTTTTTTTTTTTTTTTTTTTTTTTTTAACACAAACATAAGCAGCAAACACACTAGCTCCTTATGCAAAGACATCCTTCTTTCCTGCAAGACAACACAAAACAAACACAAAGACAAAGATTATGATTGTCAGTGGTTAGAAATAGCCAGAAGTGGTTACACATGACCTATCCGAGGTTAGAACAGTAAAGTCAACATAGTCAACTTCTAGAATATATCTCAGTCCAATCCCCAAGAACCTCATTAACTTTCCAACCACATTTAACCTGCCCCTTAGTTACTTCAGTAACCCTAATCCTCACTTATAAAAAGCACCCATATATCATATAACGCCCAAACCAATCAAGAGATAAAACCCTAATTGCTCCAAAATCCCCAATCAATCAAAATGTGGAACCCTAGTTGGAACAAACCAGAAGTGATTGATCTAACCACCACCTCATCCTCTTCATCATCTTCATCATCAAGCGAAGATGGAAACCCATGGCTAACCTATTTGCCTCCACTAGAACCAAGACCAAGAAAATCTCCATTTCTCCCATCATCTGAAGATGATAGTGTTGTGGATCCAAGTGATGCTTCAGAAGACTCTGATGACTCTTTTAAGAAGAGAACTGCAAACTCCAAACCTTCATCTTCTAACCCCCATCCAAGACCTCGAGCAAGAAACCCACCACTCCCTCGTGACAGAGAGGTGGTTCTTGGTCTTAGGGTACCAACTCATGGTACTTCTTCACATATCGGAACCAGGAAGGGAAAAGGAAAGATGGAGTAAGTTGCTGAATGGTGGTAAGAGTAGATGGAGCACAAGAAGATGATCATATCAGCCATCTATCTGCCACAATCAGCTTCAGCTTCTTCGTTTGCATCAATCCATCCTTTCCATTTTGATCCTTAGCTGCTTCGTTTGCATATGATAAATGCATATCCAGCATTCAAACGATATCAGCAAGGATAGTAGTAGTAGAAATATTAGGAGAAAATCATGTATAGTTGTAGTCGTTATTCAGCACTTGAAGTTTCATTGTAAGCTATAAGCTGTAAACTGTTTTGTTGAATGAACAATGAAATTTCAGTACCTCTTGCATCTCTATAATGATTTAGCATTTTCCTGCACAATGGTTAGAGAAAACACAGAACAACTAGCAGAGGATAGACCAACTCTATCAGTGGTTAGAAGCAACACTTATCCGTGGTTAAAAACAACACTATCAGTGGATATAAAAGAGATAGCAATACATAAGATTACATAATAACAGTCCAATACTTTTACAAACTTGTACAAAACAATTTGAGTATATTAGAGAAGTAGCATTCCAATACTAACAACAAGATACTGAAACCTCCCCACATCAAAAGCTTTTGTGAGAAGATCAGCAACATTGAAATCAGTATGGATTTTTACCATTTGAATCAATCTTTTCTCATTACAATCTCTAATAAAATGATGTCTTATCTCAATATGTTTAGTTCTAGAATGTAAAACAGGATTTTTGATAATGCAAATTGTACTGTTATTATCAATGTAAATCTTAGTATGCATAAAATTGTACCCAAAATCCAGCAATTGATTCTGAATCCATAGAACTTGACCACAGCAACTAGCAGCAGCCACATATTCAGCCTCAGTTGTAGAATTTGCCACAATAGTTTGCTTTTTACACTGCCAAGAAATTAATCTGCTTCCCAAGAACTGACATCCTCCAGTAGTAGACTTCCTATCCAGACTAGCTCCAGCATAGTCACTGTCAGTGTAGGCCACCAAATCAAAAGGAGAATCCTTAGAGTACCAAAGGCCCAGTTTAGGATGACCTTTCAAATACCTAAAGATCCTCTTAACAGCATTCATGTGTGAGGTATTAGGTGTTACTTGAAATCTTGCACACACACATACTGAGAACATAATGTCTGGCCTAGAGGCAGTCAGATACATCAAAGATCCAATCATGGATCTGTACAACTTTAGATCAACTTTGGGACTTCCATCATCAGGTAGTATAGGTTTCTGAGTCTCCATAGGTGTACTTGCACTTTTTACATCTTGAAACCCAAATTTCTTCAACACATCTGCTACATATTTGTCTTGACTAATGAAAATACCATCAGTCCTTTGTTGAACCTGTAGCCCCAAAAAGAAAGTGAGTTCTCCCATAGAACTCATCTGAAACTTATCATGCATAAGTTTCTCAAAATCTCTGCATAGCTCCTTGTTTGTAGACCCAAAGATGATGTCATCTACATAAACCTGAACAAGTAAAATATCATCTTTGTGCTTTCTAATGAACAAAGTTTTGTCAATCAGTCCTCTCTTAAACCCATTGTCCATCAAATAAGTAGATAGGCATTCATACCATGCCCTAGGAGCCTGATGCAGTCCATACATAGCCTTCTTCACCCTGTAAACCTTGTCAGGATGATCAGGATCTTCAAAACCAGGAGGTTGACAAACATATACCTCCTCATCAATAGTGCCATACAAAAATGCACTTTTAACATCCATCTGATACACAACAAAATTCTTGAATGAAGCATAAGCCAAAAACAATCTAATAGCTTCTATCCTTGCAACTGGTGCAAATACTTCATCATAGTCCAAACCTTCAGTTTGTGTGTATCCTTGAGCAACCAATCTTGACTTGTTCCTCACTACAATTCCTCTTTCATCCCTTTTGTTTCTGAATACCCATTTAGTTCCAATAGCCCTCTTCCCATTTGGAAGGTCAACCAATGTCCAAACTTCTTGAAGTTTGAACTGAAGAAGCTCCTCTTGCATTGATTCTACCCATCCTTCTTCTGTTATAGCTTCTTCTATTCTCTTGGGCTCCTTTTGAGATAGAAAACAAGCAAACAAGCAATTTTGCAGATCTTTATGACTGTTTCTTTTGTGAAGAGATCTTGCAAAGAACCCATGTTCAGGAAAGGGTTCTGAATTCTTTACTCTGCTTCTTGTTTGAACTGGAGTATTCAAATTTCCAAGAATCTGTTCCTTGGGATGAATTTTGTGAATTCTGGTAGAGGTAATTGGACTTTCATTTATAACAGTGTCCAAATTAGTCAAATTAGCATTGAAGAATTCATCCAAGTCTTCATCATCAGTAGGAGTATCCATCTCAATCAAGTCAGGCATATTAGGATCATGTGGATACTCCTCATCATCATATAGTGGCTTTGGATAAGGTCCAAAGAAAGTACTATCATCAGTGCTTGTAGCCGGAATAGCACTTGAACTATCAGTGGGAGAAGATTGCTTGTCAGCATTTACAGATGGCCTATCAGCACTTACAGTAGGCTTAGCAGTGCTTGCAGACTGCTTTTTCTTCTTTTCAATTTCTTCTACCGACACTGAGTTATCTTTCACCAACTCATCTTTATCTTGATGATGATCAACTTTGCCTCCAGTATTAAGTATATCATCATCAGAGGGACCATGCTTGTGAATGATGGAAGGAACAGTACCAGTTTTCCACTTTTCAACCAAATAGAACTCTGTTGGAGAATCAGCTTCCTTAGAAGATTTATCTACTTCAGAATCCTTCTGTAAACCTGCATTAGCATTAGTGGATGTTCCTGCAATGATAGGCTCATAATTCATAGATTTGGTTAGCATATCAATGTTAAACAACCAGTCTGGTCCTTTGGTCTCAACACTAGGAGTCTTTTCACTGAATTGAACATGTAGGTTTTCTTCAACAATTCTAGTTCTCCTATTGTATACTCTAAAGGCTTTACTATTGGTGGAATAGCCTAAAAAGTATCCATCATCAGCTTTCTCTGAAAACTTGCCTAGGTAGTCTATGGTATTCAAAATTGTAACAGGACACCCAAAAGGTTTTAGGAATGCAATCATTGGCTTCCTACCATGTAACAGCTCATAGGGGGTCTTGTTATGAGGCTTCACTACCTTACTTCTGTTTTGCACATAACATGAAATTCCTACAGCTTCAGCCCAAAAGGTAGTTGGTAACTTAGACTCTGACAACATAGTCCTAGCAGCCTCAATTAGTGTTCTATTTTTCCTCTCAGCTACACCATTCTGTTGTGGTGTTCTAGCAACACTAAACTGTCTTTCAATACCTTTAGCTGCACAGAACTGATTCATCACATCATTCTTAAACTCAGTTCCATTATCACATCTGATTACTCTGACCTTATGACTTACTAGATTTTCTATCTTAGTAATGAAATTCTTAAGAATCTCACTAGTCTCACTTTTAGTAGCCAAAAAGTATACCCAAGAAAATCTACTATAATCATCAGTGATAACTAGGCAATACTGCTTATGGTTCAAGCTTCTAACAAAGGTTGGTCCAAATAAGTCCATATGAAGCATAAACAGTGGTTGTGTTATGGTGTTTACTGTTTTGGTCTTACAAGAAGCTCTATGTTGTTTTCCTTTTTGACAGGCCACACACAGTTCCTTACACTCAAAAACCTTTGAAGGTAACCCTCTCACTAAGTTTCCTTTTACCAGTTTATTGATTGTTTTGAAATTTAGATGACCTAGCCGTCTATGCCACAATATTGACTCATCAACAGATGCTTTAGCAAACAAACATAAGGACCTATTAGGAAGAACATTTTTAAGATCAAAACAGTATATATTTTCCTTCCTAGGTACCCTAAGTTGTATAAACTTCTCATCAGGCATCTTAAACTCAGGAGATAACACCACACACTCAGTTTCCCCAAAAAGGACCCAGTTTTTCTTATCACACATTTGAGAAACACTGAATAAATTGTACTTTAGTCCCTGTACCAAATAGACCTTCTCAAAGTCTAGCTTCCCTGTTCTGATTGTGCCTCTGCCAAGAATCTTTCCTCCCTTTGGATCATTGCCAAATGCCACATATCCTCCATCATAAGCTTCAAAATCTTCCAAATTGCTTCCATCCCAAGTCATGTGCCCAGAGCACCCACTATCAAATACTCCTTTATCTTTTAGCTCAGTTTGAAGATTGCCCTGCACATAAGATTTCAAAGATTAGTTCCTCTTTTGGACCCAAGTCAGTACTGACTTGGGTCTGCCCTGTGCATCAAAATATTCAAATTTTGTTAGGTCCATTGATGCACAGTTGACATATGGTAAAACCTTTGTCTTAGGCTTCCATTGCCAACTTGCTGAGGCCTTAACAGCATAAAAATGATTTCCAACCACTGTATCAGTTATCACCTTTGGAATTTTTAAAACTTCTTTTGAGTCAGTGGTGATTTGTGACTTATCAGTGGTTTGACTCTGCTTAGCCGTGTTTACATTTTGCTTAGCAGTGGTTGGAACCCATTTTTGTGAAGCAGTGACAATAGATTTTGTATTCCCATTCCTTATCAGCACTGCTTTTGGAATCATGTTACAGTTAGGATGAGGGTTTGATTTTCTTGAAAAGTTTTTATGATTTACCCTCCTCCATTGATTCCAAACTTGTGGTCTGTTTTTATTACAATTTCTCTGTAAATGTTCAAAACTACCACACACAAAACAAGCCTTATTAACACATTGAAACTCATCACCTAATCTATTAGAAATTAGGCCATTGAAGCTTCTCTGATTTCCCCTAGGTTTAAATTGTTTCATTTGTTCCCTAGGAATTTCCCTGTACTCTACAACATTCTTTATAACTTTAGCTCCAAATCTAGGTACAAGGTTGACTTGTTTAGAATCAACTTTCTTAACTGGCTCTATCTTTTCAGACTTAGTTGATTCAGTACTAACATCCTCAGAATCAGATTCCCATTCTTCAATGATGGGAGCACCAGATAATTTATCAGAACTTATCTTAGGTTGTTCAGTCTTATTTACTTCTTCAACAGGTTTATTAAAACTGAATTCACTACTAAAAGACAGTTCTTTAACTGGTGGTGCATGTTTCATTAAGGGGGGTGGTGGCATATCATTGTATCCTATACCAGTACCATCTCTAAGCAGTTTTTGGCCAATTGGTTTCTGTACAAGATCAGAAGCATATTGTAATTTAGCAACCCTAACAATATGTTTTTCTTTTTCCTCTAGGGCCTGAACTTTTATACTTTCGGCTTCTGCAAGTTTATCTTTAAGCATTTTAATCTCTCTGTTTTTAAGATCAATTTCCCCACCTAGTATATCTATCTTTTCAACATACTCAAATTCACACTTAATACAGAATTTTAGCCTCTCTTCCACACCCTCTAAACCAACTTTATATCCTAAGTTATCTAGAGTCAATCTATCTACTTCTTTTCTCAAACTCTCAGCGATAGCCTTTTGAGACTCTAAGCTATCAGCACATGACTTAAAAGAACAAGTAGATGTTTTAGAATCATTGGATACCTCAGAATCTGAACCAGAAGATGAAGCATAGGCCATTAGAGCAAAGTTATGCTCTTTAGAAGCTTCACTAGCAAGAAAAGCTGCATTTGGACCTTCTTCAATTTGATCACTCCAATCATAATCACCAAGTCCATCCTGAGCAACCAAAGCTGAAGTAGTAGCAGGCTCTTCTGTTGTCTTCTTAATACCTTCAAGTCTTTTAGGAGCTCGACATTCCCTAGCAAAATGACCTTTCTTCTTGCAGTTAAAACACTCCATCTTGCTTTTGTCGAATCCTGCTCTCCTTTGACCATCATACTTAACCTGTCTTCCAGTTCTCCTCAGAAACTTCCTTGCTTGAAGAGTCAACATTGCCATTTGCCATTGAAGATTAATCTCTTCAAGATCATCAGGATCAATTTCATCCAGATCTTGATTCAGCACAGTAACACTGGTAGTTAAATCAGCCAGAAAAGCACAGATTGCACCATCACTGACATTATCACTAACAGTGGTATTGTTTGCAATAGCCGTGGTTATACCATAAGCAGCAGTGGATGCATCTTGTGGGCTTTTGTTATTAGTGGAGACAAAAGCAATGTTCTGATTAGAAGAAGACGAATTAGAAAAGGTATTCTCAAACTCATAGACCTTCAAGTTATTGAAGAGATTGTCAAGAGTCATAGTAGGAAAGTCCGTCTTGTTTCTCCACACAATGGTATGAATAGCCCAATCAGATGATAAGCTCCTTATGAACTTCAAATTAATGTCTTCTTGAAGGAACTTGTAACCCACAGCCTTCAATTGACTGATGAGTTTTTGAAGCCTATTATATGTACCATCAATCTTTTCTCCACTTTGAGCAGTGAAGGTTTCAAACTGATGCTTAAGCATGTTCATTCTTGACTTCTTGGTGGCTTCATTACCAGCAAACCTTAATTCAAGAGCATCCAATAGTTCTTTAGCTGAATCATACTGATCAAAGTCTAATGCATACTCATTAGGTATTCCCATGGAGAGAATACTGTGAGCTTTTATCTCCATCTTCCTCTTAGCTTTATCAGGTTCACTGACAATAGTAATTTCCTTACCATCCTCACCCTTCTTGGGTAGAGAATCCCCCTTTTCAACAACATCCCATAGAGCATAATCAATCATGCGAATGTACTGCCTCATTCGCATCCTCCAGATTTGATATTCACCATGTTTGAGCATGGGAACCTTAGAAGCAGTCACCATATGAGTTTCTTCAGACATCTTAACTTCCTTAAGAACAAATTAACAGAATTCTTCTTGATAACAGTTTCTAGATCACAAGCTCTGATACCTCTTGTTGATCCCAGTTGAGCAAACGATCTAATATAGAAACTGACTTGAACAAAGAACTTATCAAGTATTACGCGGAATTTAACACTTGATCTTAAGAAGAAGAACAATTAACTTTCAACACCTCAATATTATTTATTAATACGAATACTCTTACAGTATTAGGGTTTTGCAACCTTGAAGTGAAAATGACTTTAGATATCTAACACACATATATCTAACCTAGCCTAGGACCTCCTTTTATAGATTAAGGAGTCCTATACAATATACAATACGTAACCTACAAGATAAATATCTTTTCCATATTTATCTGATACAATAAACTAACCGACACTATAGAACTAGCAGTGCTTACAATACTATCAGCAGTTACTTAATGCTACTAGCCGCGGTTATCTTCATCAGTGGTTACTCTTCTTCTGTCCGTGGTTATCTTCAAGCTTGTCCGCGGTTCCATCACTTAAAGTAATTCATCATACAAGGAACCTAAAACCCAACAGCCTTCACAACGTCCCTTAACCTTTTTCCGGTACAAAGCTAGATACTGAGTTCTTTCACACCAAGGCGAACCACACCTACACAACTTCGCCTACCCTTTATAAGGTACTAGGCTAAGTACCTAGTTCTTTCACTCCAAGGTGAACTACACCTTCACAATGTCGCCTACCCTTTATTAGGTACTAGGCTAAGCACCTAGTTCCATTGCAATGGAGGAACTACTACCACACTACACCAACGACTAATCCCAAAGGAGATCTACTCCTTTACAACATCATCAAGGACATCAATATCCTTGGATATAGTACTAATTTATCTTATACATCGAAACACACCATATCGAATGTATATCAAAGACACCTTTCACTAATGCCTTTTATCTAGATCTTCAAGACACCATTCACTAATGTCTTGTGTCTTGACTTCTAAGCACCTTTCACTAATGCTTCTAGTCTTGACTTCTAAGCACCTATCACAAGTGCTTATGACATGGACGATAGATATCCTTCACTAATATATTCGTCTTGATACTTGAGACATCTTTCGCTAATGTCTTCAACACTTCTTAGAAAAGAAAGGAATCATCAACAAGAAGACTTTAGTAGCCTTGATGATGAGGAAGCATGGCAACTCATGGACTTGAGCTTGCTTAACTTCAAAGGTGGTGATCTTGCCTTTAAGAGGAACCTAGAAGATCACACAAAAACAAAACTACAAACATAGATCTCTTGGATCTAAGGTTAGTGAGATTTTAACTCATGAGAGAAAGTGTGTTAGAAAGGGGTGAGAAATAATAAAAAATGGCTCACTATTTATAGAGGAAAAACTCTACTGTTCCCCGGATCCCACGGATCCTTCCTACAAGGGATCCGTCTAGCGTATTGCTAGGGGATCCGTGGGACGCTCCCTTTTACCCATGGGTATTTTGGTTATGGGTCATGGGTCATGGGTTGAACCATGGATCTTTAGCTAGATACAATGTATCTTTTGAGTGCAATGCACTTAGTCACTTGGGTATGGGTTGATCCATGGGTTATGGATATTATCCATGTATGATATAAGCATGATGTCATGAAAGGGGTTATGGGTCAAGATCCATGGGTTATGGGCTTTGGGTTGTACCCAACTACATTCAAATGTATTTGCCCAATGGGTTGTGATACTTAAGTTTCTACCCATTTATATTACACAATATACTACATACTAGTTATGTGTATAATTTACCCAACTATGTAAACACTAGTTGTTGTACATATGTAATATAAAATCATAAAATCACTGATACTTGTTTTAGTGTTTTATGTGAAAATGTGAATATGTTAGAAACTATTAGTTCAAACCATTTACGTATTTTATTTGTTTCGTTAAAATGATTTTACGTTTGTTATCGACAAAACATTAGAAGATCGTAAAATATAAATAAACGTTTTTACGGCTTATTTGTATTAACAATCTCCCCCTTTTTGTTGATGACAAAACATAGACTTATTTTAAGGAAAAGCTAAAATTCGTAAAAGTTTGAATTTGTAGTTTTTACTTTCTTCTCCCCCTTTTTGTCGAAACAAAAAGAGCTTCGAAAGAAAGCAACACATTGTTTTTAAGAAAAACGTGTGAAAAATAGAAAAGAAATAAAAATAAATAGCAAGTAACGGGAAAGGATCTCGTCTTTGCTCCCCCTTTGACGAGTCCATCCCTACGTAAGGGCGTCAAGAAAGTAGTTCTAATCTAGTTCACTTGCAACTAACTTTTGCAAAAGATTGCGGGTGTGCTCCCCCTAGATGATTGCAATTTTGCAACGGGAAGTCATGAAATATAAATCTAAGATTGCAAGCAATTTTGCAATGTATTGTTTTGACACCAAGCTCCCCCTAGCTTTAGGGTGTCAAATTCTTCATGTGTTAATTGAATGACTACAAAACAAATGTTAGAAAACAAGTATAATTCACAATTTCCTGCAAATGTGGTCCAAGTTAGTAGGAAAATAGTTTCCTGTCTCACGGATCCCACGGTTCCAACCTAGTAGGGATCCGTCTAGGCCAACTAAAGGGATCCGTCTGGCTGATGAATAAAATCAGCAAATGGTGGTATAACAAGAAATGTTAATACCAAAGTGAGATATGGATTATATAATATACTCATATACTCAGAAATATAGCAAGTAGCATGTAATTTCACTTAATAAAACAAGAGTTATGATATACATGACTCTAAAAATAAGAAAATAGACAATACATGACTAGGAATTTCTAGACCAACTAACGCTTGATGCTAGGACACCACTAAAATCTTCTAGCTCAAGTTTTGTTTAGGTTTAATCTCGTCGAAACGTACGAGGAGATGATAGATCATGAAACGCTGGTCTTCTCGTACTTCATGTATCAAACTTTCAACATGTTGACAATGATAGCAATCTTTGTCATGGCTAGGTAGTGGTGGTGGAAGAAATGAAGTAGCTTGATGCGAAAGATCAAGTGAAGCGGCTTGTGGAGCTTCAAAAGACGGAGGAATTGGTGGAGGCGCATTTGAGAATGGCTCGACCAAGAATGATGATGGTGATAGAGAAGTGTCAACTTCCATATGGTCGGGTGGTTGACTTTGATGATTTCTCATAATCCAAATAGGATTATATGATGGAAATGGCGAAAAGGAAGCCGGAGCTAGTGTTGACTCAACACTTTGATTTTGTGTTACTATTCCTCCTAATGAAGAGAGTGTTGTCGGCGGAAGCGGATGAGACGGCCTAGGAGGCAAGTCCTCTAAATTGTAAAGGTGTGGTGATGATAGTGGAGATGTAAAATAGATAGCTCTAGGAACCAATGGTGATGGTTTAGTGGAGATGATATTGTTTGGCCTAGAAGGTATGGTGGTGTTTGGCATAGGTAGTTTTGTGGGTACTATTCTTTTAGGAATAGGTTTGATTGGTTGAGAATGAATCCTAACATTTGTTGGCTTGACAGGAGATGATTCGTTTGAAGAGATTTCGTGTACAACACGAGCCTTTTTCTTGGGTGGTTATTTGGTGGATAAGTTGCTACTTGGGGGTTTTCTCATGATGAGATGATTCAAGGAGGTTTGTGAATGTTTAAGTGCTGAAGGTTAGGAATGAAGATGATGACTAAGGAGGTCCTAACAATGTGATTTATAAAGCAAGAGATTTGGCAAGTGCATTCAAGCCTTAAGCCATTAAGATTCATTTGAATGTGATGATTAACATGCACAAGAGTCAACTACAGAGGTTGTGCTGATCTAGGAACTCATTTAAGATGAGATGGAGTGTTCAAATTGGAAAGATGAGCTTGAAATTATTGTTGTAGCTAGATTTGACATAGACTGTCATCCGGATCCCACGGTTCCCTCCTCAGAGGGATCCGTCTAGGCTAATCCTAGGGATCTGGCTCTCAGCAGCTATGAAAGAGTGGAAATGATGTTTCTAAGATCTAAGATCTATATCATCTTGAGTGTTTCAGTCCTCCTAAATGTCTTAAATGAAAGGGTCTTCAAGTACTTGAAGGTAATGAGTGATGTAGCTAATGATTGTCTTTTATGGAAGGATTTGGAACTTTCCTAAGTACCAATGGATGAGCAAGTTTGACACTAAATATGAGAGTGTCAATTGAAGCTAAATGATCCTAGAGATCAGGTTGTGACTTAGAATTGTGTTTTGGAAAATATCCTAAAGGCTTTGAGATGGGAAGACTAGAATTTGATCAACTTTGACCAATTTTGATGTGAGGATGATTATGACCATAATTGAGAGATTTCCAAAGTTTAGATATGAGGGATCATGTGACACATGATGTGTGAGTTTTGAGAGCGGAAGATTAATGGATTAAAGCGAAACAATAGATCTACAAACTTCTTTGAGTGTGATCTAGGTGAGTTATGTGTGAGTAGGAAGGATCTACCTATCTTGATAAGGACTTAATTTGCCTTAAGACACTATGTGTTAGCTTAGTGTGAAGTGTTCTAAGGATATGTTTGAAGTACAATGCTTGCAATTGCATTTTCTGTTTGCCGGATCCCACGGTTCCCTAAAGATAGGGATCTGTCTAGTACAACATTTGGGATCCGTCCATCTGCTAAGCAGAACCTTTACTAAAAGTATGCAATGATCTTGACAATGCATTATATTCCAAGATTAGTTAAAAGGGGTTCTAACACTTAGATATCAAATGTAAGATGTTTTATTTCATGAAGGAAATAGGATTACATTGATAAAGCACGAGTAGAATAGAATTGATCCTATTTGAAATACTACTAAGTTCCTTGAGTGTTTTCGCTAGATGGATCATCAAACGGTTGATGAGTGTTGGCGGATTCAGGAATGAAGAACGTCTTCATGAGGGAAATGTTCAGCGGTTCCATCATCTTATTCACAAGTACGTGCAACGGACATTGAAATTGAGGATGAAAGTGGATTACATTATGATAGAGGCGCGTCAAGAACATTCCATATGGAATGAGTTTATTCTTGGAGCCTTGAAGGTTTACAATTCGCCTTGCAAAGAAGTAGGTGAGATTGTATGGTTGTTGTGTTAGCACACAATACATTATGTGAGCACAACAGGCGGGAATGATTTCTCGATTTCCCCTAAGACTCCAAACATTTTCACGTAGAATGAGTGCAAGGGGTTTGTACTCTTCTCGGATGTCTCGTGTGAAGATAATGTTTGGATCGGAGTAATATGGTCGAGGTTTGCATATTATGCGATTTAAATCTTCCAGAGAGGGTATGTGTGAACAATATGGACTATTTTCTTCACGAAAGTTGAAGAGAGAATCAAGAGACCAATCTTCAGTGAAGGCACATTGTCCATGATTTGGAATCCGGAGGATGTGAGCAAAAGGCCCAAGGGTTAGAGTAAACTTTTGGTTTTTGATATAAAACCAAAGAGATAGAGAGCGATCCTCGTTACGAACGAGTTCAACTTGACGGAAGAATTCCATTATGAACCTTAGACATATCTTCTCGTTGATTTCAAGAAGACATCTAGTCCTATGGCTCGGAAGGAGGTATTGATTCCTTCTTCGAATTGTAGAGAGGTGTCTACAATACGTCCTTCATGGAAGTGATGATTTTCGAGATTATTGAACCCACAGACATGATTGCCAGGTGTGTTGGGTTCAAGGGAGATGTTCGGAGTGTAGACGCTAGTGAGTGAAAAGTCAAACTCATATTCATGCGTCATAGTTGAACCTATAGAAATGATAAGTTAAAAAAGAGATGTTTGTGGTCAATCTATGATTATCTAACGTTTTTATTAGATTTTTATTAACAATGGTTTTTAACACGAAAGACACTTAACTTACTTATGGTTTTGACATATTAGTGGAGTATTACTTTTAGAAGAAAAGTGGTTTTTAATTTGCATGAAAACTGTTTTCCAGTAGGACGGATCCCACGGTTCCTTTTCAAAAGGGATCCGGCTAGTATATCTTCCGGGATCCGTGGATCTGTGGTAACAGAAACAGATTTGATAAAAACATAGGTTTTACAGTTTTTATACCACGAAATATGTTTTATCCTACATTTTCTTTTAGCATGCATACATGACTTCTAATGTATCACGAAAGAATATAAAACATATAAATCAAAAGAAATGACAAACACATTATGACAATAATAACCTAGATAAACTAGATTATTAATAATATTGCATTTCAGTACTAAGGATGATACAAAGGATTGGGTATATGACCCCAATATAGATTAACAATACAAAGTACATGTCTCCGTATGTGAACTTCATCATAGGGAACACAAGTGCGACGAGTGCTAGGGCGATGAGCACGAGTGCGATGTAAACCATGTTGATGACGGATCTTCTTGGTTTTGGTTGAGATGGAATGAGGAGGAAGATGAAGTTTTTGAAAGAGAGGAAGTTTTTGAAATTGGAAGATTTGAAAAAGTGAGGGTTTGATAGAATGGTCGACGGTGGGAGTATTTATGGGGAAGGAGGAATTTTGATATTTGTGTTTTGTTTTATTATTAGAAGATATGATTTTTGGATTAAGTGCGACAAAACACAAGTTTTATAAACCATGATTTTTAGACGGAGGAGTGACGCGTATGTGAGAAAAAGCTTCCTAATGAAGCTACATGTAAGACATGTGTAAACACGAAATTTACTCAAATAAATGCCTAACAAATAACACTTATTTATTAAACTAATATCATTTAGATATAAGTGGAAAGTCATACCTCGAATGCACTTAGTAATGTCTTTACAAATGACACATAGACAATTCCGGCTCCTTTGCGTTTAAGATACCTTCTTAAGGAAGATATTCTTGTTACCAAGCGATTCCTACAGCTTGGTAGGTATGAGCTTTGACTAATCAACATGACAAGGAAGATTAGTGCTATTAAATGAAAGAGTAAATAAGAAACATGTTGTTTATCCAATCAACATCCAAACATATAGTTTTAAAAGACATGGTGTTTGTTTTTATGAAAAACCTTCTTTGTAGTTTTCAATTAACCATGGATCGTATCAAGTTTTAAAGTACAATATACTTCAAGAAACTTGGTAACGAAGCTCTGATACCAATTGTAGAAAACTAGAAGGGGGGGGGGGTTGAATAGTTTTACCAATTTAAAACTTCCTTTTAAATATTTAGATCGACTTATGTCAATCTATTTAGTTGTGTGTGTTGGATGTTGATAAACAAGCATATAAAGATATGTAATGAAAAGATAAGAGTAAAAAGCACAAAACCACAACGCGAGTATTTATAGTGGTTCGGCTACAAGGACACCTTCCTTGCCCTACTCCACTCCCCGAGTCACCTACTCGAGAGTTCGTAAACACTACACCAATCTCCTTATGGCGGAGAAGCCTTCACAACGTCGCTTAACCTTTTTCCGGTACAAAGCTAGATACCGAGTTTTTTCATACCAAGGCGAACCACACCTACACAACTTCGCCTACCCTTTATAAGATACTAGGCTAAGTACCTAGTTCTTTCACTCCAAGGTGAACTACACCTTCACAACGTCGCCTACCCTTTATTAGGTACTAGGCTAAGCACCTAGTTCCATTGCAATGGAGGAACTACTACCACACTACACCAACGACTAATCCCAAAGGAGATCTACTCCTTTACAACATCATCAAGGACATCAATATCCTTGGATCTAGTACTAATCTATCTTATACATCGAAACACACCATATCGAATGTATATCAAAGACACCTTTCACTAATGCCTTTTATCTAGATCTTTAAGACACCCTTCACTAATGTCTTGTGTCTTGACTTCTAAGCACCTTTTACTAATGCTTCTAGTCTTGACTTCTAAGCACCTATCACAAGTGCTTATGACATGGACGATATATATCCTTCACTAATATATTCGTCTTGATACTTGAGACATCTTTCGCTAATGTCTTCAACACTTCTTAGAAAAGAAAGGAATCATCAACAAGAAGACTTTAGTAGCCTTGATGATGAGGAAGCATGGCAACTCATGGACTTGAGCTTGCTCAACTTCAAAGGTGGTGATCTTGCCTTTAAGAGGAACCTAGAAGATCACACAAAAACAAAACTACAAACATAGATCTCTTGGATCTAAGGTTAGTGAGATTTTAACTCATGAGAGAAAGTGTGTTAGAAAAGGGTGAGAAATAATGAAGAAATGGCTCACTATTTATAGAGGAAAAACTCTACTGTTCCCCGGATCCCACGGATCCTTCCCACAAGGGATCCGTCTAGCGTATTGCTAGGGATCCGTGGGACGCTCCCTTTTACCCATGGGTATTTTGGTTATGGGTCATGGGTCATGGGTTGAACCATGGATCTTTAGCTAGATACAATGTATCTTTTGAGTGCAATGCACTTAGTCACTTAGGTATGCGTTGATCCATGGGTTATGGATATTATCCATGTATGATATAAGCATGATGTCATGCAAGGGGTTATGGGTCAAGATCCATGGGTTATGGGCTTTGGGTTGTACCCAACTACATTCAAATGTATTTGCCCAATGGGTTGTGATACTTAAGATTCTACCCATTTATATTACCCAATATACTACATACTAGTTATGTGTATAATTTACCCAACTATGTAAATACTAGTTGTTGTACATATGTAATATAAAATCATAAAATCATTTATACTTGTTTTAGTGTTTTATGTGAAAATGTGAATATGTTAGAAACTATTAGTTCAAACCATTTACGTATTTTATTTGTTTCGTTAAAATGATTTTACATTTGTTATCGACAAAACATTAGAAGATCGTAAAATATAAATAAACGTTTTTACAAAAATTCAGAAATGAAAAAAGTAAAAAATAAATAAATAAAAAAATCCACAACTAAACACAAATGTACTTTTCAACAATTTTCATGGTATTTTTTCAGTGTTACAAAAACAGGCTTACAAGGTCGGTTAATAGTCGCTACTTGGCCACCAACCTTTCCAATTTATGTAAATCGGTTAACTATGGTCAATGGCGGTCAACGACTGTCAACGGTGGTCAAACTTGCTAGAAATATGCAAATCTTGCCGTAAATACCCAAAACTAATCGTAAACTAGTTTTAATCATTTATAGTCACTGTTTATATATATTACAAGAAGTTCAATAAGGAAAATCTTGCTGGAAATATCTAAAACCCCCCGGAAATACTAAAAACTTGCCGAAAATAACAATCCGACTATTGATTTACGATTTTTGCAACCTTGTATTTTTCCTCACACCTTTCACTTTTCTTTAAAAAAGCCATCTAAACACATTTTTGTTTGTAAGAAAATCAACATTTCCCATTTTTCCCGCCCAAATCAAGAAGCTGCTAAGAAAAAGACAAAACAATAGAGGAGCAACTTGTAAATAACAAAAAAGGTGAGGGACTTAAATGATTTATATCATAAAAAATTACTGTACCAATTTCTTACATAAAGTTGTACCACAATTTTCAGACAACATAAAAATCTAACCCAAAATTTTTTCTTGCATCTTGAAAACGTTTAATTTCAGGTAAAAATATTTCCTGGTATTTTGTTTCTGTTTACTACGAGTACTTTTGTTTGTCATTAGTTTGATTTCTTTTGTTTACTGCGAGTATTTTTTTTTTTCAAAATACTTTTGAGGGTTTTAGTTGTGTTTGATAGAGTAAGTTACATTTGATAAATTGTAGTGTATGGGAATGTTTGGTAAGGAGCTTAAGAGCGTTTAGTACTTAGTGTTTAGATTTGAAAGGTGGTTTGGCAAAACCAATAGAGGTGACCCAGTGGTAAGGGCTTAGCTTCTCGGGGCGAAAGTGCCTAGAGGTCGGGTTCGGGGAAAATTAATCCCCCATTGGCGACGGAGGTTCACCGACTCCGGGCTATCCAAAAGGGTAGTCGCCCTCCTATTAGCCAGCTCGCAATGTTGAGTCGGAAAACATCCCAAAAAAAGGTGGTTTGGCAAAGAGCTATTTTAGTGTTTTGTTTTTTTCTTCTAAAAATGCTACCCGAAGAAGCGTTTAGCTTTTATGCTATTTTACACTTTATTATCTACGTTACCAAACACTTTTACAAATAAACTGCTAAGAAGTAGTGTTCGTAAAATAATATATGGATGTTACATTTTAGTCTTTATGGTTGTTTGTTTCAGCTTATGCAGTGGGCTTATGAGCTTATTGAAAGTTTGAAATGCCAATAAGCTCACTTTTTTGGGCTTGCGAGCTTATTGGCTTTTCCAACTTGTAATAAGCGCATAAGACCACTACATAAGCCGAAACAAACACCCCCTTTGGAATACAGTTTTGTGAGTAGTCTGTTTTTCAGTCTCTTGAGGTTCCGCTTTTGTGATTGTTGTTACAGTAAAGTTAAAATATATATAATTTGTTAGGGTTGTGTCTCGGTTTTGTTTCTTTGGTATGTAGTAATATATGATGGCTTTTTTCCGGAAAGGAATGTATAATTTGCAGTATTGTTTGTAATAATTTTGATGTTATGTCTGAAAAACTATTGAATGTAAAAAAAAAAAATTGGATTATTTTTTGCTAAATGGAGGTTTTCTGATTGATCGTAAATTGCAAACCCCTTAATATAAGGCATTTGGGAATCTCGAATGGTTCAAGATTCAGCAGTCCAATACCGGAAACTAGTGATCACAGGGTTCTGAATTCAAAAGCTCGAGATGTATAGGGTCCACTTAGGTGGTTTTGTTCTCTTTTAGACTTTTAGCCATTTTTCAGTCATTGGTTAGTTTTTTGTTTCAACTTATTTATAGCTAACCTTGTTTGTTTGTTCTTTGATCTTAGATGGCGTCCTTCCTTATGAAACGCGTTGCTTCTAATCTCTTGAGGGTCAGATCAGTCGCCTCATCTTCTCGTTTATTTAGCACCAAGGGTTACGAGTTTGTTCAACATGACACTAAGGATGAATGCATCCTAAAGTGTGATGGCAGCCTTGGGTCTTCTGCTGCCCGTGGTGTAGTCAATGGTGCGTATATTTGATTCCCAGAATTTGATAAACAACAAATATTTCATTCACACTTGTTTATTTATAATCAAATCGTTAACGTTTTTTTATTTTATGATTTCAGAAGCGTTTACTCCTCATGCCTCACCAACTGAAAATTTGGCTCGTCTGTTAAACTTTTCGGATTTGCGCATTGAATACGTACATGGAACCCACGTGTTCCCTAGGTGGAGTGTGGTGGAGGATGACAAAGCCCTCTATATACTCCGGGACATGACTGCAAAAGACATAGAAGATGTCAGGGAATCTGCTAAGGAGTTTATGTCCGGAAACCATGAGGAGAACTTTGATGTACCTGTTCCAGTTTCAATTTCAGAGGAGGAGTATATTTCTGGAAACCACGAGGAAAACTTTAGTCTACCTGTTTCTGTTTCAGTTTCAGAGGAGGAGTATATTTCTGGAAACGTCAAGGAAATTTTTAAGCAATATGATCCAAAGAGGAATGCGTTCCCTATTATCGATATTATGAGGGGAGATGAATATGCACCTACTGGCGAGTATTACTATCATGTGATGAAGGATGATAAAGAAGTCAAACAATTTGTGGAATCATTTAATGGTATAACTATAACCTGTTTATATATAACAAATTGTTTCAAGGAAAACTTTAAGTGGATTAATTTTTTTTACTCTTTACCTGAACAGGATCACCGGATACTGTTAATGGTAATATCAGTGCTTCGATAAAAATGTATGCCGTACCACACAAACCACAAGCACTTTATATTCTTGTAGTATTAGGGAACTCGCAGACTCGCAACCCTTATGGAGGTTATGCCATGGAGATATTTCTAGATAACAGTCTCTACAGTGTCTATGATATGAAGTCGGATTTTACGGGTTTTAATAGGAGGCTATTTATTCCAAAGAAAAAAATGGAGGGGACTAAAACTATTGGAGGAAATTTGATATTTTATTGCGAGAAGAAGTTTTTCAAACCAACCCCATGGCGGCCTACATAGGATCACGCCTCCTGCATGGTTTGTAATGATGTTTTCTGGATTCTCCAAATCTCGTAGTTTACATTATATCGTTGTTTATTTTACTTGGCCTATGGGTTTTTGTTGTTGATTAGTTGGCTACATGGTTCTTAATGTTGTAAGGCTGGCTGTTCAGTTATGACTCTCGTAACTTTTAGGCCTTTTCGGTCGTGCATAACATATTTCTGTCTTTTCGAAATGCACCCATATCACAAGCCCATATTCCATACAAGTTATTCCATTCTTGTTTGAGTTTGATTATGTATTAGAACTTTAGAAGTCGGTCGTGTACGTGTTATTTATGTGACCTCGAACTTGATTAAAATCGACTCAACAACCTGACTGCCTATTGACGAGCTTGGTTCAGGATATATCCGAGCTCAATTTAAAATCTCGAATATCTCGACAATGTTCATAAGAAACCAGGCTTTAAGAGATTAACCTCATTAGAAAAAACGAGATGTCCAAAACGGGTGTGTCAAATCATAACGGGTAAGTTTTGTTACAACTGATACATGTTGGTCCGGCTGTCCGGGTTGACCCAAAACACTTAATGTCCCAAATTTTTGCATCTTTTAGAGTAATAAAATTATTCAGGAGATTTTATCATTGAAATATACTTTGAGAGATCTTTTTGACCCATTTCTATATTAAGAAACTTTCATTTAACATGTGTGGCTTCACACTAATGATACATAACCCGAATAGGACCTTTTATATTGGTCGAAACCTCCATCTTCGTAACAAAATGGACCCATCTAAGTAAGGCGTGTCTTTAAATACTAATAAACTGGCAGCATCATCGCAGCAGAAAAAAGGGAATTCGTCTAGTAAATTTCCATGATCGGTTCCTTTGATGAAACCTCTATAAACTCACATAGTGTGTGAATTCCATAACAACAAGAGACCTCTTGGTGAGGCCCAAACATACGGGTTGACCAACGGGTCAAAAGTCAAATTAGGTAAGTTTTTGATATAGGCCCAAACATATAAGATGTTTCACAGCTTCCTTTGGGTAAATTGCATATCCGTTTATTTCTTAAAGTTAAAGAGATTTACCTGTTCATATCCGTTTTCATGACATAAGTAAATATGGACATCTAGCCGAAACAGTTACCATAATAATGCCTTTTTGATATCGAGATAGCTTGACAAATAGTTAATGACAAACCGCTACAACATGTAAAACCTTTTATTTGACAAACTATAACGATAAGTAGGCGCCATAAATGACATTGCATAGTTATAAGCTGTTCCAAATAAACCAAACACAACATGAGTTAACTTTGAGTCTTAAAAAGATAACACGAAGGAGTCATTGTAAAAGTTTCTAAAGCTAAGGGGCCAGCTGTAAGCAATTAGAAAGATAAGGGGCTGCACTAGCTATTCATCTTTTGTATAAAGCAAAAAGGTTTTAAGGTTTTCTTATACAAACAAAAAAGTCCAACCAACTTTTGAGAGACAAAAACTTTAGGTACACATTTAATCTTAGGTAAGTTTTCTTTAGTTTGTCAGTTTATGTTTTTATCTGTTTAGTAAATTTGTATGTTATTTGTAATTTTGTTGGCAAAAAGATTTGAGTATTTATGCATCATTTGGTACCAATTTTAGTTACTTTAAGTTTAGGAATAATGCCAAATGGCCTAGTGGTAAGTTGGCTCAACTAAAGTTCAAACCTCGCTAGGTACACATTTTGGGTGGCCAAGAAAGGGTTCTAAATGGTCAAGGGGAATATGGGATACCTTGGTTAGGTCATGTACATCCTCCGGGATAATGTGAGTAGGGAAAACCTCATCCATGTACCCTTGCGTCTTTGTATCTTGAATAAGGCGGTCCAGAATCGAGAACAGTAAATCTTGGATGAAAATCTTGAAATTTTAGAAAAGGCGAATATTCGCACACCTATGTACACTACCTAATATCTCACAAATGTGTAAGACGATATTTGAACCCACAACCTTTTGGTCAATGTGCTACTTACATACTGCTAGGCCAAAGGCCCGTTGGTGAGAATCTTGAATTTTTAACAAAGGGTTTGGCAAGATCTGGTGTTCACTCTTTTGAGGTTCTATTTTTCTGTTTTGTTGATTTTATTTCTGAAAATTCATGAATCTTGACTAGGCATTCATGACTCTTGAATCTCGAATTGTTCGTGATTCAGGGGTCTCAAACCGGAAACTAGTGTTCATAATCATGGGGTTGGAAAACGCAAAAGTTGAGGTTTATATGGTCCATTTCCGCGACTTTAAAACTTTTAGTCTCTTATTATATGATTTTGGTCTCTTTTTTGTGCGGCTATTTTCAGTTATTTGTTACAGTAGTTTTTAATTTAGACTTGTTTTTGAAAGTTTGAAATGCCAATAAGCTCACTATTTTGGGCTTGCGAGCTTAATTACTGGCTTTTCCAACTTTTAATAAGCACATAAGACCACTACATAAGCCTAAACAAACGTGAGTAGTCTCTTTTTCAGTCTCTTGAGGTTCCGTTTTTATGATTGTTGTTATAGCAAAGTCAAAATATAGAATTTGTTATGGTTATGTCTCGGTTTGTGTCTTTGGTATGTAATATATGATGGCTTTTTCGGAAAGGAATGAATAATTTGCAGTATTGTTTGTAATATTTTTTATGTTATGTCTGAAAAACTATTGAATGTAAAAAAAAAATTGGATTATTTTTTGCTAAATGGAGGTTTTCTGATTTCTTAAATTGCAAACCCCTTAATATAAGGCATTCCGGGATCTCGAATGGTTCGAGATTCAGCAGTCCAATACCGGAAACTAGTGATCAAAGGGTTCGAAATGCAAAAGCTCGAGATGTATAGGGTCCACTTAGGTGGTTTTGTTCTCTTTTAGACTTTTAGCCCTTTTTCAGTCATCGGTTAGTTTTTGTTTCAACTGTATTTATAGCTGACCTTGTACTTGTTCTTTGATCTTAGATGGCATCCTTCCTTGTGAAACGCGTTGCTTCTAATCTCTTGAGGGTCAGATCAGTCGCCTCATCTTCTCGTTTCTTTAGCTGCACGGGTTACCAGTATGTTCAGCATGACTCTAAGGGCGCATGCATCTTGAAGTATGATGATAAAAATGGGTCCTCTTTAGTCCGTGGTGTAGTCAATGGTGAGTATAATTGATGGCTACTAAAAGTCATTGTTTAATATAATCAAAATCGTTAACATTTTTTTGTCTTATGTTTTCAGACGCGTTTTGTCCTCATGTCTCACCAACTGAAAATTTAGCTCGTCTATTAAACTACGCGGATTGGCGCGTCAAATACATACATGGAACGTCCCACCACAGGTGGAGTGTGGTGGAGGACGACAAAGCCCTCTGCATATCACGAGACATGAGTCAAAGATACTACAATCAAGATGTTAAGTCTATGTCCGACATAGACGAGAAAAATGTTAAGGAATCTGCTCCAAACAAGGAGTCTATGACTGTAATAGACGAGGAAAATGTTGAGGAATCTGTTCCAATTCCAAAGGAGGAGGTTGTGTCGGGAACCCATGAGACTGATTTTAAGGAATCTGTTCCAACGAGGAATGTGTTTCCTGTTATCGATATTATGAGGGGAAATGAATATACACCCGACGAGTATTACTATCATGTGATGAAGGATGTTAATGAAGTAAACCAGTTTATTGAATCACTTCATGGTATAAGCGAACCCCTTTTATATATACTAACACGTAGTCATCTTTTAACGACTCGTATGTACAAAATAACTAAAGCGGTTTTTATATAGCTTTTATAATCATTTGAGTTACTCTTTGCGTGAACAGGAGAAGCAATGGGCACTGTCAATCGTATTGTCAAGGGTAAGCTAAAAACGTATGGCGTAGTAGAAGATGATCCTCAAGCACTTTACATCTTCATAGTCTTTGGGGACCCGGAGACTCGTGGCCCTTATGGAGGTTACGCTGTTGAAATATTTCTTGATGAGAGTTTCTACGATATCTATGGAATCCAGCCGGATTTCACAGGTGATAATACGAAGATAGTCATACCAAAGAAGAAGTCGATGGGGATTGAAACTATTGGAGGAAATATAATCTTTTTTTGCGAGAAAAAGTTCTATAAACCGACCCTGTGGCGGCCTACATAGGATCATGTCTCCTACTGCATAGTTTCCATTGATGTTTTAAATTTGAATGTCATTATAAGTTTATGTTGATGTTTGTCGACTCTGCTATATTGGAAAAGGGCGCGTATAATATACTTATGTCTTTTCGCAAATGCACCCGAGTCACAAGCTGTTCTTTGACAAATGAATCATGTTTGATAAGTGTTATCGTTCATGCGTAAACGTGTTCCTGACTAGTTATTCCATTCTTGTTTGAGTCTGTGCGTGTCAAATAAGGTAATTTATAAAAACAAATTTGGTTTCTTCACGTTACGAATTTAATTATACTTCTTTTTTAGAACGGCACCACACTTGAAATCCTACCCTCGAGTTAAACAATCCAAACGAGCAGGCTCTGGGATCTGAACCACTCGGAGAGACCCGCGAAGGGAAACTCCTAGAACTCACGGCTTCGCACCAGAGAAAAATCTGGATTTTCTTTGTCTCTTGCGAGACTCGAACCCGAGCTCCAGAAGGAACTCAGTGGCTAACTGAGCTAAGTCAGTTGGTTGGATTATACTTTGGGAGACACTTTCGACCCATTTGACCCGTTTTCTTATTAAGTAAAGTTTTTAGTTTTATTTTTATGTTTTTACCGTTGTGACTTCTTAGAGGTAGAACATAATTAACCTGAATAGGTCCTTTCTTATTGAAGAATCACGAGGCTTCATGCCTTCATATATGACATTACATAATTGTGATATTTTTCAAAAATCACTAAGGGGCAAACTGTAAGTAATTACGAAAGATAAGGGGCTGTATTGTTTATGAAGTGTTTTGTCTTTTTGTTAATAGTGTGTGATTTGGGCGGGAGAAAATGGGAAATTCAAAAGCTCTGAATAATAGTACTCCGTAATAATGTTTTGTTTGGGAACACGCATCTTTTCTTACACATTGTACCACTTTGTTTTGTTTCCTTAAACATGTACATCAGTCAAGTCATCTTTGATTTGAAACATCATACAAAGTGCAAATTTACTGCAATGGAAAAAAGTGTTGCCAAAACTATTTTTTTGAACTTTTATCAATAAAATACTTTAATTTTATGAATAATGCATTTGCTCAAGTTATTCCTCATTCCTCAAGTGACTTCTTCAAAATTATTGTCCGTATTTTCTTTTCATGATTTTTCAAAATAATTGTCTACTTTTCTTTTTTTCCTTCTAAGTAAAAACTAAAGAATATTGTAAGGGAATATTCTATTTGAGTGGTTGAAAATTAAAGTGGTCACACTTTTATTAAACTATGTGATTTTTGTCTCCTGATAGTAATTTTGAGACAGAGGGAGTATTACTCTAAGGTCAATGCTAATGGGATGGGTTGCACCCCAACCAACCGACCCCTCAAACCGAGTCTCACCCCAACCTTTTTCAATCTTTCGGTTGGCTATCCAACCGAAACTTTCACTTTGTTTGTGTGTGTTTTTTTTATTTAATTTGTTTTTGTTGGATATGTTTTTTATTGCGGTTGCGGTCGTTTTACTATTTGTTTATGGTTGGGATTAGTCTTGAAGAGAGAATATGATGTGGTAGGGGGTGATTTTACAATATTTATGATTCTCTCAAGTTGTTTTTACAACTTAAGTGAAGTTGGATGTGTGTGAGCCGATCCAATGACACAAATCAAAAGAAGTTTTTTTTTTTTTTTTTTTTTTTTTTTTTTTTTTTTTTTTTTTTAACCACTGGATTTGATCCATTTGCTCAATCAAAAAAAGTTCTTTTGATTTGAGCCGTTAAATTAAATTCAATAGCTCACATCCCCTTAACTTGACTCAAGTTATAAAAATAACTTGAGAAAATCTTTCTCTATCAATAAGACTCAATATTTGACTATTTGTACTATAAACACCTTGTTACAACAATATCTAATGCTTTGCTTTAATTATGAACTTATTAATATATTTGGTGAAATCAACTATTTGTTTTCTTATGATAATATAACTTTGAGTAAAACAATATTGAGGGCAAAATTGGCATTCGTATGGTAACTCGTAAAAGTTGTGGCTTGTTGTCCATGTGTTACTTAGAGCATTAGGTGTCCTCACAATAAATATACGCGCCGGTTGGGCAATGATATGACAAAGTCTTTGGAGGACACCAAAAGCTCTTTCGATATTTTTTGAGCACTTTCTTATTTCGCTTTGAATGCGACATATTTTGGGTTACTTGCAACCGTAAATGATTTGACAAAAGATGCCCACTCTGGGTAATTTCGTCATCTAGATAATACCCACGGTTAAATTTAAGCCCGTATACTTCAAACGGAACCTCAGGGGCGATGTCATCAAGCAGGTCATCGAATAACGGATAATTATTTAAAATGGTAAGATCGTTATTCGCGCCCGCCACCTCAAAAAATGCATGTCAAATCCACAAATTGTATAAAGCAACGGCTTCAAGCATTATAGTTGGATACTTTTTATCACCTCTTTGAAATTGGCCTTGCCATTCTTTCGGACAATTTTTCCATTCCCAGTGCATAAAATTGATGCTTCACAACATTCCCGGTATCTTATGAACCATGTTATGTGCGTTGTATAAGTTACTAATGTCATTCTCATATGGTTTTCTTAAAAACTCCTTCCCATACAAATGGATTATGCACATAGTAAAAAAAAATCTAAGCAATCGCGTGCACAATGTTCACCTATTTGTAAATACACATCTAATGCATCAGTTGATATCCCGTAAGCCAATTGGCGTAGGGCACATGTGCATTTCATAATCACACTAAAACTCATTACACCCTTACCATCGGGTCAGACTCTAAGGAAATCAAAATGCTTTGGAAGAGGATGATGAGTTTTTGTATATGTTTCAATACCTTGTACTATTTCTAAAACTAGTTTACGGCTCATACGAAAGCGACGTCTAAAATTTTCTTCTGTATATTTTGGGTTGTCATCAAAATAGTCAGCCATTAGACGTTCTTTAGCAATTTCACGTTCACGAGGGATGTATCTACGGTGGAATGAAGGGCCGGCTTGTTGTTGTTGCAACGATTACTCGAACTCAAACTCTTGAAGAATTATCTCTAGCTCCGCTAGCTCTTCAATGTCATTTTCACCTAAATAAGATGATTCGCTCATGTTTATTGCTTATATGTAAGTGTTTTGAAATAAAATTTGTGTAGATTTTGATTGAAATGTGTAATATTTATAGTGTTAAATATGTGTATTTTTTTTTTAAAAAAAGAAAAAAAATTGTTAACGTTTAAAAAAACTGACAAAGGTACACTTTGAAGCCTCGCCTTGCAGACGACGAGGCCATCCATGGTGAGGCGCGGCGAAGACACCCGGTGTCACGGCGAGCGACGACGAAGCCTCCACATGGAACGGCGAGCGACGGCGAAGACGACACCAGATGCTCTTATAACTTATGCCACACAAGAATTAAGTTTAAATTATAGTTAATATTGACGAGTAAAATATTTAGAGCTTTGAGAAATAAACTAGTTATATAAGTTCACTTCCACTAATTATTCAGTTGGCCAGTCATAACTAAACGTACGGCCATGCCAATTAGGCTAACTAAACAACAACAATACCCAATCTCGCTAGAACAAGGTATGGATATGGCCAACTAAACAACAACAATATCCAATCTCGCTGAAACGAGGTATGAATATGGCCAACTAAACAACAACAATACTTAATCTCGCTAGAACGAGGTATAGATATGGCCAACTACACAACATTAAAACTAAGCCAACTCAGCTGACATCAACATAAGTAAATATGACATTGAATTTGGAGAATTTAGAACGTCTAATTAGCCTAAAACTGTAGAAAGTCATTAGATTTGCCTAAATAACTTGTTGCATGAGAGACATGATCATATGCGGCTATGTTGGCTGCCACAAGGTTGGTTTCCAAATTTTTCGCTCTTGAAAAAAGATTAAATTTCCTGCAATCGTTTGAGCCAACTTCCCTTTCTTCTTCGGAATAGTTATTTCCCATAACTCCCTAGTTTGATCCACCTTGAGATCCTCGAGCTTGTATAACTTATCCGGTAAAAATATCTCAATGGCGTAACCTCCAAAAGGGTTGTCAGTATCGCTGCCCCCTAGCGCTATTATAATATAAACTGCTTGTGGATTTTTCAAGTTGAAGGACACGAGTCTACAAATAGAGAGATCTATCTTCTTTCCTGTAAAGGTCAAAGCAAAAGATAATCAAATAGCTCCACTTAAAGTGCCTGCATAGTTTATATAAAATTAAATTTTATTATTGTGCATACCCTAAATCGGAGTTTGCAAACCGCCCTCGATGGATTCAAGAAATTAGCTGACTTCTTCAAAATCCCTCATCACATGATAGTAATACTCGCAGGGTGCAATTTCATTTCCCCTCAACAAGTCAAGTATAGGGACCAAATCCCTATCTCGGACAGTTACCTTTTTTGGAACAAGCTCCTTGTTAGGAACAGATTCCTTTGCACTTTCGTCATCGACTACTGTCATGATGCGGAGTAGGTATAGGGCTTTGTCGTCCTCCACCACCCTCCACCTAGGTAACATGCGGGGTTCATATGTGAATCCAATGCGATCATCTGCCACGTTTAACAGACAAGCCAGATTCCCAATTGGTGAACGATGAGGACTAAACACATCTGAAAATCATTAAAAACAAGTTTAATCGACTTAGCCAAATAAGTACTACACAACAAATATCTTATATCTACACTTTTTTTTCCTTAAAAGTTGTTTTGGAAATCAAATGAACGCACCCTTGAAAATATCACGGACGGCATGTCCATATCTATCATCACACTTCAGGATACACTTATCTGTGGAGTCATGTTGATCATATTGAAAAACTCTGGTGTTATAGAGACGTTGTGGAAAACTAGAAGGGGGGGTTGAATAGTTTTACCAATTAAAACTTCCTTTTAAACTATTTAGATTGACTTATGTCAATCTATTTGGTTGTGTGTGTTGGATGTTGATAAACAAGCATATAAAAGATATGTAATGAAAGAAGAGAGTAAGAAGCACAAAACCACAACACAAGTATTTATAGTGGTTCGGCTACAAGGTCACCTTCCTTGCCCTACTCCACTCCCCGAGTCACCTACTCGAGAGTTCGTAATCACTACACCAAGCTCCTTATGGCGGAGAAGCCTTCACAACGTCGCCTACTCTTTTTCCAGTACTAGGCTAACCACCGGGTTCTTTCACTCCAAGGTGAACCAGTCCTACACAACGTCGCCTACCCTTTATAAGGTACTAGGCTAAGCACCTAGTTCTTTCACACCTTAGGTGAACTACACCTTCACAACGTCGCCTACCCTTTATTAGGTACTAGGCTAAGCACCTAGTTCCATTGCAATGGAGGAACTACTACCACACTACACCAACGACTAATCCCAAAGGAGATCTACTCCTTTACAACATCATCAAGGATATCAATATCCTTGGATCCTATACTAGTCTATCTTGTACATCGAAACACACCATATCGAATGTACATCTAAGGCACCTTTCACTAATGCCTTTGACTAGATCTACAAGACACCTTTCACTAATGTCTTGTGTCTTCACTTCTAAGCACCTTTCACTAGTGCTTCCTTGTCTTGACTTCTAAGCACCTTTCACTAATGCTTCTTTGTCTTGACTTCTAAGCACCTACCACAAGTGCTTATCCTATAGACGATAGATACCCTTCACTAATATCTTGAGACATCTTTCACTAATGTCTTCAACACTACACTTCTTTAAAGAAAGAAAGGAATCATCAACAAGAGGACTTCAGTAGCCTTGATGATGAGGAAGCATAGCAACTCATGAACTTGAGCTTGCTCGACTTCAAAGGTGGTGTTCTTGCCTTTAAGAGGAACCTAAAAGATCACACAAAAACAAAACTACAAACATAGATCTCTTGGATCTAAGGTTAGTGAGATCTAACTCAGGGGGAAAGTGTGTTAGAAAGAGGCTTGAAAGTGGTTAGAAATAATGAAGAAATGGCTCACTATTTATAGAGGAAAAATCATACTGTTCCCCGGATCCCACGGATCCCTTCCACTTGGGATCCGGCTAGCACAAAGCTAGGGATCCGTGGAACGCTCCTCTTTACCCATGGGTATTTTTTGTTATGGGTCATGGGTCATGGGTTATGGGTTGATCCATGGTTTTCTTTCTAGATACAATGTACCTTAAGGATACATTGAACTTGGTTAAGTGGTATATATAAAACCATGGGTTATGGGTCAAAACCATTTGCTAGTTTTTATCTATTTAGTATATACTTGTTTTTACCCTTTTTAGTATATACTTGTTTTTACCCATTTTAGTATACTTAGCTTTAGTATGTGTTAACTCAATATGTAAACACTAGTTGTTGTACATATATATCTAAATCATAAAATCACTTATACTTGTTAAGCCAATATGTAAACACTAGCTATTGTACATATATATATCTAGATCATAAAATCACTTATACTTGTTTTAGTGTTTTATGTGAAAATGTGAATATGTTAGAAAACTAATAGTTCAAACCATTTACGTATTTTATTTGTTTCGTTAATATGATTTTACGTTTGTTATCGACAAAACATTAGAAGATCGTAAAATATAAATAAACGTTTTTACGGCTTATTTGTATTAACAATCTCCCCCTTTTTGTTGATGACAAAACATAAAATTATTTTAAGGAAAAGCTAAAATTCGTAAAAGTTTGAATTTGTAGTTTTTACTTTCTTCTCCCCCTTTTTGTCGAAACAAAAAGTGTTTGAAGAAAAGCAACACATCGTTTTTAAGAAAAACATGTGAAAGAAATAAAATAAAAAAAATAAAAAAAATAAAGAGCAAGTAACGGGAATAGATCTCGTCTTTACTCCCCCTTGACAAGTCCATCCCTATGTAAGGGCGTCAAGAAAGTAATTCTAATCTAGATCATTTGCAACTAAGTTTGCAAAGAATTTCGTTTAAGAGGCGAGTGTGCTCCCCCTAGATGATTGCAACTTTGCAATGGGAAGTCATGAAAAATAAATCTAGTATTGCAAGTAATTTGCAATGTATTGCTTTGACATAAAGCTCCCCCTAACTTTAGGATGTCAAAGTCTTCATGTGTGAATTGAAATACTACAAAACAAAGGTTAGAAAGCAAGTATAATTCACAATTTCCTGCAAATGTGATGCAAGTTAGTAGGAAAATAGTTTCCTGTCTCACGGATCCCGCGGTTCCCTCCTAGTAGGGATCCGTCTAGGCTATTCTGACGGATCCGTATTAGCTGATAAATTTCAGTAAAGGTGATGTAACAAGTAATGTTATCACATAAATGAGATATGAATACAAGGTAAACATATGCTCAACAAAATAACAAGTAGCATGTAGTTCCATTTAATAAAACTAGAGTTATGACATACATGACTCTAAAAACTAAAATAAGAAAGTACATGATTAGGAATTTCTAAACCAACTAACGCTTGATGCTAGGACACCACTAAAATCTTCTAGCTCAATTTTTGTTTAGGTTTGATCTCGTCGAAACGTTCGAGGAGATGATAGAACATGAAACGTTGGTCTTCTCGTACTTCATGTATCAAACTTTCAACATGTTGACAATGATAGCAATCTTTGTCATGGCTAGGTAGTGGTGGTGGATGAAATGAAATGGCTTGATGCAACGGATCAAGTGAAGCGGCTTGTGGAGCTTCAAATGATGGAGGGATTGGTGGAGGCGCATTTGAAAATGGCTCGACCAAGGATGATAGTGGTGGTAGAGAAGTGTCAACTTCCATATGATCGGGTGGTTGACTTTGATGATTTATAATCCAAATGGGATTATATGATGGAAACGGCGAAAAGGAAGCCGGAGCAAGTGTTGACTCAACACCTTGATTTTGAATCATTATTCCTCCTAATGAGGAGAATGTTGTCGGCGGAAGCGGATGAGACAGCCTAGGTGGCAAGTCCTCTAAATTGTAGAGGTGAGGTGATGATTGTGGGGATGTAAATGAGATAGCTCTAGGAACCAATGGTGATGGTTTAGTGGAGATGATATTGTTTGGCCTAGGAGGTATGGTGGTGTTTGGCATTGGTAGTTTTGTGGGTACTATCCTTTTAGGAATTGGTTTGATTGGATAAGGGAGGATCCTATCACTTGTTGGCTTGACCAGAGATGATTCGGTTGAAGAGATTTCGTGTATAACACGAGCCTTTTTCGTGGGTGGTTCTTTGGTGGATAAGTTGCTACTTGGGGTTTTCCTCATGATGGGATGATTTTAAGAGGTTGCAAGGGCTGAAAGTTAGGATGAGAGTGATGACTATGGATGTCCTAACAAGGTGGTTTATAAACTAAGAGATTTGGCAAGTGCATTTAAGCCTTAAGCCACTAAGATTCATTGGAATGTGATGATTAGCATGCACAAGAGTCAACTACAGAGGTTGTGCTGTTCTAGGAACTCATTTAAGATGAGATGGAGTGTTTGAGTTAGGAAGATGAGTTGAAATGATTGTTTTAGCAAGATTTGTCATAGACTGTCATCCGGATCCCACGGTTCCCTTCTCAGAGGGATCCGTCTAGGCTAATCCTAGGGATCCGGCGTTCAGCAGTTATGAAAGAGTGGAAGAGATGTTTCTAAGATCCTAGACCTATATCATCTTGAGTGTTTCAGTCCTCCTAAGTGTTTTAAATGAAGGGGTGCTTAAGTGTTTGAAGGCAATGAGTGTTGTAGCTAATGATTGTCTTTTATGGAAGGATTTGGAACTTTCAAGAGTACCAATGAATGAGCAAGAATGATACTAAGGATTTGGAGTGTCAATTGAAACTAAATGATCCTAGAGATCAGGTTGTGTTTTAGGATTGTGATTAGGAAAGTATCCTAAAGGCTTTAGAGATGAAAAAGCTAGAATTTGATCAACTTTGATTAATTTTGAGGTGAGAATGATTAATGAGCAATTATGCCATAATCGAGACATTTCTAAAGCTAGATGCGAAGGATCAAGTAGAAAATGAAGTGAGAGTTTGAGAGCGGAAGAGTAATGGGTTAAAAATAAAATGGTAGATCTACAAGAGTCTTAGAGTGTGTTCTAGGTGAGTTGTGTATGAGTAGGAAGGATCAACCTATCTTGATAAGGACTTAATTTGCCTTAAGACACTATGTTTAGCTTAGTGTGAGGTGTTCTAAGTATGTGTTTGAAATACAATGCTTGCAATTACATTTTCTGTCTCACGGATCCCACGGTTCCCTAAAAGTAGGGATCCGTTTAGTACAACATTTGGGATCCGTCTATCTGCTAGGCAGAACCTTTACTAAAGGTATGCAATGATCTTGACAATGCATTATATCTCAAGGATAGTCTAAAGGAAGTTCTAAGATATCAAATGTAAGATGTTTTATTTCATAAAAGAAATTGGATTACATTTAATAAAGCATGAGTACAAGAGAATTGATCCTACTACTAAGTTGCTTAAGTGTTTTCGCTAGATGGATCATCAAAAGGTTGATGAGTGTTGACGGATATAGGAATGAAGAACGTCTTCATGAGGGAAATGTTCAGCGGTTCCATCATCTTGTTCACAAGTACGTACAACGGACTTTGAAATTGAGGATGAAAGTGCATGACATTGTGATAGAGGCGCGTCAAGAACATTCCATATGGAATGAGTTTATTCTTGGAGCCTTGAAGGTTTGCAATTCACCTTGCGAAGAAGTAGGCGAGATTGTATGGTTGTTGTGTTAGCAAACAGTACAATATGTGAGCACAACAAGCTGGAAGAATTTCTCGATTTCCCCTAAGACTCCAAACATTCTCACGCAAGATGAGTGCAAGAGGCTTGTACTCTTCTCGGATGTCCCGTGTGAAGATAATGTTTGGATCGGAGTAATATGGTCGAGGTTTGCATATAATGCGATGTAAATCTTCCGGGGAGGGTATGTGTGAGGAATATGGACTATTTTCTTCACGAAAGTTGAAGAGAGAATCAAGAGACCAATCTTCGGTGAAGGCACATTATCCATGGTTTGGAATTCGGAGGATGTGAGCAAAATGCCCAAGGCTTAAAGTAAATTTTTGGTTTTTGATATAAAACCAAAGAGATAGAGAGCGATCCTCGTTACGAACGAGTTCCACTTGATGGAAGAACTCCATTATGAACCTTAGACATATCTTCTCGTTTATTTCAAGAAGACATTCTAGTCCTATGGCTCGGAAGGAGGTATTGATACCTTCTTCGAATTGTAGAGAGGTGTCTACAATACGTCCTTCATGGAAGTGACGGTTTTCGAGATTATTGAACCCACGGACATGATTGCCAGGTGTGTTGGGTTCGAGAGAGATGTTCGGAGTGTAGACGCTAGTGAGTGAAAAATCAAACTCATATTCATGCGTCATAGTTAAATCTAGAGAAAAGACGAGTTAATAGAAAGTGATGATTGTAGTTAACCAATGATTATCTAACGTTTTTATTAGATTTTTATTAACAATGGTTTTTAACAATAGAAACACTTAACTTACTTATTATTTTGACACATTAGTGAAGTATTACTTTTTAGAAGAAAAGTAGTTTTTAATTTGCATGACAAACTGTTTTCCAGTAGGACGGATCCCACGGTTCCTTTTCAAAAGGGATCCGGCTAGTATAACTTCCGGGATCCGTGGATCTGTAGTAACAGAACCAGTTTTGATAAAAACATAGGTTTTACGGTTTTTATACCACGAAGTATGTTTTATCCTACATTTTCTTTTAGCATGCATACATGACTTCTAATGTATCACGAAGGAATTTAAAACATATAGATCAAAAAGAGATAAACACATTATGATAAAAATAACATAGATAAACTAGATTATTAATAATATTGCATTTCAATACTTAGGATGATACAAAGGATTGGGTATATAATCCCAATATAGATTAACAACACAAAGTATGTGAACTTCATCATAGGGAACACAAGTGCGATGAGTATTAGGGCGATGAGCACGAGTGCGATGTAAACCATGTTGATGATGGATCTTCTTGGTTTCGGATGAGATGGAATGAGGAGGAAGATGAAGTTTTTGAATGAGAGGGAATTTTTTTTGAAATTGGAAAATTTGAAAAAGTGAGGATTGGATAAAGTGGGCGTCGAGTGGGTTTATAAATAGGGAAGGAGGAATTTTTGAAATTCGTGTTTTTGTTTTATTATAGGATTAAAAGAAATAAAACATAAGCTCTATATACTATGACTATAGACAAGAAATATAACACGTATGTGAGAAAAAGACTTCCTAACGAAGCTACATGTAAATCATGTGTAAACACAAAAATCTACTCAAATAAATGCCTAACAAATAACACTTATATACTAAACTAATATCATTTAGATATAAGTAGAAAGTCATACCTCGAATGCACTGGAATGTCTTTACAAATGACAAATGTCACTTAGACGATTCTCGCTCCTTTGCGTTTAAGATACCTTCTTAAGGAAGGTATTCTTGTTACCAAGCAACTCCTAAAGCTTGGTGGGTATAAGCTTTGACTAATCAACATCACGAAGAAGATTAGTGCAATTAAGTGAAAAGATTAAAAAAAATGTTGTTTATCAAATCAACATCCAAACATATCATTTTTGAAAAACATGGTGTTTGTTTTTATAAAAAACCTTCTTTGTAGTTTTCAATTAACTATGGATCGTATCAAATTTTTAAAGTACAATATACTTCAAGAAACTTGGTAACGAAGCTCTGATACCAATTGTGGAAAACTAGAAGGGGGTTGAATAGTTTTACCAATTAAAACTCCCTTTTAAATTATTTAGATTGACTTATGTCAATCTATTTGGTTGTGTGTGTTGGATGTTGATAAACAAGCATATAAAAGATATGTAATGAAAGAAGAGAGTAAGAAGCACAAAACCACAACACAAGTATTTATAGTGGTTCGGCTACAAGGTCACCTTCCTTACCCTACTCCACTCCCCGAGTCACCTACTCGAGAGTTCGTAGTCACTACACCAAGCTCCTTATGGCGGAGAAGCCTTCACAACGTCGCCTAATCTTTTTCCAGTACTAGGCTAACCACCGGGTTCTTTCATTCCAAGGTGAACCACTCCTACACAACGTCGCCTACCCTTTATAAGGTACTAGGCTAAGCACCTAGTTCTTTCACACCTTAGGTGAACTACCCCTTCACAACGTCGCCTACCCTTTATTAGGTACTAGGCTAAGCACCTAGTTCCATTGCAATGGAGGAACTACTACCACACTACACCAACGACTAATCCCAAAGGAGATCTACTCCTTTACAACATCATTAAGGATATCAATATCCTTGGATCCTATACTAGTCTATCTTGTACATCGAAACACACCATATCGAATGTACATCTAAGGCACCTTTCACTAATGCCTTTGACTAGATCTACAAGACACCTTTCACTAATGTCTTGTGTCTTCACTTCTAAGCACCTTTCACTAGTGCTTCCTTGTCTTGACTTCTAAGCACCTTTCACTAATGCTTCTTTGTCTTGACTTCTAAACACCTACCACAAGTGCTTATCCTATAGACGATAGATACCCTTCACTAATATCTTCGTCTTGACACTTGAGACATCTTTCACTAATGTCTTCAACACTACACTTCTTTGAAGAAAGAAAGGAATCATCAACAAGAGGACTTCAGTAGCCTTGATGATGAGGAAGCATAGCAACTCATGAACTTGAGCTTGCTCGACTTCAAAGGTGGTGATCTTGCCTTTAAGAGGAACCTAAAAGATCACACAAACACAAAACTACAAACATAGATATCTTGGATCTAAGGTTAGTGATATCTAACTCAGGGGGGAAAGTGTGTTAGAAAGAGGCTTGAAAGGGGTTAGAAATAATGAAGAAATGGCTCACTATATATAGAGGAAAAATCATACTGTTCCCCGGATCCCACGGATCCCTTCCACTTGGGATCCGGCTAGCACAAAGCTAGGGATCCGTGGAACGCTCCTCTTTACCCATGGGTATTTTTTGTTATGGGTCATGGGTCATGGGTTATGGGTTGATCCATGGTTTTCTTTCTAGATACAATGTACCTTAAGGATACATTGAACTTGGTTAAGTGGTATATATAAAACCATGGGTTATGGGTCAAAACCATTTGCTAGTTTTTATCTATTTAGTATATACTTGTTTTTACCCATTTTAGTATATACTTGTTTTTACCCATTTTAGTATACTTAGCTTAAGTATGTGTTAACTCAATATGTAAACACTAGTTGTTGTACATATATATCTAAATCATAAAATCACTTATACTTGTTTTAGTGTTTTATGTGAAAATGTGAATATGTTAGAAAACTATTAGTTCAAACCATTTACGTATTTTATTTGTTTCGTTAATATGATTTTATGTTTGTTATCGACAAAACATTAGAAGATCGTAAATATAAATAAACGTTTTTACGGCTTATTTGTATTAACAGACGTGATGATGAAGTGACTGATCTGATCCTCAAGAGACCGGAAGCAGCGCATTTCACAAGCGAGGACGCCATCTAAGATCAAAGGACAAACAAACAAGGTTAGTATGTTAAATGGCAAATTATCAACTCATAACAAGTTCTCAGAAACTAGAAAGTCAGCATGAGCATAAAGCAGGAAATAGCAATTCATTATTTCATATGTTTTCAACGCGACATCGAAATTGTAAACAACATACTCACTGTTATAACCTTTGTTTGGATAGGAATGTTTTCAATGAACACTAGTTTCCGAAGACCCCTGAATCTCGAACAATTCGAGATTCAGGAGTACGCCTATTTAAGATTCATGAATTTTCAGAAATAAAATCAAGAAAGCACCAAAATAGAACCTCAAAAGAGTGAAAACAGATCTTGCAAAACCCTTTGTTCAAAATTCGAGATTCTCACCAACGGGCCTTTGGCCTAGCGGTATTTGAGTAACCCATTGACCATAAAGTTGTGGGTACGTTCAAGTATCGTCACAGACATTTGTGAGATATTAGGTAGTGTGCATAGGTTGCGAATATTCGCCTTTTCTAAAATCTCAAGATTCTCATCCAAGATTCACTATTCTCGATTCCGGACCGCCTTATTCAAGATTCATAGACGCACGGGTAAGTGGTTGAGGTTTTCCCTACTTACATTATCCCGGAGGATGTGCATGACCTAACCAAGGTATCCCATATTCCCCTTGACCATTTAGGACCCTTTCCTAGCCACCCGAAATGTGTACCTAGCGAGGTTTGAACATTAGGTGAGCCGACTTACCTCTAGGCCATTTGGCACTATTCCTAAATTGAAGTAACTAAAATTGGTAACAAATGATGCATAAATATTCAAATCTTTTTGCCAACAAAATTACAAATGACATACAAATTTACTAAACAGATAAAAACAAACACCGACAAAGTAAATAAAACTTACCTTAAAAGTAGGTTGGACTTTTTGTTTGTATAAGAAAACCTTAAAACCTTTTTGCTTTATACAAAAGATGAATAGCTAGTGCAGCCCCTTATCTTTCGAACTGCTTACAGTTTGCCCCTTAGCTTTAGAAATTTTTACAATGACTCCTTCGTGCTATCTTTTTAAGACTCAACGTTAGCTCATGTTGTGTGTTTGGTTTATTTGCAAACAACTTATAACTATGCAATGTCATTTATGGCACCTTACGTGACACTGTATGTCTTAATTCCCTACTTATCACCATAGTTTAGGTTTAACATGTTCTACCTATGGCAAAAGTTCAATATATATCTCAAATTTACCATAGATCTAATGAATCAATAATAGTCATTCATTTATATATAAAAAAAAATAATAAAAAAAATAAAAAATAAAAAAATAAAACTTTCACCCTTTTTTTAAAAATTAAATATCTCGCAAACCGTTAATTGTTACGCGATAAAAATCATACCATCGCGACGAGAATTAAATTATCTTTCTATAGATATGCACTATTATATATTTTTAACGATTTTTGTTTCAAATTTTCGGCCCAGAAAAATCATATATCAGAAAAATCATATATGATTTGTGAAAATCATATATGATTCGACTTTTACAAATCATACATGATTTTTGAAAATCATATATGATTTATTTATGAAAATCATATATGATTCGATTTTTAAAAATCATATATGAGTTTTGAAAATCATATATGATTTTTCTGGGCGTAATTTTTGAAAAGAAAATTGTCGAAAATATAGAAAAGTGCATATTAATAGAAAGATAATTTAATTCTCGTCGCGATGGTGTATTTTTTATAATTTGAAGATTTACCGTTTGCAAGATATGTTGTTTTTTAAAAAATGTGAAAAATGATTTTTTATTAACTTTAATTAAAAATGGATGGCTAAGATTGGTTTATTGGATCTATGGTAAATATGAGATCTATATTGATCTCAACTCTTTTACCTATTTGTCATTAACTATTTGTCAAGCAATGTCGATATCAATAAGGAATTATTATGGTAACTGTTTCGGCCAGATGTCCATATTTACTTAGAGTAATGCTACAACCACATATAATTTACAAAAAAAATCTCACACAATGAAGTGTCATGTAATTTATGGCCTTCTCTTTCTAACATTTAAATTATCTCTCTTATTTTTATCCATAAATTCACTTACCACATCATTATGTGGATTTCTTTTTGTAAATTGTAGATGGTTGTAGTATTTCTCATTTACTTATGTCATGATAACGGATATGAACAGGTAAATCTTTTTAACTTTAAGAAACAAACTGTCATATGATACTGTACTAGATTGTTATCACGTGTAAATTAAGTTCAATCTGCAATCTACCCAAAGGAAGCAGTGAAACATCTTTTATGTTTGGGCCTATATAAAAAAGTTACCTAATTTGACTTTTGACCCGTTGGTCAACCCGCCATTTTAGCACCTGTACTTATGTAGATAGTGTACTTTGCAGAAATTTAGCCTCACCAAGACAGTCGCTTGTTGTTATGGACTTCACACCCTATGTGAGTTTATAGAGGTTCCATCGAAGGAACCGATCATGGAAATTTACTAAACCACGTCCCTTTTTTCTGCTGCAATGACGCTGCCAGTTTGTTAGTATTTAAAGACACATCTTACTTAGATGGGTCCGTTTTGTTACGAAGATGCAATTTTCGACCAATCAATTAACTTATGAAAGGGCCTATTCGGGTTATGTATCATTACTGTGAAGCCACACATGTTAAAACTTTCTTAACAAGGAAATGGGTCAAAAAGGTCTCTTCAAAGTATATTTCAATGAAATGGATCAAATAAGGAAATGGGTCAAATGGGACATTAAGTGTTTTGGGTCAACCCGGACGGCCGGACCAACATGTATCAGTCGTAGCAAAACTTACCCGTTATGACTTCACACACCCATTTTTGAGATCAAGTGTTTTTAGTCACACTTGAGCATGTAAAGACTTGACTTGAATTGGTATTGAGCTTTGAGAGCCTTATATAATTAGGACTGAACAAGATTTTTCGTTTTTTCTAACCCATATTCGTCCAGGCTGCATTTTATTGATCTCTTAAATCGAGATTGACTAACTAAACCTGGTTTCTAATGAATATTTTCGAGATATTCGAGATTTTAAATTGAGCTCGGATATATCCTAACCAAGCTCGTCAATAGGTAGTCAGGTTCTTGAGTCGATTTTTATCAAGTTCGAGGTCACATAAATAACAAGTATAAGACCAACTTCTAAACAAAAAATGAGCCTTGAATGAGTTGTTGCCAAAAATCCCAGAGACAATTCCCACCAACATCACCAAATATATTGTGAAAGTGTGCACATAAAGTATACAAGAATCTGAGATTAGTAGATAATTTGGTCATGCCACATTTTCATAAACAAAAAGTTAGCAACTGAACCGGCAGAAATACGTTATGCGCGACCAAAAAGGCCTAAAAGTTACGAGAGTCATAATTGAACAGCCAGCCGTACAACATTAAGAACCATGTAGCCAACTAATCAACAACAAAAACCCATAGGCCAAGTAAAGAAAACATCGATATAATGTAAACTACGAGATTTAGAGAATCCAGAAAACATCATTACAAACCATGCAGGAGACGTGATCCTATATAGGCTGCCATGGGGTTGGTTTGAAAAACTTCTTCTCGCAATAAAATATCAAATTTCCTCCGATAGTTTTAGTCCCCTCCACTTTCTTCTTAGGAATAAAAAACTTCCTATTAACACCCGTAAAATCCGTCTTGGCACCATAGACATTGTAGAGACTGTTATCCAGAAATATCTCCATGGCATAACCTCCATAAGGGTTGCGAGTCTGCGGGTTCCCTAATGCCACAATAACATAAACTGCTTGTGGTTTGTGTGGTGCGGCATACACTTTTATCGATGCACTTATGTTACCATTGACAATATCCGGTGATCCTGTTCAGGAAAAGATTAAAACAAATGATACAAAAAAAATTAAAATCCACTTAAAGTTTTCCTTGAAACAATTTGTTATATTTAAGAAGGTTATAGTTATACCAATAAGTGATTCCACAAATTCATCAACTTCTTTAGCATCCTTCATCACATGATAGTAATACTCGCCAGTAGGTGCATATTCATCTCCCCTCATAATATCGATAATAGGGAACGCATTCCTCTTTGGATCATATTTCTTAAAAAATTCCTTGACGTTTTCAGAAAAATACTCCTCCTCTGAAACTGAAACAAAAACAGGTAGACTAAAGTTTTCCTCATGGTTTCCGGACATAAACTCCTTAGCAGATTCCCTGACATCTTCTATATCTTTTGCAGTCATGTCCCGGAGTATGTAGAGGGCTTTGTCGTCCTCCACCACACTCCACCTAGGGAACAAGTGGGTTCCATACATGTATCTAACACGAAAATCCGACACGTTTAACAGACGTGCCAAATTTTCAGTTGGTGAGGTATGAGGATTAAACGCAACTGAAATCATAAAGTACAAAAACGTTAACGATTTGATTATAAATAAACAATGACTTTTGTTAGCCTAAAAAATAAAAGCCGCAAGTATCTTACTTCCACGCACTTTTTTACACCTGATTTCGTTGTGAGGAAATTTGGTGTGGAGAGACATGTTATATTTGTAGACACGTTTCAAGTCCATGAAAAAATTCTTTACAACTTTAATAGCGAAAATTGTGTTGATTTTTTATATGCCTTTGCGTGTTCAAGTTTACAGTGTGAGTGGCAAATTTTTTGTACGAATATAAAGTTCTGGGAATCAAATATACGCACCATTGACTACACCACGGGCAGCAGAAGACCCAAGGCTGTCATCACACTTTAGGATGCATTCATCCTTAGTGTCATGTTGAACAAACTCGTAACCCTTGGTGCTAAATAAACGAGAAGATGAGGCGACTGATCTGACCCTCAAGAGATTAGAAGCAACGCGTTTCACTAGGAAGGACGCCATCTAAGATCAAAGAACAAGTACAAGGTCAGCTATAAATACAGTTGAAACAAAAACTAACCGATGACTGAAAAAGGGCTAAAAGTCTAGAAGAGAACAAAACAACCTAAGCGGACCCTATACATCCCGAGCTTTTGCATTTCGAACCCTTTGATCACTAGTTTCCGGTATTGGACTGCTGAATCTCGAACAATTCGAGATTCCCGAATGCCTTATATTAAGGGGTTTGCAATTTACGAAATCAGAAAGCCTCAATTTAGCAAAAAACAATCCAAAATTTTTTACATTCAATAGTTTTTCGGACATAACATAAATACTGCAAATTATACATTCATTTCCGAAAAGCCATCATATATGACATACCAGAGAAACAAAACCGAGACACAACCCTAACAAATTATATATTTTAACTAGTCTATAACAACAATCACAAAAAAGGAACCTCAAGAGACTGAAAAACAGACTAGTCACAAAACTGTATTCCAAAGGGGGTGTTTGTTTCGGCTTATGTAGTGGTCTTACGTGCTTATTAAAAGTCGGAAAAGCAAATAAGCTTGCAAGCCCAAAAAAGTGAGCTTATTGACTTTTCAAACTTTCAATAAGCTCATAAGGCCACTACATAAGCTGAAACAAACTGCCCTAAAAACTAAAATGTAACATCCCTTTATTATTTTACAAACACTACATTTTAGCGGTTTATTGTAAAAGTGTTTGGTTACGTAGATACTAAAGTGTAAAATAATGTAAAAGCTAAATGCTTCTTCAAGTAGCGTTTTCTGGAAAAACAAAACTCTAAACACTCTTTGCCAAACCACCTTTCAAATATAAACGCTAAGTACTAAACGCATCCTTACCAAACATACCATACACTACAAATTGTAAAGGGCTTATAACTTCAAAATGCGTCTAACTTATCAATTTTTTGTGGTTCCGTGTAGTAATCTTTTCTTTTTGCTATTAAAACACAAAACTCTCAATTTTCAACTACTTTGTGTGTATTTTGTGACCAATCTGCCCTTACTTTTTTGAAATTTCGAAGGGTCATTTTACATGCACAAGATACACACAAAGGTTGAAAACTGAGAGCTTTGTGTTGTACGGTAATGGCAAAAGTAAAAAGATAACTACACGGAATCACAAAAATTGACAATTAGATGCATTTCCAAGTCATTAGCCCAATTATAAAATGTAACTTATTCTATCAAACACAACTAAAACCCTAAAAAAAGTATCCCAAAATCCTAATCCAAGATCATGATTCTCAGTCAAGATTTAAGCTTCAAGTGTTCTAAGGGACCAAAAAGTAAAAAAAAAAAAAAAAAAAAAAAAAAAAAAACAACTACTAGATCTATAAGGTCCAATAATGTACTTTTCACAAACAAGTGGTAACATAATAGGGTTTTTCTCTGTGCCCTAAGGGTACAAATTAAGCACATTAAAAGTACACGGGCAACTACATAAAAGTACATTTGTATGTACTTTTATGTGGATCTTTGTGTACTTTTTCGTGAGCTCAGTGTATTTATGATGAGCTTAACTTGTGCACCTAGGGCACAAGTTAGAAAAACCAAACATAATAAACCCATGAACATTAACTTGAACAAACAAAAACATTGACATTAAAATATGTTTTTTACTTCTAAACCAACGTTGGTTATAATCTTTTTGACCATAAATAAAATTGTGGCAAAGAAAACAAAAAGTGAGTACATGCAGTAATAAAAGAGGTGTTTTGTTTGTTTACCTGTTGTTTGGAAGATTGTTGTTGCTTTCTTGGGAACAAGTTAAGGACACTCGCGGATGCATGATTTTGGATCATTTGTGCCATCATTCTCGGCTTGCTTCGTGGATGACTCTTACTTTTAGTTTTTGTTCTTGGATCCGAATAATTTTAGAAACAAAATAAATATTTCACTTGACAAGTTTCCTCTTATATAAAGTGGTGAGACCGGATATAAGGGTATAGAAGGGAAGAGTTTTTATCAAATCTTTCTTAGTGTGCCTTATTTGGTTATGATACAAAAATTAGTGCTTGTCCCTTTCAATTGCAAGGTTTAATGAACTCATGTGAGGTTTGTCATGGCATTAAGTGGGCGTCAAGAGGGAAAATTTTGAAAAGTTTTCGTGTATTTCGGGTGCCGTTTGATCTTAGAATGTAGTTGTGGTGTTTCGGTTTGACGTTTTTGAGCATAAATACGTAAAATACTTTTATGAGTGTGTTTTTATAAACATAATATAAAAACATTATATTAATTAAGTGTTGGTGCAGGCTTGTTTCTCACAAAAGTGAGATAACTTCTCGTCTTTGAGTTTTATTAGTGCGTAAGTGTCAGAAAATTAATATTTTATATTTTCTGATAAAAATAATTAGTCTGAAAAATTACCGTTTGTCACACATTTACGGTTGCAAATTCCGGCAAAATGTCGTATTTAAACGGAAACAAGAAAGTGCCCGAAAAGACGTTGAAAGAGCTTTTGGTGTCCTCCAAAGACGTCGGCATGTTATAAGTCAACTGGCGCGCATGTGGACTGTCGACAAGTTACAAAGAGTCATGTACACATGCATCATATTACATAATATGATGTCGAAAGATCAAAAATTTGCAATATCCGAAATAAGCGAGATTATATTTGTCCGCATTAAATTTCAACAGGCATGGATCGGGCGATGTGAAGTGCAACAGAAGAAATCCTAAGAACTTCGCGATAAACAAACAAACGCAAGCCTTCAACTAAATATGATTGAGTATGTTTGGCAAAAATATCTATGGCAACAACACCTACATCACCAACAAAATAATTAGTTTCTTTATAATTTGATGTATTTCTTTTTTATTTGTATTTCTTAAGTTTCTTATGTTTTTTTTGTATCGTATTGTAATTATAATTGAATGAAATAAATTTTGTGTGTTTGAAAAATGAAAAAGAAAATAAAATTGATGGTGGGTGGGGCTCAAATGAAGATGAGGTTTTGTGTTATGATAGAGGGGATATTTTAAAGAGACTGTGTTAAAGTCATGTGACACTTGTGAGACTCAAATGAAGAGGTTGTGCTCTTCATGACGCCTAATGCTCTTATAGCAAGACTTGAATTGGGTGATCAACACATTTGCTTCTTTAGATAGGAGTTCAGACCTTTGGTAGAGCCGGAAGTAGCCTGTTTATCTTAGATAAGGGTAAAAGGTTATCTGTAATTCAATACCTCCCATATACCGTGAAACATAGTATTAAAACCCATGACTTATGAAAAACGATATTAAGAATTAGTTTACTATATTGATAGTTTATAGTACACCTCCAAGAGGAGCCAAAAAAAGGATTTTCCTTTCACTCAAAAAAGTTACTGAAAAGCTATTTAACATTTAAGTAATACATTAACATAATGTTGAAGAAGTCATTTGAGAAATGACTTGAGTAAATACATTACTCACACAATTGAAGTATTTTATTGATAAAAGTTAATAAAAAAAAAAAAGAAAAAAAGTTTTGCGAACACCTTTTCTGGAAAAAAAACGTAAGTTCGTTGGTAATTTATAGTTTTAACCTTTCTCCAAATACTAGTGTCATAGTTTATATTGATGTTTGTTGAGTCGGCTTTGTTTTAATGTTGTGTAATTGGCCTATTGGATTATTGATGTTGTTTAGTTGGCCAAATTCATATGTCGTTCTTGTGAGATTGAGTATTGTTGTTGTTTAGTTGGCATAGTTGGACACGTGGACGGACCCACATGTATGTCGGGTGTAGCACGGGCTACATCTGATTTTAGGTCACAAAGTGAAAAAAAAAAAATTAAAACCGCCGTTTTTGTGGTATGTGCAACCCCCCAAATTTTTTTTGCTACTTTCATTTCTTACGGTGTAACTTTAGTTAGTCCAACATTTCTTTGTGCAACACCCTTTTAAAAATAGGGAAAAGTACTAAAATAGTACAAAATCTTGCATCAAGTCCTCATCATGGACATTTTTCAACCTAATTCCTTAAATGGGCATGCGCAACCACACGTCTTCGCAACTCCACTAAAATTGCGCCACTTGTCCATTTACAAATGACCACATTAACTTCCACAATTGCGCAACCGACGACTGATGTGACTGATTACTTTATTGAAAAAGTAACAAAAACTTACGTTTTAGATATTCTTTGATGTTCTAATAAAATATCAGTTAAATCAACCGTCGGTTGCGCAGCCCCCGGTTGCGCAATTGTGAAAGTTAATGTGGGCCTTTGTAAATGAACAAGTGGCGCATTTTGGTGGAGTTGCGGAGATGCGTGGTTGCGCATGACCATTTATGAAATTGGGTTGGAAAATGACCATGATAAGGACTTATGCAAGATTTTGTACTATTTTAGTACTTTTCTCTTAAAAGTATTGGGTCTGTCCTGGACGTACGTTTAGTTATGACTGGACAAATTGAACCTATATTACTCGTTTGTTCCTCAAAGTTCTGAATATTTTAATTGCTGATATTAACTTTCATCAAAGCTTGATTCGTGTTTGCTTGGCATAAGTAAATATGGACGACAAGCCACAATTGTTAGAGATTTGAGTGTGGTGATACACTAAAACTCTTCATTTAGGGCTTACGGGGTGCCACGTCACTTTAACAAACGTCCTTTTTACAACCCTTTTTATCACAACTAACCTTAACTTACTCATTTAGGTCCCACATACACACTTATTCACACACGCAAACCACAATAAATAAATAATAAAAAAAATACAAACATATACCTCGCCGTCTGCACGAGGAGGTGTGAAATGAGAAGGGATGGCGAGGAGGGGTGGTGTGGTGTCCAGTTATGGCAAGCTTGCCATGTCACTTTGGCGAAGCATGAAGAGCCCGATACCCAAAGCTCTTAGAAGTTACCATACCAATGCCAATTTTGCCCTCAATATCGTTTTACACAAAGTTATATGATCATAAGAAAACAAAAAGTTGATTTAACAACATTTATGAAAAAGTTCTGAATTAAAAGCAAAGCATTAGATATTGCTTGTAACTTATAGTACACATATTTCTTATTGATAGTTATCGTACACATTTAGAAGCCAAAGAATTTTTTTTATTATTTTATTATTATTATTTTTTGAACCGCAAATTTATTAAAAAAAAACTAACGAGGCGTTAGGAATTACAAATTCACAAGATAAGGGTTTTTTTAACCAATCTACCTAACTAAAAGATGTCTTACAACGATACCTAATCCAATAAAATGAACGCAACACTACGTCTTCAAAGATCATCTTCTTAGGGGGAATATCCAGGCAAAAAACGTATTTGTTACGAAATGACTCTCTCAAAAAAGTTATTGAAAATCTTTTTAACATTGGAGCTTTTTAACATTGGAGTAATATCATTTTTTCTTCAATGTTGAAGAAGTCATTTGAGGAATGAGGAATAACTTAAGCAAATACATTATTCACAAAATTGAAGTAATTTATTAGTAATAAAATTTCAAAAAAGAAGAAAAAAAAGTTTTGCGAAGGCTTTTTTCCCATTGAAATTTAATCATCAGAGTTAGAAGATAATGAAAAGATAAGGGAGGGAGGAGTGGTACCCGATTACCCTAATACCTTGGGGTGCCACATCACCTCTATCCAATAAAAACCTTCCAACTCAAAACTACCCCAATACTACCCTAACTAGACGGAGTGGTACCCGATCCTACCCTAACACTAAATTTCATAAAAAGACAAAAAAAAAAAAAAAAAAAAAAAAAAAAAAAAGAGAACAAAGCTGGATGTTGAGCGGGTTCCGAACTCGAAATAGTACAAAAGTTCAAGTACCCTAAGGGGTGGGAACGGTGTACCCGATCGGGTACTTGAGCTTGATGCTCAAACCGAGCTCCACTCCGTCCTACCTAAAGCAATACATAAAAGAAAAAAAAATCATTAATAGCTAAATTGCACTTTGTATGATGTATCAAATCAAAGATGACGTGATATACATGTTTAAGGAAACAAAATTACAAAAGAAACCAAAGTGGTACAATGTGTAAGAAAAGATGCGTGTTCCCAAACAAAACATTATTATTCCCTACTTCCAATTAGACTAGCTGCAATGGGTTTAGGGTCACCCTCTAACTCACTTCTTTCACATTTCACATTATTGCAAGCCTAAAGAAGAGATGAAAGATGCAGTTGGCATTCACCACTCACATGGCGCGTGTAAAATGGGTATTATGTGTTACGGAGTATTTCTTGATGATTATTCTAATTTCTTGTGGACTTTTCCTCTTGGTAACAAATCCGAAGTGTATTCCATTTTTTTATATTTACAAATTACATACAAACTCAGTTTGGAACTCACATTAAGTCATTTTAGTGTGATAATGGGAAAGAGTATAACAACAGTTCCTTTCGTCAATTTTGTGCAAAAAATGGAATGGTTTTTCGCTTTTCATGTCCACATACTTCCTCTCAAAATGGGAAAACCGAGCGTAAAATCCGAGCCATCAACAACATCATTCGTACAATTTTATCTCACTCTTCTATGCCAAGCAAGTTTTGGCATCATGCTTTACAGATGGCTACTTATGTGCTCAACATACTTCCTAGTAAACTACTCGACCATCACTCTCCTACCCAAATTCTCTATAATCGTACCCCTACATATGATCATTTACGGGTGTTTGGTTGCTTGTGTTACCCACTTTTCCCATCGACCACTATAAACAAACTTCAACCACGTTCGACACCGTGCGTATTCTTGGGTTATCCAAGTCATCACCGTGGATATAAATGTTATGATATGTCAATACAAAAGATATTTATCTCTAGACATGTCATATTCGATGAAAACAAGCCTCCCTTCTTCATCAGTGCCACCTCAGCGCCACATCAGCATCTCACTTCTCCACAACTAACCACAACAGCCCCCCCCCCCCCCCACTCATAAGAGCATGGGGTGTCGTTATGTTGCTCCTCGCCGTTTCCTACGTGGCGGCTTCGCCGATGCCCGCCGCCCACCGCCACGACACCATCTCCCTTCGCCACAAGCCCCTTCGCCACTACAACGACGAGCAAGAAGACAAACCACTTTTCTGGTTATTTGTTTCTTTTGTGTTTGTGTTTGTGTTTTTAAGTGGGTGGGTGGGGCCCAAATGAAGAGAAGTGAGTAAGTTGTGATTGGGGGTATTTTTAAGTGAGTGCGTTGGAGTGATGTGGAGGTGAGGTGACACACGTGGGGCCCAAATGAAGAGAAGTGAGTAACTCGTGATACCCCATGCTCTAACAAACCTCAACTTCTTCATTTGGGGCCCACCATTACCACTTTATTTTTTTTATTCAATTTTCCAAATAAACTAAATTCATTTCATTCAAAATAAAAATACAATACATAACTTAATAATAAGAAAGAAAAAAATAACACTTACTAATAAAAACGATACGAAAAGAAGAAAAAAAACGACATGGGTAAAAAAAAATACAACACATACTAATAATACGAAACCTAGTCATCTCTTTGGTGATATTTCTTGATTAGACGTTCCTGCCTCTTGCGGATGATTTCTGCTTTTATCGGGTCAGGTTTCAAATTCGGATCTATCATCATAAAATCCATCTCGATCTTCTCTTGGAGAGCTTTTTCCTTCTCCCGCCTCGCCTCATAACAAGCCCTTTGAGTGTCGGCTTTTTGAGCATATATTTCGGATATATGTCCCGAAAAAGTACTCGATTGACTTCCACCGGAGCTCGCAGCGCTCGACGTTGAAGTCGACTTCTGTTTCTTTGCGGCTCGTTTGCCTCCATCTCTTTCATGTCGAGGTTGTCTGTCCGGCCCGAATATATCCTCGAGACATGTAATGTCAATGGGATCTTCGGCTTCCCACTTGGGATAATTTTTCAAAACATTCCAACATTTTTCATACGCAAACTCCTTCCCACCATAACGCTGCGCAAAGCTATCTTTGGCATTCTGGACATGATCGTGGTCATTTTCACCACTTCGATGCTGAAGATGTTTGTAAATAGCGTTGAACTTCTGGCAATCACCGTTAATCCTCGACCATTTACCAGTTATCATATTCTTGCCTCGCTGGTTGTCGGTGGTCTTAGAATTGAACATGTCGAGAATGTCGTTCCAAAAGAACTCTTCAGGACAGTCATTTCACATATCTCTATCTTGGGAAATTTCTATCCAACACTGCGCAAGTAACATTTCTTCAGACTTGCTCCACTTCTTCCTGTCTGCCTGTGCTATGACTTCCACATCTTCGTCGTCGCCTGCGTCCAAATCCACAGCATGTTTTTTTGCCTTCGTCTTTTCCCCCTGTCTTTTGCCGGTTCACGTGCTTTTGGAACTTTGAATTGTGAATCGGACGGTTGTGATTCCATTTGGGGCAACTGTGGAGGTTGTGACGGGTTAAAAAACTGTGGAGGTTGTGACGGGTTAAAAAACTGTGGTGATTGAAATTGGGCGGGGTAACTTGCGAATCCTTGTTGAAACTGATATTGCTGGTTAAGAAATATTTCTTGTGGAGACTGGTTGGAATTTGTCGAGGAGGGGGTAGACGGGTTTGAAGAACCCCCGTATTGTAGTGGGTTTGAGTTAAGTAAGTTTGTGAAGTACCCTCCGTCATTTGGGTTTTGAGACATTGTGAGATTTTTTTTTTTGGTTAAGTAGGAATGGAAGATGTAGGAGATGAAGATGATAAAAATGGTGGAGATGAAGATGATATAAATAGGGGTGGTGGGTTTTTTTTTTAAAAAAAATAAAATTTTAATATATATCCGTTTAATAACGGATATATATCCGTTGCCTCACCTTTTTGTCAGAAATCCATCTCGTCGTCAGAACGAAGCTCCAACCAACGGCAGCCAACGGCGAAGGGGGCGGTGTCACGGCGGCCGACGGCGAGCTGCCACGCTGGACGGCGAGGGGCCACGAAGAGGCGACACCGTGTGCTCTTAAGTTTCCCTTTTCCACTTTACACAAACCCACGCCACACAGTTATACCTTTTTACAAGATAATATTCATCCATATTTCATACCGTCATTCTCATCAGAAGATTCCCATACACAAACCACTAATGAACAGCCCATTTCCGAGCCTGGTATCGAGCAACCATCACCTGTTAGTCCCTCAACTCCCACTCCTCAATCTAGTGACTCACCAACCAGACCTACTTCTCATCCTCACAGCCCCTCATCACAACCCGCTGCTTCTATCTCTTGGCCCACTTCTCAAGCATCCTTGCTACGTTCTCGACCCAACTTTGTCCATATTTGCAGCCATAAAGTATCTCGTCCAACAACACCAGCTAGGCCTACTCAATCCTCTCGAACCACTCACTCTCCTAGGCCACCAACAGTCCCTGTTCGGTGCATTCATACTCGCAGCATGTATGGCATTACCAAGTCAAAACCCCCTTAGAGTCTATCTGCTTCTACATCTATTTCTCCTGTTCCTCAGAATCCAAAGGCTGCTTGATCTGACATGAATTGGAACCATGCCATGACCGATGAATTTAATGCTCTAATTGATAATAAGACATGGGTTTTAGTACCTCGTACACCTGATATGCATGTGGTTCAATCTATGTGGATTTTTAGACATAAAATGAAATCTGACGGTTCTTTTGAGCGTTATAAAGCTCGTCTTGTTGGTGATGGCATGTCTCAGCAACTTGGTGTGGATTGTAATGAAACTTTTAGCTCGGTCGTTAAACCGACAACCATTCAAACGGTGCTTAGTATTGCTCTTTCCAAGTCATGGTCGATTCATCAATTAGTTGTAAAGAATGCGTTTCTACATGGTACACTTAATGAAACCGTTTATATGCATCAACCATTTGGTTTTCGAGACCCTCATTACCCGAATCATGTATGTCTTCTAAAGAAGTCTCTTTATGGACTTAAAAAATCCCCACGGGCATGGTACCAACGGTTTACAGATTTTGTCTCTACTATTGGCTTTGTGCATAGCAAATGTGATCACTCATTGTTTATCTATCACAAGGGTAAGGATATGGTTTATTTGCTTTTGTATGTTGACGACATTATTCTTACTACTTCGAGTGACCTGCTTCGGAACTCACTTATGTCACTTTTAGCACGTGAATTTGCTATGAATGATCTCGGTCCTTTGAGTTATTTTTTGGGGATTGCTGTTAGACGCCATCAGCATGGGATTTTCCTTAGTCAACAGAACTATGCTAAGGATATTATTGCAAGAGTCGGTATGTCGTCTTGTAATTCGGTACGTACTCCAGTTGACACTACTTCTAAACTAAGTGCTACTTCATGTGATCTTTTATCAGAACTACTCACTATCGTAGCTTAGCAGACGCATTGCAATACCTCACTTTTACTCGGCCCGATATTTCCTACGCGGTTCAGCAAATATGTTTACATATGCATGCTGTTGGGATACAGAATGTTAAAGTACTGAAGAGTTAAAGTGCTGAAGATTAACAAAGTACTGCAGAAAGACAAAGTACTGCAAGAAGTCAAAGTACTGCTAAGTTAAAGTCAAAGTACTGCTTATTCATCGAAGTACTGCAAAGATTAAAGTCGGTTGTAATTGATTAAAGATAGAAAGTAATGTTTATCTAGAACTTTCTAAGTATTGTTTACTTGACGTACAAGGATAAGAATTGTAAACCGTTTAGGGTTATCCTTGAGCCTATAAAAGGACCCCTAGATTGGTATTAGAGATATGTGTTTTTAGAGTTTTAAAGTACGATCAATATTAGAGTTTTAGAGAGTTCGATATTTAGTGTTTTAGAGTTATTAATCAAGTTTTATTCTTCTTAGCTTTGTTAAGTAAATTCCGCGTACTTGATAAAGATTAATCAGTGTTTCATTGTTAATAACTTAGGATTTATCCGAGGTTATTAAACCTTAACAAGCTATTTAAGTTAGTTTGGTTAGAGTACATCGATCCAACACATGCTCCACGTGATAGTCATATGCATGCTCTTAAACGTATCATTCGCTACTTACAAGGTACACTTGACTATGGTCTTCATCTTTCCAAGTCACCTGTTCATCGGCTTGTTGCCTACACGAACGCGGATAAGGGCGGGTGCCCTGATACCCGACGCTCAACTTCGGGCTATTGCGTATTTTTGGGTGATAATCTCATCTCATGGTCATCGAAAAGACAACCCACTCTTTCTGGGTCAAGTGCCGAAGCCGAATATCGTGGGGTTGCAAATGTGGTATCGGATTCTTGTTGGATTCGTAATTTACTACTTGAATTACATTTTCCCATTCCCAAAGCTACTCTTATGTTTTGCGACAATGTTAGTGCTATTTTTCTATGTGGCAATCTGGTTCAACACCAACGTACTAAACATATAGAAATGGATATTCATTTTGTACGTGAAAAAGTAGCTCGTGGGGAGGTACGGATTCTTCATGTTCCATCTCGTTATCAGATTGCTGACATATTTACCAATGGTCTTACCCGGGTGTTGTTTGATGATTTTCGAGACAGTCTCAGTGTTCGTCATCCTCCCGTTGTGACTGTGGGTGTATTAGATAAGTTATTTGTAACAAACTACCCCACAAATGTAGATAGTAAATATCAGTGTATAACTAGTCATATCTATTCCCAAAATATCTCTAAGTTAGTTAGGGACTCTATTGTATATATAGTATTGATCATGAATGAGAGAAGCAACCAATACCATTCTTTTAGTAATTGTGTGTGGTGTGTTTGAAAGTTGAGAGAAATGGTGACTATTGCGCATGAAAAATGAAGTGAGTAGTGATGTGCTGAATGGTGATGTTACGCTAAAATAAAAAGTGAGCGAGTGGTGATCATTACACCTAGTCTAATAATTTTCCAATTTCATGCACAAAGTTGTAGTTAATCACACTAGCTATAATCTGAATCAATCAAATATTATATCTTTCTACTAAAAACTATTCTTACTAGTTGAAATACAAAATAAAAGTTTATTTTAACATATCCAAAAATAATAAGGCTAGTCGTTATGGTAACCAAATGCATCGGTCGATCCCCTATAGAGGACGCCCCCTCATTTTTTGTGTGATTCGACCGGTCCAATGACCAAATGGAAAGAAGGGGAAAAAAATAGTTGTCGGCTATTTTATAGATGTTGAGGGTGTTTGTTCTATTTTATTTTTTTCAAACACACTTTTTCTTTTATAAATACCACTTTTTCTTTCCCATTGTTCACACTTTCTCTTCTATACACATTTTAAACTTCTCAACTTAAATAAATGAATTCCGGTCAATATTTTTTTACAGATACAGATGATGATAACGAAATTAATAGTTTAACTTAGTGTTTTTAAAAGACGTCGCTTTACTTATTCAGGCTTCCACTTCTTCAATGGGGAGAATCATAAGAGCTCCGATAGATAGAGATCGTTACGGTGCTCATGATCATCTTGTGGCCGCTAACTTCGGTGAAAACCCATCGTATGACTCACGTACATTCCGTAAGCGGTTCTGAATGAGGCGATTACTTTTCACAAGCATTGTCCGAGATTTAATTGATAATGTGCCATTTCTTTGACAAGGTGTTGACGCTACGGGAAAAGCTGGCATTCCCCGTTGATGAAGTGCACCTTTGCAATTCGTTAATTAGTATACAATATCGTTCTTGATGCTCTCGACAAATATTTGCAAATGGAAGATAAAATTCTCGTGATTCTCTCAACGCTTTCTGTACAGGGGTTGGGACTTATATGGAAAGGAGTATTTGCGAAATCCTACACAAGTCAATGTTGAAAAACTCTATGCTTTTCACGAGGAAAAACATGCGTTTCTTGGAATGATAGGAAGCATTGACTGTATGAAATGGTTGTGGGCTCGATGCCCAACTGGACTTTGTGGTCAATTCTGTAAGGGTGATTCCGGTTAAGATCCATTCATTATTAGAAGCGGTTGCCTCATAAGACTTATGGATTTGACATGTGTTCTTTGGTGTTGTTGGGTCGAACAACGGCATCAACGTTATAATGCGTCACCTCTATTTGAACGATCTCAAATACGGGAAAGCATTAGAAGTTCCATTTGTGGCTCACGGTGTAACTTATAAATGAGGATATTATCTTACTGACGGAATATATCTGGAATGGTCCGTTCCTATTCAGTCCATTTAAGAGCCAGGCACGGATGATACGAAGCAAATTAAATATAAGCAAACGCATGAAGTAGCAAGAAAAGCTGAGGAACTAGCGTTTGGCGTGCTAAAGAAAAAAATGGGTTATAATAAAAACTCCCGCATGGTTGCAAAGTCTTCAAAAAATTACGGATTTGATGTACACTTGCATAATATTACATAATACGGTCTTAAAAGACAAAGAGAAGGAAATCTCTCTCGACTTTTATCCGGATGAGCAACATCGTGAAAATGATTCCGTGCGAGGAGAAGTAGATAAGTTCCAAGTTATTAGAGATATATACAGCCGGCAAATGCATCTAAATCTTAAAGTGGATCTAGTGGAATACCTTTAACGTCGAACAAAGGAACACTAACTTTATTGTAATATTTTTTATTTTATTTAAATTATTATGTAATGTTTTTTTAATTATTAATGAAATTTAAATTAAAAAAAAAAAAGTGTTGAGTCATCGGTAAGGTCGTCATAACTGGCGTTTGGTTTGGTGTTTAGTCTAGAAGAAAAAAAACCTAATGTGATGCTGATGTGTCAGAGTGTCCCGATGGCTTATGGTCACCTTAACTAGTAGTCTAACGTAAACAATTATAATCTGAGTAAGAGAGTAACAATTCAGCTACGAGCTTTTGGAATTCTCATTTTTTTTCCCGCCCAAAGCAGACACTATTAACAAAAAGACAAAACACTAAGGGGTTGTTTGGTTCGGGGATATTCATGGTATTTTAAAGGGTTTTAAATTGAAATCCCATCAAATAGTGTATTTGGTAGAAAAGTGGAAGGAAGAGTTTGAGATTAAAATACATCAAAAGGGTGTTTTTTAAACTCATTTATTGCTCACACTTTCACAGCAAAATTCATAATTTTTTATTTGGCCGTACTTTTTAATTTGACTAATGATTATTATAGGGGGCATACTATTCTCACCCTCCCTAATACTAGTGTAGGGACAAATAGGGGTGAAAACGAGTCAAGCCGCTCGTGAAAAGCTCAGGATCGGATCGGTAAAAAGCTCGAACGAGCCGAGCCTAAACGAGCTCGAGCCCGAGCTCAAGCCTAAGTTTAGGCTCATTTAATAATCGAGCTCGAGCCCGAGCTCTATACAAAAAGCTCGTTTAGGCTCGCGAGCCTAAACGAGCCCTAGAAATATATACGTATATATATTTTCTATACGTATAACCGTGTTAACGAGCTCGAGCTCAAAATGTGAGGCTCGAAACGAGCTCGAGCTTTTTATATATAAACGAGCCGAGCTCGAGCTCTGGCAGGCTCGGGCTCGGCTCGGCTCGTTTTCACCCCTAGGGACAAACCCTCCCTAGTAGTAGGAGGGAGGTTGTACTTTTTGTACTTTTTTTTTTTTTTTTTTTTTTTTTTTGTAATGTTTTTTTTGTGTAAAAATTTAGTAGGCTCAGATTTGGGACTACATTTTTAATCATCGTTTAGATTTTGTCGTTACTAAATATAGTCACAATACTAAATTTTTTACAACTTTGAGTCTTTGTTTACTAAGACTATATATTTTGTACTCTTCATGTTTTATTTTTGCGTTGTGTTAAAAAAAACGTAGTCAAAAAATTACAAAAAATTATTGAGATTTTTAATAGGCTCAGATTTGAAGGTTGCAAAGTGATAAAATCTCACTTTACCGTCCATTCGGTTTCGGTTACCATCATCGCCTTATCTCAGGTGTATTTTTCATCAACAAAGTTCACATTCACAATAGTAAAGATTCTCAATTTCAGGAAGCAATTCACAATAGTAAAGATTCTCAATTTGCAGGCTTACTTCTCATGTTTTATATATCAGAATCATTTGTTTCTGAGTTTCAACATTTTTTAAATCATAACACTGATATAAATCATTGCTGTTTTAG